>VMDO01000251.1:0-355429 GCA_007922755.1 Pedetes capensis | reverse complement strand
CATCAAATGCATTGTTCTTATTTTGCATTCTCACAGGATGCTGATTATTTTAGTATACATGTCCAAGACTTCTTAATACGAAATAATTATTACCACATCAATAGCTGCTATTCAGTTACTTTGCTCACCAAGAAATTTACAGGAACATCTAATTAAGTAAGAGGGCTTGACAAGGCAATACATTTCTGAGAAGTTTTAGGATGCTAACAAATAGCAACATAAGGTCAAATGCCAATAGTTTTATCCTCAAATGAACTGTAATAACTTCCCTGAAATGCACTCCCTGGAATTTGCAATTGTTATGAAATGGAATTTATAATTAAAGGAAGAATCTAATACTGTGCACTAGACTAGAATGGAAGTCACCTAATTTCAACTTATTTTTAAGTTTAAATAAATCCAAAGAAGGGAGTAAAGAGAGTTTCTCTTTTTGAGTGCTTACTATATACCAAAGGGCATATTAGTTCATTTCATTTTAACAATGAAGGCAGGATTCACAATAACACAATGAGCAGATAAGAGATTTCAAATTTAAAGGCATAACAGCAATGTCTCCTAGTGAGTGGGTTTACCAAAAAGGGTTGTGGGGATATAAACCAATAAATAGTTCCAATAGCCTGATGGCCAGACATGTTAAAGAAGTGCAGTATCATTCAGGGTACAGCTACACATGACAAAGTCCAGCCTCAGAGATGGTTAAAACTGTACCAGTTACTCTGTTAGCTTGCCCTTATTTCCATATGTAACATTTTCTCCTTCAGTATGATTAGTCAGGTAGCTCTTCTCTCTGTTTCTTCATCTCCTTTGTTACAAACCAAATACTATTTTCTAAAGGTCTTAAATTCAAATGCCGGGGTAAAAATAGGGTTCTATATAACCCATTAAAAAGAGAGATGATATTGGAGTCAGAGAATTCTGCATGATTCTGCTTGTAGGCATTAATCTATTCAACTATAAAACGAGTATGTTAATATGTACAGGCAAGAGTACTTGTACACATACACACAACTTTTTAAAGTACTTGCATAATAGTTGGAATAAGGTGTGCTCAAAATGTACAGGAGCATGTAGTTTTATTATAATGTTTTGATCTAGTATTCTTGGCCACACATCATCTAGCATAACAGATGAATGCTATGATTTTGGATGTCTCATGGATTACTGGCTGACTTTTGTGTCAACATAGGTCTATCAATCATAGGCAGAATATTTGGGTCATGGGATATACTATGCTAGTAATGACTATCCAACTAGGCACTTAACAAAGTTTTGGACAGTTTTATATCTCCTAAAGTCTGTTAGTAAGCCTGCAGTCATCACCTTGTGGCATTCGATCCCTCAAGTCGGGCCTGGTTAGTACTTGGATGGGAGACCGCTTGGGAACACCAGGTGCTGTAGGCTTGGGAGACAGATCCAGCAACCCACTCCCAAAAATCAAAAACCCTATGAACAGCAGAGAAGCACTGACTGTAGTTTTGCCTGTTGTACTTAGGGTCACTATGAGTCGGATACTGCTCCACGGTACCTAACAACAACAACAAAGTCTGTTAGTACTATTACTACCATGTACTTTTGCCAGTTCTCTGAATCATCTCTAAAAGCACAATTGATGGCAAGTTTGCCTACCTGCAACTATGCCTTTGGAAGAGTTTCAACAATGTATACACTCCATAGTTTATGCTTTGTATAAATACAATTTACAATTAAACCTTTTTTTTATTATGAGTCAGCCAAAAATATTCTTTGTCTTTTTACAGAAGAAAAACTTAGTGGGCCAAACCTCATGAATAAAAGAACATCTTTTGCCAAGCTCAACACCCACTCTAAATTGGTAAATCTGAGCTTTGAAGGCAAGATAAAACATTTGGAATTTTGTGATCATTTATCCATGAGCAGACCTAACTTCCTCTTTGGGAAGAGAAAATTAATATTAAACGTCATTTGAAAATCCCCAAAGATTTTTTCAGACACTACAAGTCTTCAAATCAAAAGCTGGATGAATAAGCATAAACATACCAAAACATGTGGGTTTTGTTTTCTTTAAAATGTACATTAACATTTTGTAAGCTCAAGTAATGGTCACTTGAAAACTTCTAAGAGTTAGACCAAGCCAAAAATGTGTACCTCATGGGATTCTTGATTTCCCACGTGCACATGTGCACACAATATTGTGACTGTACCTCATTTCCTGTAAGAGGTGGATTAGGAATGAAAGTAATTGAGAACCCCTTAGAGACCTAAAGTATGGTTATTACCATAAAAAAAAAACTCCAAATTATTTCCTAGTAAGTTAGGAAGGACAACTCTCCTAAGGTGAAAACTAGCTCATCAAAATAGTGTAGTGATCCTTTGTTATAAAACGGCCCATAAGGCTCATGTTTGAATATTTGGTCTTCAGCAGGTGGTGCTGCCTTGGAAAACTATGGAACTTTGGGAGATGTGACCTCGCTGGCAGAAGGCCAATGGGAGAAATCTTTTGAAGGTCTTACCTGGTCCCTGGTTCCAGTCCTTTTTTCTGTTTTCTTGTTGCCATGATGTGAAGGTCTTCAGCTACAGGCTCCTGCTGCTTCCTCAGCCATGTTCTACCTGCTAATATGGACTTAACCTCTGAAATCATAAGCCAAAATAAGTTCTTCCTCCCTTACGTTGTTCTAAAAGGTACTTTGTCACCGACACGTGAAAAGTTACTAAAAACATTTATTCCTTAGTTCTCTCCTCTATAATTGGTACCTGAACACTCCAGTAGAACTGATTGCAATGAGGTAAGCTATTCTTCATTCTTCAGTGTCCAGTACAGTATCCACTAATCACATCCAGCTTTTGAGTTTAGTTTTAGTTTTAGTTTAGTTTAGTTTTAGTTTTACTTATTGAAATATAACTAAGGAACTGATTTTTTTCATTTAATTTTAATTATCTTTAATTGAAACTACATAGCTGCATGTGGTTAATGGCTAGTGCAATGCACAGTGATGCTCCACAGAGAGTGAATAAATCCTTGAATACATAATAAGTATTCCTCAAATCTCAGTAGCAGTAGTAGTAGTAATAATAATAATAATAATAATAATAATAATAATAATTCTTAACATTGATTAAGCATCTACTGTTTTACCTGCTTATTTCCTGCAGAAACTATCCCTATCATTATACATGCACTGTGTATTGGTGACTTTATTCTGGATAAATTTTATCCTACCAATCAGAAGGGAGGACTCAGGTGATAAGTATAAGGATAAGCAGTGGACACAGGAAGTCTGAGCATACTGGATGCTGGAAGTAATGGTGAATCATCTCAGTGGGCCACCTGAGCAACCACATGCAAGTAGCACAGAGAAAAACGAATAGTATGGGTCATAGGAGGATGGCTGATGGGATCTAAGAATCAGTAGTCCCTTTGCAAGACATTAGGTTGTAGGTGACCTTAATGTGGGTACTAGACCCAGCTTTAATGATCTTGGCATCCTCTGAAATGGAGTAAAGAAAATAAGATATTGAAAATGAACTCCCAGTTGGGCACATTGGTGCACATCTATAATCCCAGCAACTTAGGAGGCAGAGGCAGGAGGATCACAAGTTCGAGACCAGAGGCAGTCTGCATAATTTAGTGAGACCCTGTCTCAAAAAGAAAATGGGCTGGGGATGTAGCTGAATGGTACAGAACTTGCAAAGCATGCAAGTATGAGGCCCTGGGTTCAACCCTCAGTACTGAAGAAAAAAAAAAGAAAAAGAAAAGAAAATGAAATCCCAGAAATGTGTTACAATTAATTACAAATTTAATAGACTGCCGAGATGGGGATGGTATTGCCAAGTGAGGTAGAACTTGCCTTAGGTGATTCTGAAGTTGCACTTGACACTTCCCTTTCTCTCACTCTCCACATCTGATCACTTCAACAAATGCTATTGGTTCTACCCTTAATTTACATCCAGACTCTAACTACCTTTCTTCTCTCCACATTGGTCTAAGCCATAATCATCTTATATTAGCATTCTTGCAAGTGCTTTGTCAGTGCTCTTTTTGCTTTGACCCTGGACACAATATTGTGTATTTTAAAAGAGCACATGATGGTTATTTAAAAATAAGTCAGATGATGGCATTTCCTTTCTCTAAATCTTCCTCTGGTTTCCAATTCAGAATGAAAGGCAACTCCTCAAATGGCTTTCAAGTATCTACATGATCCAATCTTGTGTGTTACCACTCTCTGCCAGTCACTCCATTCCAAATAGATTGGTCTACTGAGCATCCCAGGGAAGCTCATGCTTCAGAGCCTTTCTACTGTAATTCTCTCACCCTGATTTCCTACATAAGACCTTGTCATGGACTGAATGTGTGTTTGTTACTTGTAAATTAATATGTTGAAAACCTAACTCACAATAATATGGTAATTTGAGGTTGGGTCTTTGTGCAGTGATAAAGGTTAGTTCATGATGCATACCCATATTTAACAAGGTGGAAAAATAGGATCCTCTTCTCTCTATGTTCTCCATCATGTGGAAATACATCCAAAACATGGCCATCTACAAATGAAGAAAGAGAGCATTCATCAGAAAGTAGATCTGCTGTTTCCTTGATGTCATAATTCCTGGATTCCAGAGCTGTCAGAAATAAATATTTGTTATTAAACCATTAGCCTATGGTAATTTGTTACAGTAGCCTAAGCTGACAAAGATAGGTCTCCTTCCCATCTCTGTTCATCTTCACAGTGAAGCATTTTCTCACTCTTCTGCTTGTAATGTACTACTCACACACCTTGCTTTATACTCTCTCTCCCCTATTTCTGCTTTATTTTCTCCATCAAAATTACCAACTATCTACTACCCTGTTTCATATCTTACTGCTTCCCTATTTCTCATCACTGAAATGTAAGCTTCATTAAGATACGAATTTGCTTCTCTTTGTTCATGGCTATATACCTAGCATATAGATAATTAATTTATTTTAGTGTCAGGGTAAAAGACATTGAGATAAATTAGCAAAATAACTATGAAGCTATCTACATGGACATTTGATTAAAGGGAAGTTTGATAAACTCCCAAAAGTCTATTGTAAAAATAAAGTTTGCATATACTTAAACTATTTTTTCTTTCTAAATGATTGCTAGTTCAATTTCAAATAACAGAAAGCGGATCAGAAATACTTTTATTTTTAATAGAATTTCTCTCCAATTGGACCTTGCTTGGCCACACTTTAAAAATGTAGATCCATTAAATATTACAGATGGAAGGGGCCTTGTTGTTGTTAAGTGCTATTGAGTGGGTGTCTGGCTTATAGCATCTCTATGTACAATAGGCAAAACACAATTGTTAGTGCTTCTCTACTATTCATAGGGTTTTCAATGGCTGATTGTATTTTGGGAGTGAGTTGTAGGATCTTTCTCCTGAGCCTACAGCACTTGGTGTTCCCAAGTGGTCTCTCATCCAAGTACTATCCAGGCCCAACCCTGCCTAGCTTCTGGAGATCTGACAGGATCCAATGCCACAGTGGTAATGGCTGCAGGCAGAGGGACCTTAGGGAACACCTATTCCAGTGGGCCTCAAGGTATGTTCTCATAATAGCTAGACTCTGTTTTCCACCATAAAATTGAGTAATATAATATCTTATGCAATTTTCAGAAAACATAAAAAATGTTTTTTCAATTAAAATTTTTCTCCCCTAAGCTTCTCTTATAATTAGGCCACTATAATCACTTATTAATGGATGTTTACAGTTGTTTCTCCTCAGTTTGAGTCATGTTGCATCAGCAAATGGAGGTCCCTTGGGCTTTACTCTATTTCCATCCTTAAGATAGACTCTACTTTGAGAAGGCAACTCTTCCCTAGTAGTCTTTTGAGAGCCTTCCAACCTGAGGGTCTCATTTTCTGGCACTATATCTGACAGTGTTCCTTTGCTATTTATAGGATTTTCAATGGCTAGTTGTTTTGGGAGTGGGTCGCCAGGTCCTACTCCCTAGTCTATCTTTGTCTGGAAGCTCAGCTGAAACCTGTCCACCATGGGTAACCCTGCTGGTATCTGAGATACTGATGGCATAGCTTTCAGCCTCATAGGGACACGCAAGCCCCCACAGTACAAGAAATTGACAGAAAGTTGTTCAAACAGAACAAGGAAACACTGCCTGGTTTAAAGCTGAGAAAGATGTGTGTCTGGGCTGTATACTTGCACCATATCTCTTCAGTTTCTATGCTGAGCAAATAATCTGAGAATCTGGACTTTATGAAGAAGAACATGGGATCAGGATTAGAGGAAGACTCATTAACAACCTGCATTATGCAGATGACACAACTCTTCTTGCTGAAAGTGAAGAAGATATGAAATATTTACTGATGAAGATCAAAGAACATAGCCTTCAGTATGGATTGCGACTAAACATCAACAAAACAAAAATCCTTACAAATGGGTCAGTATGCAGCTTCACAATAAATGGAGAAAAGATTGATGCTGTCCATAATTTTGCTTTACTTGGTTCTACAATCAACACCCTTGGAAGCAGCAGTTAAGAAAGCAAAAGACGCATTTCTTTGGAGAAAGATGTGGCAAAAGATCTCTTTAAGGTATTGAAAAGTAAATATGTCACATTGACAACGAAGGTGCGCCTGACTCATGTCATGGTATTTTTAGTTCCATCATCTGGTTGTGAAAGCTAGACATTGAATGTGGGAGAGTGGGGATGAATTGATGCTTTTGAATTATAGTGCTGGAGAAGTCTATTGAATGTACCATGGACTGCCAAAAGAACAAACGTATCTGTCCTAGAAGAAGTGTAACCAGAGTGCTCCTTGGAAGGAGGATGGCTATACTGCGTCTTACATATTTTGGACATGTAGTAAGGAGGGACCAATCCCTGGAGAAGTATAACATGTTTGAGAGAGTGGTAGGTCAACAATATAAAAAGGGAAAACCCTCCACTAGATAGATTGACACAGTGTCTGCAACAACTGGCTTAAACATAAATAAGATTGTGTGCCTGGCACAGAATCAGGGAGTGTTTCATTCTGCTGTACATAGGGTTGCTATGAGTTGGACCAGACCCAATGCACCTAACAACAGCAACAATCACTTATTAACTAATAAGCACTAAGGAACATCGAAAGTCAATACCCAAGAAAAAAATTAAAAAGAGGAAAACACAGAAATATTTATTGCAATAGCTGAATTTATCATGGACACATGTAAGTAGTTGTGATTACATTTTACCTCTAACTATGTTTTGTACTGGAACAGTTTTCCCTACTTTATCTGACTAATTAAAGATGATGTTTGCATAGTATTCTGCTAAAGTGTATACTATATGGAAAATAAAATTTTAATTTCAATTTCTCTAATGTCTAGACCCTTAACTTCTCAGATGCAACAACTTATCCTCAGCAACTCACTCCCAAGAGAAATGATTTTCCCAAGTCATGTAGTTAATGACAAAAATGAATAACTTGACAAATCTTTTTTGTTTACCTCTTTCTTCCTGATTACAAACATCAGGGTTTCGATCTATCTTTTAAAGTGTTCACTATTTGCTTTATTATACAAGAAAAATACTTGCTCAAAAATCAGTCTGTTGAGTAGATTGGAGCTTCCCTAGTTCTCAACTCCCTTTCTATCCCCACAAAAAGCCCACTTTTCAAAAATCAGTGTGTGTAGTACCCAAAGTTCTTTAGAGAAATAGAACCAATATGAGAGATAGAAATACACACACACACACACACACACACACACACACACACACACATTTATTATAAAGAATTTGCTCATGTCACTGTGGAGGATGACAAGGCTCAAGATCTGCACTCAGCAGGTCAGAGATCCAGGAGAACCAAATGCATATTTCCAAGTCAAAGCCAGAGGATTCAAGACTCAAAAAGAGCTGATATAGTTTGAGTCTGAAAGCAGGAAAAACAAGTGATTTCCCAAGACAGACGTAGTCAGACTGGAGGAGTTACCACTTATCCCGTCATTTTGTTCTGTTCAAGTCTTCAACTGATTGGAAGAGACCCACACATATTGGCTGGGGGCATCTGCTTTACTCAACCTACCAGTTTATGTTAACCTCGTGCACAAATTTCTTGACAGACACAAGCAGCATAATGTTTGATCAAATATCTGGGCATCCTGTGGCCCAGTCATGTTGAAACACAAAATGAACCACATCATACTATGAAAGAATGCAGCAGAATTGATTGCAAAAAGAAAAAAGTAGACAGGCACCATGTCACACACATAATCCAGCAACTCAGTTTGCTGAAGCAGGAAGGTCATGATTTAGAGGCCAGAGGTATTCTGTGTAACTTAGCGATACCCTATCCAGGTCAGCAGTAGAGTTCTTGCCTAACATGAGCAAGGACCTGGATTCAACCCCCCAGAACTTGAGAGAGAGAGAGAGAGAGAGAGAGAGAGAGAGAGACTATTAAAAATATATACAAATGAGAAGTTTTACATCATCTTCTTCCAGGCATGATCATAAACTAGAGACCAAAGGACTGTCTCAAGCCCCTCTAATAGGTTTTCCTTGAAGAATTTTCTCCTAAGAATTTTTTGGCTGGTGGGAGTCTGACAAATATAAATTAGATGATTTCAAATTACTAAATATTATACAGTTATGGTTTCTTTTTCAAACATTGAAAGTTTACAACATGAAGCCCATGTTTGTTGGTTCTTCCTTCCTTTCTTTCTTTCTTTTATTTTTCTTAGCAGTACTAAGTGGGGGGCCTGGGATTTAGCTCAGTTGGTAGAGCGCCGCTCTGCAGTCTCTGAGGTCCTGAGTTCGATTCCTAGCACCACAGAAACGGGAGAAGGACATGGCAACCCACGCCCCAGGCAATCCCGAAACAATCAGCCATTGAAAACCCTATAAGGGTCGCTATGAGTCGGATACGACTCCACGGCACCTAACAACAACAACTAAGGGGGGTGTTGAACTCAGCACCTTATGCATGCTAGGCAAGTGCTCCACTACTGAGCTGTGCCCCTAGCCACTTTTATTTTTTTAATTTGAGACAGGGTCTCACTAAGTCACACAGGCTGCCTCTAAATTCAAACTTGCAATTCATCTATCTCAGCTTCCCAAGTTCCTGTCAGTACAAGCATGCACCACCATTCAGTCTAAGCCCACATTCTTAGGCCTTTGACAACCAATTTCAAATAAAAATATATGACAATAAGTATACTATTTCCTGAAACTCTTCATTACAATGGATAAAACAAGAACATGATTAGAAAAATAATTGGAATGCATAATATGAATAAAATCATCATGTCATTAATGATATGTATCATTTGAATGCAAATAGAAATTCTCATAGGAAAAAAATGTATAATCTGCTAAATAAGAAAAATTGGTATGTAATAACTATACCAAAAAATTCAGTTGAAATTACAAAACAATGACAGGTAGAAAAAGCAATGTTAGATACAATAATAATATATTTTATGTGTGATAAGGTGTAAAACAATTTTTACACAATGGCACATTACACATTGTACAGGGAGTTTTTGTTCTCTCTGCGTATCTAAACACAGCAAATCTCTCTGGAATTTCTGTAAAACGTCCTGGGACACATAGATTCTGATGGTAATCAAAGAGTTTAAGCTGATTATCAAACCAGTTGGATCCAGTAGTGCCTATTCCCTCACACAAGGCCTCAAGTTTCCTGTTTACCTCAGTTCTCTTACTCTTTCACTGGCAAATATTAATTCTAATTAATATCTAATTTGATCTACATTTTTACTCTAATATAGTAATGCATTTTTCTGTTCCCATGTCACCATCAAAACTGGAGGCAAAAATATGAAGATGGTAATGAATTTAAAGAAAAAATGGAGAAAACCACATTTCTTTTGTGAAAATGAAAACTATCCATGTATGTTTTAATATGCATGACACATATCTGTGTGGAAACATTCAACATGGGTTTTCTTCACACATGAGCCCATGGCCTTATTTGAGTTTGCAGCTAACTCACTTTATCAACAGTAACTGAAAGCCATTGGTTTTCTGCTTGCTTTGTCTTCTGACGAATATTTATCAGTAAGGCTCCTAACCCAGAGCAGACATATGTGTCATGCCTAATGTATCTGCAACTTCCTTGCTCATCACATACTCACCTCATAAACACATAAAACCACCCAAAAACTACATGTTCAGTGCAACATCTCTAAGCTATTTCTTGCAGAGAACCTATCATTCATGGTGACACTGCTGAACACTTGACCCAAGGGCATGGCAGCTTGGAGACTTAATCAGCAGGTGGCCTGGCTTTTCTCTCAGACAACCACATTTGCTCACATTTGAGTTTCTGGTGTAATAAGGTCTTTCTTTTATTTAAAAATTTTCAATTCTCAAAATAATGAGAATACAATAAAATGAGAACATGTGTTAATTTTTAAAAATTACTAATGAATTAAAGTTCCTTGAAGCTGCCTCTGTGACCAAGTAATTATTATTTTACAAAACATGTATATTAGCCTCTATTAATGTTATTATTGAAAAAATTATTTACATACATATGTAAATATATAAATATACACACACACACACACACACATATATATATCATATATCATATACAGGGAACTGTCAATGATGAACAACTACCTTGGTCATCCCAGGTGTTTTTCAACAATGATTATTGTTGTTATTAGGTGCCATTGAATAGAGTCTGACTCATAGTGACCATCAGTAGAGCAGAACGAGACACTCCCAGATTTCTGTGCCAGGCATATGATCTTATTTATGTTTAAGCACATTGTTGCAAACACTGTGTCAATCCATCTAATGGAGAGTTTTCCTTTTTGTTGTTGTTGTTGACCTGCCGCTCTCCCAACCATGATGTCCTTTTCCAGGGATTGGTCCTTCCTGACTACATGTTCAAAATATGTAAGACACAGTCTAGCCATCCTTGCTTCCAAGGAGCATTCTGGTGCACTTCCTCTAGGACAGATCTGTTGGTTCTTTTGGAAGTCCATGGTGCATTCAATAATTGTCTCCAGCACCATAATTCAAAAGCATCAATTCTTCTCCCCTCTCCCTTGTTCAATGTCCAGCTTTCTCAATCATATGATGTGGCTGAAAATACCATGGCATGAGCCAGGTGCACCTTTGTCTTCAATGTAACATCTTTAGTTTTCAATACTTTACAGAGACCTTTTGCAACAACTTTTCCCAAAGCAATGTGTCTTTTGCTTTCTTGACTGTTGCTTCCATGGGTGTTGATTGTAGAACCAAGTAAAGCAAAATTGTGGACAACCTCCATCTTTTCTCCATTTATCATAAAGTTGTACACTGACCCATTTGTAAGGATTTTTGTTTTGTTGACGTTGAGTCGCAATCCAAAGTGGGCTATCTGAGTGTTTTATTCATACAATTGATAAAATACAATTCAATAAGTGTGCAAAACATTCCTAGGTAATCCAAATATGGTTTAGTTAATTTCTTAAATATAAAAGTTTTTTAATTGAATAATAATACTAAGTGACATATTCTGATTAAGTAAGGAGAATGTAGTGTTTGCCCTTAAAGAAAGCCTACAAATTTTTTTCAAGTATTCATCCCAGTTCTAAATCTAAGTTAACATTACTGAAGATGGCTTTCAGATTTTTTTTTTTTTGGTAGTTTCTAGTAGGTATTTGGCCACAAACTAAATATTTCATTTGTTTAAAATTGATATACATATCTCCAAAATTCCAGGATTATCAGAGGCCAAGTATACCAGATTTTGTGCTTACCTGGAAAGATGTTGAGATTTACTTTCCAAAGATTTCTGGCACAACTTGTTCTTCATATTCTTATAACTTGAAAACTTGCTCTGAAACCCGGCTCTCACATACATGAACAAATCTGCAAATCTGGTCAATCTATGAATCTACCGAACTCAGAGTAGATCATAAAGAGGAAGCAAATGCCCATTTACTCAACCCACAAACCCAGTTTAAGTCTGAATATTTTACTTCCTTAAAAAGAAAGCAGAGCTAGCCTTGTCTTTTTTTTTTAACTTCAAGTTGAATCTGTACCATTATTTTCTTATATTAGTAAGAAATAAAAATTATGCTATGATTTTTGAGGGGTCTGAGAACATGGGATTCTTGTAGATTTATGAGCTAAAAAAATTCCTGGATAGCAATGGGTATTTTAAGCTCTTTTCAAAATACTTTTACCCTCTCTCCAACTGACAGTACAAAAATCAGCAAGTTGTCCATACTTTCCTTGAAATTCCTGCATAAACTGATAACACCATGAGCAGAAAAATACATATAATGTAGATCATTTCCACATGTATCGTGATGTCATGATAAAAATCTAGCTTAGAAAATTCACAATAACACTTTCCTGATGAATTTGGACGATAGGCCCAGAAAATTTTACAGACCACAAATAAACTATTGAAAGTCTCTTTGGGTTCTTTCACTACAGTGCTTCATCTGAAGGATGTAAAGTCAATGTTCCAAAGTTTTAGCGAACTTCTCATCCTTTTTGCTGAAAAAATCTTATTTTATTTTCCTATTCTTAAAATATTGCTAAAAATTTCAGACTGCACAGGGAGTTGACCTGCCTTAGATTATTTTTTTTTACAACTCTAGTTCTTCTTACTTCTACCAAGCTTTAGTGGGCTGGGTTCCTGTATGCTGCCAGTCTTGCTTGCCATAATGTGATGTTACCTACCCACCTCACCCACAATCAAAGCAACCAACAAAAATATTGCCCCATAAGATAATCATTTCCTAGGATTTCCACAAACTAGTTCATTAAATCCTCAACAAACTAAAAAAGTAAATGCTAATATAACTTTGCCCACAATCCCTATTTGATTCAGGACTAAATTAAAAGTGCCAGAAACACCATTTTAAAGGCAGTTCAGTTGGTATATTGCTATGAGACCTGGGAATCCTAATCTGTTTGTATTTTGTTTTGCTCATGATATGGGCCCCATATACCACCATGTCATAATATGGGAATTTATCTTCCATTTTGGATCTTTACTTCATCTTTACTTTTTTTCCATCTCTAACTTAAATTGTGATGTTTGGCTCTCATCTTGTGTGTCTGGTTGCTATTATTTCTTCTGGTCTTTACAATTTCTTGGATTCTTATAATGAATGGGACCAGCTTAAGGGACATGGTTTATAATTCCCATGATCCATTATCAATTCTTTAGGCTTTATGAAGCTGACATGAGAAATAGACCTTAAATGATGGTTATAATTTTAATAAACAGAGATGGGCCAAATGTAGACGGACTTTTCTTTTGTCAAGAACCCCAAATATGTGGGGTTTCTGGGTTTCCAGGAAGTGGCCTTATTTACCATCTGTAAGACTTACTTTGTGGGCCACAGAAAAGATAACTGACTAGTTATCTGCTCAGACTTTGTAGGTATTGATTCTATATATGAAATACAACAGTTATTTGTTATTGATGGGCTCACTATTCATAATTAAATGAGACTATTATCAAACATGACACTCCAGAAAATTCAGGGGATTTGGATGCATAATCAGTGTGTTTGGTTACATCTGGTAGCAGAGAGTGGGTTTTATTGTCTTATGCAAATACTAACATTTTTCTTAATAGGAGTGAAAAAGTAAAAGAAAGGGAGAGAGAAAATAGTCAAATATTTATTTTTGAATTCTGAGATTCAGTGAGAGCAAGAAACCATTTAAAGAATGTTCTATTAAACTAATGATCAAGGAAAGACTAACAATAAAGACAGATGATATTCAGCTTAGGTCATCTTATCTTTCCCATCATTTGCAGATGGGCTTCTCAGACCTCAGTGTTTAAGCTTCAACTTAAGAGTTTTCAGCTTCTGAGAAACTTTTGCTGACTTCCTCAGACTGGAGTATCTATCATATATGGTTTTATTACATTCTGCTTACTCCTAGCTAGGTACATAAATATGCCCATTGTTCATTATAACAAAAACTGGAAAGGACTTATGTGACCAACAGAAGAGGATATGGCAAATCTATGCAATGAAATGTTAGTGAAAAACTTATGATGCTAATGTATAGCCAATGGTACAAAAATATGTTTATTATTAAAAACAGATTATACAGTGAAATTACATAATGAAGAAACAGATCAAAAGAATATTCCTGGGCATTGTGGCACCAGCCTATAATCCCAGTGATTTGGGAGGCAGAGGCAGGAGGATTGCCAGACCAAGGCCAGAGGAAGCCTATATAATTTAGCAAGACCCTGACTCAAAATAAAAAACAAAAAATGGTCTGGGAGTAGAGTTCAGTGGTAGGGCACTTGCAAAGTATGTGCGGGGCTCTGGGTGCAATCCTCAACTATCATAAAAAAACATAGTATGCATAGTGTTATCACATTTTTATAAATATGCATATGCGCATAAGAATAAGGTTTAGAGGCTATAAATGTTACTAATAGTGTTCATCAGTTGGTAAGACTATGTATTATTTTTATTTTCATTTGCTATCTAATTCTTATACTTACATAGAACATAGATTTCCTTTGTTATAAGAAGGAAAAACACTATTAAGATAAACATTTCTTTAGAAAAATTGGTAATTTAACCAATAAAGTCAATTCATTCAATAAAAAGACACAAAGATGCTTTACTACTCATTACTCCAGATGTACTACAGAGTTTTAAAATGGAATATTTCACACCTATATGAATAACATACATCAAGATGCATATATGGAAATGCCATAATGAAAAGTATGTCACAATGAATCACATTAAGGTGTACATTAAAAATTTCCAATTAAAAAATGGAATATTTTAATATTTGTATTTTTATGCTTCAGGTAATAAAATGTCTTTCCTGCTTATTCTGGGGAAGACTGGGTTCAAGGTAATCCTTGTAAACAGACATTTTAAATTAAATCCATTGATTCCCAAAATGCTAATGAATCAACATTCCATTTCTAAAGGTCTACTTGGATACCGCGTAAGGATTGTGAATGCTTCTGGCATGTTGCCAAACTCCAAGCATGAACCAAATTCACCTGGGTCATTCTTTTGCTTTGTCTTGTTTGTTCTTGACATGAGGTCTCTCTACATAGTGCAGGCTGGCCTGGAACTTGTTATGTAGACGAAGCTGGCCCCAAACTTCTGCCTCAGCCTCCCAAATGCTATGATTACAGGCATGTGCCAGTACTCCTAGCTTTGATTGCTTCTTCTGAAACCAGTTCATTCATGGATCTTCTAACTTGAGTTTGAGATATTCCATTTAAGGACTATATTTGTTGTTGCAGGTTTTTTTCTCCAATTAGGAAGAGCCATTTACACATGAGATGGAGAATGTATCCTAACACGTCTGGACCCTCTGGAGCCTCCACATTTAGACTTATGCAAAAAATAGGCCACAGTTGAAAGAGAAATTGGTAGTTTCATAGCAGTCCACTAACAAAGAAGGGAAAGGAAGGGAAGGGAAGGAGAGTTGGGAAGAGAAGGAAAGGGAAGGGAAGGGAAGGGAGGAAGAAAGGAAGGAAGAAAGGAAGGAAGTGAATACATTGTGAAGGGAGAGTCAGGATACATATAATTGAATTGTTACTCACCTATTCTGATGATTAAAGAATATTTAACTCTTAGAAATGTATACCTAATTTGTTCTTTTAAAGTTACTCTCATAAGTAGAATACAATCCCAGATTCTGAATAAAACACTACTAAGTGTAGATAAGCCTGCAGCAGTAGCCCTGTGGCATCCGATCCCATCAGATCTCAGAAGCTAAGCACGGTCGGGCCTGGTTAATACCTGGATGGGAGACCGCCTGGGAACACCAGGTGCTGTAGGCTTGGGAGAAGGACCTGGCAACCCCCTCCCAATAATCAACCTGCCATTGAAAACCCTATGAACAGCAGAGAAGCACTGACAATAGTGTTTCCCCTGTTGTACAGAGGGTAGCTATGAGTCGGATACCGACTCCATGGCACCTAACAACAAACAACAAGTGTAGATAAAGTGACTTGGATCTCTTAGCAGTTCCCTCCTCTCCCTACACAAATAACTAGTTCGAGCCTGATACTTGGTAATATTTGCATTTCCAATTCATTGGACTGAGAAATAGTAAAAGGGAATTGCTATGTTAACTTTTATGTACTCCCTTTTCCTACAACTTCCAAATATCTATGCCATGATTCATTTTTTACTTTATAGTTACCTCTACAATGATTGACTTCGAATGAGTTATTTTTCTAATGGCACTTTTACTTAACTTCTACATACATCCACCAGGCTTCTTAAACAAAGGTGCACACATCCACTAAGAAATGGGAAAGGGGAAATGTGTGCCACAAAGAGATTTGACTTAAGTGTAGTTTTGTCTTCATTTTTCATATAAGCTTGAATGATCCTTATATTATCTTCACAAGACTGATTTCTTGTCATTCAAAAAGTACATCAAATGTCACTTCTCAGATAGTCTTCTTTGAGTATCCAAGAGGGTGCCACCAGCCACTCTATTATGATGATGCATATTATATTTATCCTGTGTGACATATTTTCTCATTTATTCATTTATCACTATTGCTTACCTCCCCCCAACAACAACAAAAAAATAAGCTTCATGAGGACAAAGAGTTTATCTATCTTATTTAATCCCTGAAAATGGCTCCATAAATTCCAAAGAATGAAGATGAGTATTGACTCTCCTGAGAGCAGAGTTCACTTAACTAGCAGAATAGTGTTCAACAGATACAGCACATGAGGTTCAATAATCATTCCACCCAACCCTACTATATCCTTGTGGACTCAATCAATGCCAACAGGAGAATTGACATGATTAATCACATTTCTATTAATGTATATTAATTATACAAAGTAAGGGTGTTCATTATGACATTTCCATGCATGCATATAGTGTACTTTGATCATATTCACCCTTCTATTATTCTTTCCTCCTTCATTTCCTCCTTTTCCTCCCATATCTCCAGTAATCCCCCTTTAAGTTTCATTAATCATTAGTATTAACCAATGGTCCAAAAACCAGAATGCCATTATGAAATGGCCTAGAATAGATACACTCATGAACAGAATGCAATATATTGCTTCCAAATGAATATTCAATAAAATGACAATGTAATGTGACTTGATAAAATATGGGGTTAAAAAGTTTTATGAAGGCATCAACATTGCAAAATAGTCCCATGGTTAAATGAAAGCTCAATCTAGCAGAAGTTATGTTAAAAGGCATGGATTAAATAAGGAAAGATCATGGGTCTTAATTATGGTTCATAGGAAATTATTAAATATACAACTAAACTATTAAAGTGGGTTTTTAAGAACAAAGCTTTTCTTGGCAGGTATAAAACATTAATCTCTATGCCTGAAAAGTTACATAAGAAAATCTTAAATTCTTTTTTTTTAATTTGACATCAGCATATTCTATCTACTAAAGTGCATTTGATTTCCTATAAATGTAGCTCTATGGAGTGACCCCAATAATAAGTAACACATTCTGTGGGCACCAGTTATTTAGTCTCACACTGCATTTTAGCAAAAGCCATCGCATCCTGTGTGACAGGAAAATGGGTGGAGGACTTTGTACGTTGAACTTCCAGGAATCCTTGTTTACAAGACTGAGTTTTTATGTCACAGTGTGGCTGTCCAAAACTTCTTGAACAGGTCATAGCTTTTTTCTAGTAAAGTTATCTTCATAAAACACATTAGTAATTCTTTCCTATAAATACACACACACACACACACACACACACACACACACACACACACACACCAAAATATCTAACACATACAACAGCATGAAAAAACCATTTTAAAGGGAAATTTTAATATTAAGTGATAAATATTTTTATGGAAGCTGAATATAGGAAGGTTCTGCATATGGTAAATATCCATACATATTTACTGTTCTACTGAATTGTTGTTGTTGTTAGGTGCCGTCGAGTCGATATCCTACTCATAGCGACCCTCATAGGGTTTTCAATGGCTGACTGTTTCGGGATTGCCTTGGGAGTGGATTGCCAGGTCCTTCTCCCATTTTTGCAGTGCTGGGAATTGAACTTGGGACCTCAGAGACTGCAGCACAGCGCTCTACCAACTGAGCTAAATCCCAGCCCTCTACTGAATTAGGAAACTAAAACACAAGCTTTCCTTATACTCTCTATTGTCTAATTTCTGAAGACTTTTTAGGTTTGTAAATAACAGAAGTAGTAGACTCTATGTATAAGCAGATTAAAAGAGATTCCTGAATATTCACACATACATACATACATGTGTAAAGAGATATATTTAGCAATTGTAAATTACAGTTGCAAACTACCATTAAACAGAAATTCTTCCACTTACAGTCTTTCTCAATCACTAGAACACCTGTGTCCCTGACCCTAGGCTCTTCTCTGTCACCATATCCTTTCCTTGCAAGCCAGCTCCTTATTAGCCCCCCACAAATTAAAAGAAAGCACTGATTTGCATCCTCCGTGACCCCAGATTTTTCACAATTGGTATAAAATTCCCATATTCCAGTTCCTGTATGTGAACATTTCATAATCCTTCCAGTTCAGCTATACTGAAGTTTCCAAAGTCTTTTCCTTTACTCTGTCTTAGCAGGTTGTGGTGTCTTTTGTTGTTGTAGTATCTTTAGGTAGAATAAATTTCCATTGATGTCTGTTGAATTCTCACTAAAACAACCAAACCATTTTTATCACATCCCACTTAGTCTCTACGCCCTTCTCCTACCCCGGACCCCAAAATTAGAAGAAGCCTTCATATTATGTATTGATAAATGAAACATGAAATTCATATTTAAAGCCAAGAGGATTTCAGCTGAGATTTCATGATCCTTCCCTCTACAATTTTTGACAGACAAGATAATTTGGGAGACATTGTACCATCGAATAGCAGAATCCTCAGAGCTGGTCTTTCTATAGAAGAATATTCCAATGCCTTTATTTCATCTGTAAGTTTCAAGTCTTTTTAAGCATTCTCTTACTGATTAAAAAACTACAAAGGTAACCCAGTGACTCAGGAGGCTGAGGAAGGAGGATCACAAGTTTGAGGTCAAAGACAGCCTGTGTAACTTGAGATCTTGTCTCAATATAAAAAATAAAATAAGAGGGTGGGTGGTAGCTCAGTGGTGAGCTCTTGTCTGACGTGTATGAGGCCCTAGGTTCAACAGCACTGATAAAGGAAAAAACTACAGAAGGACATACTGTAGTAATAATGATTATATTACTGGTCTTGAATTCATTCTGTACTTTGAAAGTGTTCAACTCTGCTCAGAAGAGTAACATTGAATCCATAATGTCATTCACTAGAAAGTAACAGTTAATTCCAGTGTGTTGGCCAATTCTGACCCCTTCTACCCCCCCACCCCCCACCCCGCCACTCGACCTCTTAGAGAAGTGAATTTAAACAACCTTCAAAACATGGGAAAATCAGATTCATTAATGTTTAATAATATCAAATTATCCTCATGTTACTCCATATTTACATGATTCCAAACAGATGCCCTTTAAGGGATTTTCCAGTGCTTTTTGGAAAGATAGTTTCTTTTTTCAAATGAGAAAAAGAGCTACACACAAAGGTAATACAAGAAAGCTTATTCCAAATACATCTTGAAGAGTGTATATGGTCTGAACCTCCAGTATTCATAGAAATAAAATACTGATTTTGGTTTAGAAAATTGTGTTAATTTTATAGAAACTTTGTGATAGAGACAAAATATTTCATAGTTTTAGACAAGTGAGCCTTTCTAGCCTGATAAATTCTTGCCTAACAGGAAGTGCATACTAAAGCTTTGAGTACAACCACAGCTCCTAGCACCTCTGGGGAACAGTAATCAGCCTCAAGGTGTGACCAATTATGTTCATCAAAGTCATGATCTAACTGAAGTTCATTGAGAGGGCAGTGGCCCACCAGAGTAAAAGGTCATTCTGGGGGACTGAGTGGTTTCAGGAACATGAATCCACATCTAGTTCTGTATAAGAACTCCCAGAATCTTTCCTCCAAGATGACTTCTGCCCTGACTTTGACTCACCTTGTTCAATTAACTCTGAGTCATGGAGAGCCTGAATTTAGAGGGACCTGTTAGAAAACATTGTGGCATTCAATCCTGTCAGATCTTGGAAGCTAAGCAGGTTAGTACTTGAACTGGTTAGTACTTGGATGGAAGACCACCTGGGAACACGGAGTACTGTAGGTTTGGGAGAAGGACCTGGAAGCCCACTCCCAAAAAACAATCAGCCATAGAAAACCCTATAAATAGAGAAGCACTGACAATAATGTGGGACATGGCACACTGTTGGGTAGGGTTTCATTTGTTGTACATAGTGTCGCTATGAGTTGGAACAACTCCACGGCACCTAACAACAATTAGAAAAAAACACTTCCAACCACCACTGAGGTCTAGGGGTTGAGAGCAGGGGCTTGCCTGGTTTAATCTGGTGGCCATGTGGCTAGTGTAATGTTCCCAGCATCTTGGGAAACAAAGTTCCCTATGTCAGCAATTGGCAAAGCTGTGAGAAATCAGTTCACCTGATAAGTGAGGCAAAGCGCTGGAGCTGGGGGTTGGTTATCCCACATTTGCTGCCACTGCCCTCCATGTCCATTCCCTGCCCCTTTCCACTCTGTCATTTGTTTGGGGGAAAACTGATCCCTATGAATAGCATCACCAAGCTCCCCTTGCCCTATGGAAGGTTAGGCCAATAGGAGCCACTGGCAGGATATTGGAGACCAGAAAATTGCAGAAGTCAGAAGTTTCTTATGCTCTTCCTAGCTCCCTCTCACTGTAACCTGACCCTCATCCCATCCCACAGCTGGCTGCCTGCTTCTGCAGCTTCTAGTGGAGACCACTTCCTCCAGAGGCTCTAATGCTCACTGGTAACACTATCTCCCACTTTTGTGCCTTGAGGCTTAGGTGTGGAAGCAGCCTGTGGCCCAACATACCTAGCTGGTTTTCTCTGTTCTGTCTCATCTCTGTAAGCACCTTTTATTGAGTATTATGCAAGCTCTCAGCTAGTTGTAATTTCTTTTTTTTTTTTTTTTTTTTTCCTTTTTTCCCTGGTACTGGGAGTTGAACTCAGGGCCTTGCCTCTGCATGCTTTGCAAGTGTTGGACCACTGAGCTGCACCCCCAGCCCATTTATTTTTACTTTTTGAAACAAGGTCTCACTAAGTTATGCAGACTGCCTCTGGTCTTGAACTTGCAATCCTCCTGCCTCCGCCTCCCAAGCCGCTGGGATTACATGCCTGGCTTGGTTGTAATTTCTAATACCTTCTGGGACAAAGCTGACTCAGTGGGCAGTAAGTACACGCATACGTACAAACATGCATACATATATACACTGTTTATGTATGTGAACAGACAGCCTCACTCCTAAGGAGAAAACTTTATTTCGTAAAGAAAAGAGCCAAAACACCAAAAAGCCAGAAATCTTGCACTGAAGGGGCCAATAAAGGGAAGAGAGCGAGAAGATAGTAGTAAATGAAGGCAATTTCTTCTTTGTCTTGGTACAGTATTTTTTGGTCCTTGATGCCTTTTGTGTTTAAATATTAAATAGATCTTATTTTAAATAAAACAAAGGCATGTTTTCTCATCATAAAAAACTAATTCTCAAATCCCTAACTTAGATTTTTAACATCTAAATTAAGATTTCTTATTTTAAGCCACACCTGGTGGCACATACCCATAATCCCGACTCCCAGGAGGTCGGAGGATCTCCCCCAGTTTGAGGCCAGCCTGAGCTACACAGCAAATTCAAGGTGAGTTTGAGATACTCAGGAAAACCCTGACAAATAAATAAATAAATAAATAACTTTAGTTAATTAAGTTGAAAAGGCAAACATCAATAAACTTTCTTCCAAATCAAAAGCTAACAAACTTCCCATACCATGTTATTCTTTAAAAGTTGTTCCACAACTTTTTAAGAACACAATGAAATGTGAATGTATTCTGGTGCTTCAAGCAACTATATTACCTAAAAGAATAATATTTATTGTATACATCCAGGCATCAACTTTGATAGCATCACAAGACAAAAATAACCTAGGCAAGTATTTAAGAAATGTTCTCATTAAAAGTAATCAGAGTTCTTAAACACTTTATTTGTTGCTATTGAAAACCATATCATTCTAAGTTTTATTTTATATCTGAATACATTCAAATGTTTGTTTTATTTTATAAAGGCTTTTGAGATAATCATTTCCAACATTACCAGAGAGTGCCACAAAACATCACCATGGCTGCTATTGTCATTTCTTGAGGTTTTCAAATGCCACTTTTCATTTCAAAAGCTTATAACATGATGTGCACAATAAACAGGAAACAGATGTGTCCTACAGATTTCTTCTAATATTTTTGTGTATTTACTACAAACACAGCAGAATTAAAATCCCACCTTTACATAATGTAAATTCTCTAAAAATTTCTCTTAAAAATGTTCCCAGATTATAGGTATACAAAATTTTTAAAAGCAAAATATAAAAGCTCCAAAGTTAAGTTTCAGTCTCAGCATTTCCATTTATTATGTGGCTCTGTGTTTCTGAAAACTACAGTAGAGATATCCATCCAGTGTTCCTAGCAGGAAAACAGTGAAATTGAAAATAATGTTGTATACAAATATAATAAATTATAAAATATCATACAAGTAATACTACTTTTTTCTGTGAGACTTTGTGGAATGTGAAATTTTTTCTTAAATATGGAAATTTTCTTAAATTTTTGCAAATAGTGATAAAAGAAAATGCCACGTAAGAGTCTGCAAAGCTATGCTGGGCTCCATGGTACATGCCTGTAATCCCAGTGACTCAAGAGGCTGAGTGCAAGGCCAGAGGCAAGTTGTGAGACTCTCTCTCAAAACAAAAAATTAAAAAATGGGCTGAAGTGCAGCTCAATCGGAGAGTACTTTCTTGGGATGTCTGAAGCCCTGGGTTCAATCCCCAAGTACTGAAAAAAATATCTATGATGTTGTATTGCCACATTAATAAAGGAAGAAGAGGATAAAATATTGCAACCAGCCAAATAGCTAAAGTAGGTTGTTGTTGTTGTTGTTGTTAGGTGCCGTTCAGTCAGTATCCGACTTATAGCGACCCTCTGTACAACAGGGGAAACACTATTATCAGTGCTTCTCTGCTGTTCATAGGGTTTTCAATGGCACATTGATTTTTGGGAGGGGTTGCCAGGTCCTTCTCCCAAGCCTGCAGCACCTGGTGTTCCAGGTGGTCTCCCATCCAGTTACTAACCAGGCCCAGGCCTGCTTAGCTTCCGAGATCTGACGGGATTGGATTCCACAGGGCTACAGCTGCAGGCCTAAAGTAGGTGAGTATTCTTAAATAACTTCAGTTTGTATTTCTACATAGACCATTGTCATATTGTGGATTTTGTGCTAGAATATGTGTGTATGTGTGTGTATATGAGTGTGCTTAAAATTCAGATACAATCATACTCAGGTTTTATGTTGATGACGTGATTATTTTTAGTTTTTGATAGATGAACAGTACACTTTTTTTACAAGCAAAATATAAAAAATATAAAAATATAAAATATAAAAATATAAAAATATAAAATATATAAAAAAGAAATTCTTAATTCTCCCTCCTAGAAAATATAGTCACTTCAAATCTCTGTTTTGTTTTGTCAACCATGAATTCTATTTAATCGCTCAAAAAGATGGGTTGGGTTAATTCTTACAATAAGCAACTGGAGTTAATTACAGACCACTAGAAGTTAGCTACCTGTTGGTATTTTACATCCACTTTTTTTCAACTTTCAATTTTAAACATCTAACTTCTTTAGGATAGTTATATTCATAGATTTGATGACAGAGTTGAGAACAAATATGTAGGGAATTGTAGGATAGTCCCAAGGGATAGAGAGGAGGCTTGGTTTGGAACCTATCAGACCTACAGGGTCCTTGTGTGCAGAGGTCACATTGTCTTTTATAGTGGGGGTTAAGCCTTTAGGGAAAGGAAAGAAATGTTTTATATCTGGGGCCTGTGCCCAAAGGCAGTTAATGGATTCACAGTGTCTTCACAAGACTGGGTCCAGAGGCAAGTATTTCAAAAAATTAGAAAGCCAAGCAGCTACAGGCCTTGATAAGGGAATAGAATTCACTAAACAATGTCCTTTTCAATTGCTGGGAGTGGAGTATATTTCACACAGCTTTATTATCCTTCCTGGATGAATGTAAAAGTGAGGAGTGATTTTAATTCTGTTTCCTTCTATCCAGTATGCTATTTTTAAGGGTATTATCCATCCAGGGAAGCACTGACCACCAGACCAAAGCCTTTTTCCCCTAGGAGGCTTACACTGATATATACAAGTTGCTAGGAAGCAAATGGCCAGGCTGGGAGGTGGCTGTCTGCAGGGCCCTCTATTTCCTTTCTTTCTGCCTATTACATCTAACATTACTACTCTGGCTAGATTGAATTTATATTAAAATATTTTATTGTACTCGAATTTGTTTGGGGGAGCAGAGTAAAAATGAATTATTACGTCCTGTAAGAGATTACGCCCCTGCACCTCTGTCAGTTTGCCGCACTGTGGGGGCTTGTGTGTTGGGATGAGGCTGAGAGCTATGCCACTGGTACCTCAGATATGAACAAGGTTACCCATGGTGGACAGGTTTTCAGCTGAGCTTACAAACTAAGACAGACTAGGGAGTAGGACCTGGTGAACCACTCCCGAAACAGCTAGCCATTGAAAACTCTATGAATAGCAAAGAAACACTCAGATATAGTGCCAGAAAATAAGACCCCCAGGTTGGAAGGCACTCAAAAGACTACTGGGAAAGAGTTGCCTCCTCAAAGTAGAGTCTACCGTGATGACAGAAATGGAGTAAAACCCCAGGGTGCTCAACTTGCTGATGTGGCATGACTCAAAATGAGGAGAAACAACTGCAAACATCCATTAATAATTGGAACATGGAATATACATAGTATGAATCTAGGAAAATTAGAAATTGCTAAAAGAGAAATGGAGCACGTAAACATTGACATTCTAGGCATCAGTGAGCTAAAATGGACCAGCATAGGCCATTTTGAGTCAGACAACCATATGGTCTAATATGCTGGGAATGATAAACTAAAGAGAAATGGGGTTGCATTCATCATCAAAAAAGACATTTCAAGATCTGTCATGAAATACAATGTCGTCAGTGATAAAATAATATCCATACGCCTACAAGGAAGGCCAGTTAATATAACTATTATTCAAATTTATGCACCCACCACTAAGGCCAGAAATGAAGAAAGGGAAGACTTCTATCAGCTTCTGCAATCTGAAATAGATCAAACATGCAATCAAGACATACTGATTATCACTGGTGACTGGAATGCAAAGGTTGGAAACAAAGAGGAAGGCTCAGTAGTGGGAAAATATGGTCTTGGTGACAGAAATGAAGCTGGAGATCACATGACAGAATTTTGTCAGACCAATGACCTTTTCATTACAAATACATTTTTTCAACATCATAAATGGAGACTAGATACATGGACTTCACCAGATGGAACATACAGGAATCAAATTGACTACATATGTGGAAAGAGATGATGGAAAAGCTCTATACAAAATGTCAAAACAAGACCAGGTGCTGACTGTGCATCAGAACGTCAACTTCTCATATGCAAATTCAAAGTGCAGCTGAAGAAAATTAGAACAAGTATACGAGAGCCACAGCATGACCTTGAGTATATTCCACTTGAGTTCAGAGACAACCTGTAAAATAGGTTTAATGCATTAGACACAAATGATAGGAGACCAGAAGAGTTGTAGCATGACATAAAAGATATCATTCAAGAAGGAAGCAAAAAGTTCTTAAAAAGACAAGAAAAAAAGAAAAGACCAAATTACATGTCAAAAGAGACACTGGACCTTGCCCTTAAATGTCCAGCAGCTAAAGCAAAAGGAAGACATGATGAAGTTAAGGAACTAAACAGAAGATTTCAGAAAGCAGCTCAAGAAGACAAAAACAAATATTATAATGACATGTGCAAGGAGCTGGAGGCAGAAAACCAAAAGGGAAGAACACGCTCTGTGTTTCTCAAGCTTAAGGAAGTGAAGAAAAACTTCAAGCCTCGAGTGGCAGTAGTGAAAGAGTCTACAGGGAAAATATTAAATGATGCTTCTTGTTGTTGTTAGGTGCCTTCAAGTGGGTATCCGACTCATAGCGACCCTCTGTACAACAGGGGAAACGCTATTGTCAGTGCTTCTCTGATGTTCATAGGATTTTCAATGGCAGATTGATTTTTGGGAGGGGGTTGCCAGGTCCTTCTCCCAAGCCTACAGCTTCTGGTGTTCCCAGGCGGTCTCCCATCCAGGTACTAACCAGGCCCGACCCTGCTTAGCTTCCAAGATCTGATGGGATTGGATGCCACAGGGCTATGGCTGCAGGCATTAAATGATGCAGAAAACATCAAAAGAAGATGGGAAGAATACACAGAGTCATTATACAAGAAAGAATTGGTAGATGACCAACCATTCCAAGAGGTTACATATGAAGAGGAACCAATGGAGTTGAAGGATGAAGTGGAAGCTGCCTTGAAAGAACTGGCAAAACACAAGGCTCCAGGAATTGATGGGATACCAATAGAGATGTTTCAACAAACAGATGCAGCACTGGAGGTGTTAACATGTTTGTGCCAACAGATTTGGAAACAGCTACTTGGCCAACTGACTGGAAGAGATCCATATTTGTGCCTATTCCCAGAAAAAGGGGATCCAACTGAATGTGCAAACTATCGGACAATATCATTAATATCACACACCAGCAAAATTTTACTAAAGATCATTCAGAAGCGACAGCAGCAGTATATAGATAGGGAATTACCGGAAAATCAAGTGGGATTCAGAAGAGGGCAGGGAACCAGGGACATCATTGCTGATGTCAGGTGGATAGTAGCTGAAAGCAGAGGATATCAGAAAGATGTCTATGTATGTTTTATTGACTATGCAAAGGCATTTGATTGCATGGATCATAACAAATTATGGATAACACTTCAGAAAATGGGAATACCAGAGCACCTAATTGTGCGCATGAGAAATCTGTACATGAACCAGGAGGCAGTTGTTCGAATAGAACAAGGAAACACTGAGTGGCTTAAAGTTGAGAAAGGTGTGCGTCAGGGCTGTATACTTTCACCTTATCTCTTCAATTTATACGCTGAGCAAATAATCCAAGAAGCTGGACTTTATGAGGAAGAACGTGGCATCAAGATTGGAGGAAGACTCATTAACAACCTGTGTTATGCAGATGACACCACCCGGCTTGCTAAAAGTGAAGAGGATTTAAAACATTTACTGATGAAGATCAAAGATCATAGCCTTCAATATGGGTTATGACTAAACATCAACAAAATAAAAATCCTTATGACTGGGTCAGCACGCGACTTCACAATAAATGGAGAAAAGATTGAGGTTGTCCAAGATTTTGCTTTGCTTGGCTCTATAATCAATACCCATGGAAGCAGCAGTCAAGAAATCAAAAGATTGCTCTAGAAAAAGTTGTGGCAAAAGATCTCTTTAGAGTATTCAAAAGCAAAGATGTCACATTGAAGATGAAGGTGCATCTGACTCACGCCATGGTATTTTTCGTGGCATCATATGATTGTGAAAGCTGGACATTGAACAAGAGAGACAGAAAAAGAATTGATGCTTTTGAATTGTGGTGCTGGAGACGTCTATTGAACATACCATCGACTGCCAAAACTAAGACAACAAATCTGTCTTAGAAGAAGTGCAACCAGTGTGCTCCTTGGAAGCAAAAATGGCCAAACTGTGTCTTACATATTTTGGACATGTAGTCAGGAGAGATCAATCCCTGGAGAAGGACATCATGTTAGGGAGAGTGGAAGGTCAATGCAAAAGAGGAAAACCCTCCACCAGATGGATTGACACAGTGTCTGCAACAAAGGGCTTAAACATAAATAAGATGGTTTGCCTGGCACAGAATCGGCAAGTGTTTCGATCTGCTGTACATAGGGTCGCTATGAGTCGGACTCGACTTGACGGCCCCTAACAACAACAACAGGAGATTAACATATATATTCACTTACTAAAAGAGGGCCTAGTCACTGGCCTAACTCACTCTATTTTGTCTTTCTCTGATTCTATTTTTCTTCTTTAACTTTTTTTTTTTGCCTTCTGAGTCACTCTCTTCTGCAATTAACTTGGATTCCAGGAAGGATGTTTTGATGGATAAACATCTTTATAACAAGGAAATGAAAATACCCCAAGCAATGCATGCCTCACTACAGTGAGATCAGCCTCCAAGTAGGGACAATTACCCCATGATGGGGACCAATTGCCCCCTCAAGGGACAATGATTCCCAGTGTTTTGCAGAAGCAGTCCTGTGATAATGATCAACTAGACCATGGCCTGACCAACATTACCTGTTCTGTCAGCTCTGCACCCATCGCACCCCATACATAAGGTAGTTATGCAAAGCTTCTATCTTTGCCTTTATTCCTCTTTTTTATAAAATCTTAAAGTTCCTGTCATCACCTCCACAACAGATCTGAGGTTATTCTTGGTGTGGGAACACTGATTAAAGCTTTTTCGTGAACTTCCCCACTGCTCATTTCTTTGATAGGTGTATTGGGATGAGTGGCTAAGCCTAGACTTGTTGGATTACCAGAACTGGGTCATTTACCCTAAAACTCTAATAACATTATGGCAGTCAAGTGCCAGACACTTATTGTTTCTGACTTTCCAGGCTTTGTTTCTAAGTATGTTAATGGTCAATTTTGTTAGCACTGAATAATCATTTCTAGGCTAATTACTTTTTTTTTTTTCAGTAAATGTATATTGAATGTTTTCACTCTGTCCCAACTCAGATGGAGACTGGAAACTGGTTCTTCAGTCACTCCCAAATATCCAAAACCCACAGGTGAGTTGGGAGAGAGTAGTTATTTTCCTATCTAGTCTACCATCACTCCTCCAAGTATCCAGGGCTTTGGGGAATTTAAGTGACCTAGGTGATTGAATGTTACCTTGCCTTCATGAGCATATATGTGTTGAGTCAGGCCATAGATGGGCCAACACAACAGCTAGCCATTGCTCATGGAGTACTCTAAGTTACTGAATTCTCATACAAATGATATATATTCTGCTTACTCATACAGTAAAAAATAGGCACATAATAGCAAGCATACTGAATAGACTCCTGAGCTCCTGTCAGGAATTATAAAATGATAGTACTGTTGGACTAAACAACGCCTGGATACTCCTTCTACCCTTATTTTTGCAGCCACTCAAGGTTTAGCACATCCTTCCCTGGGTCTACCAATTTCTTTCTATTCTCATATCCCTCATAAGTCTTTCTTTCTTTTCTCCTTCTCTCCCTCCCTCCATCCCTTTCTCCCTACCTACACTTTCTGCCTGCCTGCCTGCCTTCCTTCCTTCCTTGCTTCTTTCCTTCTTTTCTTCCTTCCTTTCTTTTTTCTTTATTTCTCTTTCTCCTCTTCCTCCTCCTCCTCCCCCTCTTTCTCCTCCTTTTCTTTCTCTTCTTCCTCTTCCTCCTCCTCTCCCCCTTCTCCAAAGTATTCAAGAATTTTCTGCAGCTCTTGTGAAAAGGTAAACTCATTCTTTTGGTCATATAGTCTACCATTTTCTTTCTCTTCCTTCTCAGTAGTACTTCTTAAAAGAAAAAGTCAACCCCAGGAGAAAAACAAAAATAGGAAGAACACTGAGTTACATCTCAATATTTATGGCTTCAGATAGAAATTTAGTCTCATAAAAATAATTTCTTTTTTATACCCCTCACTTCTGTGGCTTTGAAATTCACCCCTATATATAAAAAACTTTAATTAGTATTATTATTTCATCATTATCTTTGCTAATGTATTTAATTTTAGAAATTTAACTAACCTTTTTCTTTTTATGACTCAGGTAAATTTAGTACCAACTCCATGGTAGGGGCTTAAAAGTCTTCTTTTATTCCTTTGTGAGCTATCTGGGTCCACAAGACAGAAAAATCAGGGCAGATCCTGATGCTTACAAACATAGTTTTGGAATTTCCACAACTTCTTTTTCAGATCTTCTTCTAGAGTGAGTCCATCTTCATTTCCTACTCAAATTTGGCTTTTTGCTCTTGCTTTATTTTAGTGACTTTAGTGGCTTTTAACGCCCAGCTTCTGCCTCTTTTTGGCTCCCCATATTCTCCTTTTCTGAAGAAGAATCAGCTAGTCATGGCTGATTTTCATAAAGAACCTCAAATTCTCCAGCAGTGCAGGGCCTTTCAAATCAATCTCCAACCCACAGAACACACACTTGGATGATTATGTGTTCATGGGCCCCCTCATCCCAGTAATTTACTTTGGGCCCAACAATGCTTAAAATGGTCAATACTGGCAGTATATTTTTAATAATGTTTTTGTTCCTGTTGTTGTTGTTGCTGTCGTCATTGAGTGGGATATGAGTCATAACTACCCAATGTACAACAGATCAAAACATTATTACCCAACACTGTGCCATGCCCCACACTATTGTCAGTACTTCTTTGCTACTCACAGGGTTTTCAAGGGCTGATTGTTTATTGGGAGTGGGCTGCCAGGTCCTTCTCCCACGCCTACAGTACCCAGTTTTCCCAGGTGGCCTCCTATCCAAGAAATAACCAGGACCAACCCTGCTTAGCTTCCAAGATCTGACAGGATTAGACTCTAGGGTGGTACAGTTGTAGGCATTTATTAATGTTTAAATATCTATCGTATGTTGTCTAATGGAATATCTAAAATTTCTTCAGACATAAGCAAAAGTGGCTTCATATTTATCTTCTTCAAATTTTAAAAGAACCACTGAAGGTTATTCTTCTACACTATAGATGCTCTCTTGTCAGGGACAAATATACAATTTTCTACCTTTATTCAGGTAGTACATATGTCTTGTTGATAATAATTATAAATTTCCTTACAGAAAGCATTACATAAAAATTTCTGGAAAAAGGTTCACAGTGTGTTTCATATCTATAGTCCATTTCATTTTCTCTCCTACAAAAAAAAAAATACCAAATCAAGCCACTTCAGGAAACAAATAAGAGAGAACAACAAAAACAAACTAAAAAAAAAGTTTGTATGTTAGTCAGAATCATTAAAATACTGTGTACTTATAAGAAGTCCAAATTTCTTAGTGTCTTTCTAAAATCATTTCAAATATGGTTCCAACTTTGTCTTTCTTAACTTCTATTCCAGTCTATTCATTCATTTCAAATTCCCTTTGCATAGAATACCTATTACCTTTTTCTTCCATCTGTAAAATCCCCTGCTCATTTCTCATGTGGTTAATTTTCAGTGTTTATTATCTCTAAGAAACTCTGTCTTATTTTTCCTGTTGACTTTATTTATTTCAACACCTCTGATTTCCTAGGTTCTGGGAGACTTCCTGCTGCAACAAAATAACTTTATACATGTTTGAATGAATGAATTACATTAGGCCAGATACTACTGCAGGATAAAAATGAGTAATTAGTTATCTTGATATAGATTTTGGTCCAATAGAGCAGAACACTAACTGTAAAACAAGACATTTAAGTGTTATTTCAGAGACAAATAATAGAACCCCCTTTCTTTGACACATCTTAAATATTAAAGAGTGGTTATTTCCCCACATATTTTTAATGACCCAGTCCTACAAGAAGATATCAATCTTCTTGGTTTGAAATACTAAATAATGATTTATTTCTTAAAATCCTGAGATTATACAGCCAAATCACTTTATTTACCTTTTTAGAAATTGCGTAAAGGAAAATAACTAAATCAACTTGCTCAAAAAAATCCTAGAATTGCTTAAGTGCATAGCATAATAAAACATCATGAACTTACTTATATTTCAAATTAAGGGATCCAGCAAAGCAGCTAAAATGTTTCTGCTCATCAGTGGTTGTGAGTCAGAGAGAGCCACAAATGGAATATTCCTGCCAGGGTACCACCCTGGCACAGCCTCCTGCTGTCCCAATGTGTCATTCATGTTTAAGTCTGCCAATAAGTCCAAGGAAGAAGTTTCCTACAGGGTTAGGAACTGAAACTCACCAAGATTCTGAATTTTTTTTTTTTTTTTAAGTACCACTTGCCCAAATTTCTTTGGATAAGGTTTCTGGCACAGACTTGTTCAGGAAATAAGGCGGGAGGAACACCTACTTTATATTTTAAGTGAAAAAACACACAAGAACATTATACAATAACAGAAAAATAAATGATTGGCTAGTGGTGAAGTTCAAGCTTCACATCACTGTAACTTTATTTTGGTCATAGAAGAAACAATCATGAGTTGTCAAAGTATGTTGTTGTTGTTAGGTGCCATCAAATCAGTATCCAACTCATAGTGACCCTCATAGGGTTTTCAATGGCTAACTGTTTCGGGATTGGCATGGGAGTGGATTGCCAGGCCCTTCTCCCATTTTGCAGTGCTGGGAATCGAACTCAGGACCTCAGAGACTGCAGCGCAGCACTCTACCAGCTGAGCTAAATCCCAGCATTGTCAAGGTATAGCAGAACAAATAATTTAGATTGCTTTACTTAGTGTGCCAATATTAGGATTAAGGACAAGGTTACTTACTTCCTCTGCCTAGTTACAAGTGAAAGAAATTAATGGACAGTATATTTGCAACATAATTACAACTGCCCTACATATTTTTGCCTCTGGAAAACACAGTTCTAGAAACCAACAGACAGTGGGAACTTAAAAATTATTGAAGTGGATTGAACTGAATTGCCCACATGGGTTAGCATTGCTGTCTTGGGGTACGGTCCCCTTAATACTTAGAGATTAAAAATTGTAAAAATATGAAACTTTATGAAATCTTTGTAAAACAAAAGAAGTTCTAAATAATTTCCCCTATTTCTAAGTCCTCAGAGTGGATGAGCTATGCATTGTATGAAGGTATGCTTTGATATTTGAAATTTCATATTGAACTTTTGGAAAAAAATATCAGTTTTGAATTTCCTTATAAATATTTGTTTTTTAATGTGGAATAATTTTCAAATTATTTACTGTTGAATAAAACTGGCACCACCTTCTGGGAAGGGGTGCTAGTAAGGGTGCAGAGAAAAAGGAATCCTTTTACACTTCTAATGGGACAGTTAGTTAGTTCAGCCACTTTGGAAATCAGTATGGAGCTACCTTAGAAAACTAAGAGAATAGAACTGCCATATGACCCACTCCTGGGAATACACTCAAAGGAAGATTAGTCATCATACCACAAGTACACCTGCACTTCCATATTTAATGCAGCACTCTTAACAACCATAAGAGTATGGAATCAAGATGTGCATTAATAGAGAAGTGGATTGAAAAATTGTTATATACACACACTAGAATATTACATGGCAATAAAAAAGAATGAAATTATGTCATCTATAGCAAAATACATAGAACTGGAGAACCCCATCTTAAGCCAAAAAAACCCAGTCTCCAAAAGAGAAATACCATATGTTCTATCTCATATATGGGAGCTAAATCTAACTAACAGAAAAAATGTCTATACATATGTAGATATATAAAAATGAACAATAATATTTATCTAAGAAGGGAAAATATAAGTAGAGGAGAAAGAACGGGGAGGGCATCAGGAGGTGGGAGTGGAGGTAGGAGAAATAAAGCACAGGGGAAAGGGGGAGAGGAAAATCTTATATTACACAACTACATGAATATAGGGGAAAAAACAGGGAGAAGTTAAGAAAAAATCAATGGGAATATAACCAATTATTACATGAGATTTTTATTATGTATTAATTATAACTCCTACTTTTTTCTCTTTCATTCTTTTCTTTATATGGTTCTGTAAAATATGTAAATTGATGAAAGGGTAACCAAAAGTGATGTAATAGCTGCATAATGGATATAAGCAAAAGTCTTACTACTTGGTACCCCATCAACACTTATAAATAAAGGGAAAAAATAATTTTAGCAAAGTCACTGGTAGTAGTGGCTATGACCAAGAAGTCCTAGTAGAGTAGGTATAAATATTTAAGTTGAAAGTATGATAGCCTCCAAAAAGAAAGGAAAAGTTCTCAGTAATTATAAGCATGACTGTACACAGGGAGCTAAGATATACACAGGAAAGGCATTCCTTAGAAAGATAACGAGAACACTGAAGGCAAACAAGGGATCCCAAGTAATGTCTAATGAGACTGAATTGTGACCCAATACAGTACTATTTCTCTAGAAATTCATTTGTGTAATTTTGAAGCTAGGACTAACAGAATTCATTATGAAAACTGAAAATCAGAGGAACTAGGTTTTTGATGCATTTACTAAGTGATAAATCACCTCAGATGCATAAATTAGAAAGGGAATTCCTTAGTGCTAATGAGTCAAGTTACTGAGGCTAAAGGGTCTTCAATCACTCAGCTCTGCTCATACCTCCTCTTGCCTTTTTCTGTTTTTTTTTTTTGTTGTTGTTGTTGTTTGTTTGTTGAGGCATTGTTTTGTTGTGTATTCCAGTCTATCCTGGAACTATAAAGCCCAGAAACTGGCCTAAAATTCCTGATCCTCCTGCCTCAGCCTTCTGAGTGCTAGGATAACAGGCTTGCACCACCATACCCAACCTGCTCACTGTAATTTGAACTTCATTAAACTTCTTTATCATCTGTCTTCCCTAACTTGTAGTTGTTGCACTTCTCCATCTGTCAATATATCCAATGATCCCTGCAGGTTTTTCCCTCCCCCAAGTCCCTGTGTTACCTGTATTGTGTTACCTGTCTTATGTTCTAGGCAATGAGTCCTCCTTTGGGTGGCACTCTTGTCCTGCCTAGTTCTGCTCTTGATGGATAGAAATACTCAATTTTAGTTGCTGAATTGAATTGAATTGATTCTCTCAGACACCTCCAAACATAAACTCACTCATCATTTCTTTTTCTTCATTGAAATTCTCAAAACCAGTAAGGCTATAGAAACAATACACAAAAATCAATAGCTTTTCTTTATACCAACTGCAAAAAGGAAGAGAAGGAAATTTCAGAATAAATACCTTTCACCATAGCCCACCAGAAAATTAAATACCTTGGAATCAATCTAACCAAACACCCTTCAGATCTCTACAAGGAAAATTTCAAAACATCAAAGAAAGAAATAGCAGAGGACACTGAAAAATGGAAAGACCTTCCTTGCTCCTGGATAGGGAGAATTAATATAGTAGAAATGGCTATCCTACCAAAAGCAATCTATAGATTTAATGCAATCCCCATTAAAATTCCATTGAATGACTTTATAGAAATAGAAAAAATGATCCAAAACTTCATATGGAACCACAAAAGACAACATATAGCCAAAACACTCTTAAGCTGCAAAACTAATGCAGGTGGAATCACAATCCCTGACTTCAAGCTATACTATAGGGCAGTGGTAGCAAAAACAGATTGGTACTGGCACAAAAATAAGCCTGAAGACATGTGGAACAGAATAGAAGACCCAGAAATACCTCAACACACCTATAGCCACCTTATTTTCGACAAAGGAGTAAAGCAAGTAAACTAGAAAAAGGACAGCCTTTTCAATAAAGGGTGCTGAGAAACATGGTCATCCGCATGCAGAAAAATGAAAACTGACCTGAATCTCTCAATATGCATGAGAGTTAACTCAAAATGGATAAAAGATCTCAACATAAAACCAGAAACTTTAAAACTTATAGAAGGCAAGATAGGCAATACACTCCATCATATAGGCATAGGAAAGTATTTCTTTAATAGGACTCCAATTGTTCAAGAAATTGCAACAAGAATAGATAAATGGGATTACATGAAATTAAAAAGCTTCTGCACCGCAAAAGAAACAATTAACAGAGTCAAGGAAACCCCCACTGAATGGGAAAAAAATCTTCGCATCCTATACATCAGACAAAGGTCTAATTACTAGAATTTATAAAGAACTCAAGAAAAAAACTCCCAAAAAAACAAATAACCCAATACACAAATGGGCAAAGGAACTGAGTAGACATTTCTCAAATGAAGAGGTCCGTAAAGCCATGAAACACATGATAAAATGCTCAATATCCCTAGCCATTAGGGAAATGCAAATTAAAACAACTCTGAGATTTCACCTTACACCAGTAAGAATGGCTAAGATCAATAAAACAACAACAAATGCTGGCGAGGTTGCAGAGAAAAGGGAACCCTCTTACATTGTTGGGAGAGCTGTAAATTGGTCCAACCACTGTGGAAATCAATATGGAGATATCTTAAAAAACTGAAAATAGATCTACAGTGTGACCCAGCTATAACACTATTGGGAATTTACCCAAAGGGAGGTGGGTCATCATATCACAGAGAAACCTGCATCTCCATGTTCAATGCAACACTTGTCATAACAGCAAGGATATGGAATCAACCAAAGTGCCCTTCAACAGAAGAATGGATAAAAAAACTATGGTGCATATACACAAGGGAATACTACTCAGCAATCAAAAAAAAGAAAGAAAGAAAGAAAGAAGGCCATTAGAGAAAATTATTTTAAGTGAACAAACACAAGCTCAGAAAGAGAAACACCCCATGTTCTCATTCATATGTGGAAGCTGAATCAAAATTATAAGAAGGAAAAAATCCTATACAAAGGTCGGATCATAATAAAAGAAAAAAAGAGCTAAGAATGGTATTATTATAGATGGTCTAGAAAATGCATGTAATAGTTCTGACAAGGTAAAAAGAAAGTTCACTGTAGGAAGTTTCTATCTTAAACAGAACTGGAACCCAAGGATATATAGAAAAATATTACCATAAAAAGTCAAGTAAATGGTAGAGAAGTCTTTGATGGGGGGTGTGGAAAGGGGGGAAGCATACAAGAGGGTAAGGGGGAACCTATATGAATAATGTACAACAAAATGTATATATGGAAATGTCACAGTGAAAAGCATGTCAGAATGAATCACGTTAAGGTGTACATTAAAAATTTCCAATAAAGAACTCCACTAAGGCACAACTGCTTTGAAAAGAGCAAGCATTTATTGAAGCTAATACATGAATGTGATTCTTTATTCAAGGAGGTTGTTCAACTCACCAGGCTGGGGATGCCAGCAAACTCCTAAGCCTGTCCTCTGCCCCCACTTTCCCAGAGAAGAGCAACATGAACATATAAAATAAAACAGTACCCTGAATTCCTTATTAGATTCAGTTCTCAGTGTACAAACATCCTAATTCAGCTTAAACAAAATAGCCCACACACATTCCATTTCTAAGGAGACCTTTCCTCCCTTCCTTAACCTCCCTCTTCCCTGTTAGAAGTCTTTTTCCATTTTTTTTCCTTTTCCCAGGCTCGTTTTTTCCTTTTTCCCCTTCTCATAGTCTTTCCAAAGAAAACCTTATCTGCAAACACGCTTAATCAGAAATCTTCGTAAAAGAAGCAAACTTTCCATAAAGGAAAGCAAGGCCCTAAGTGGGGTGTGTCGGGGTGGTGAGGATGAGATGACTTCAAGCCGAAGTTCAAGTGTCCACAAGCAAGGAAAAGAGTATATCAAATCCACTCACTTGCACAGCCAGTCTCATCCCTTCTATTCGATTGTACTACGGGGAAACAGCCTCCTGTTAAGGGCTAACGAGCCCGGGCATTTTCAAAGCGTCCTTCCTGCACAGACCAGGGAGAAGCACAGGGTGTGAAGGCGGAGCCACTGGGTTGGCGACACCCTCCTGAAGGTCCAGCCCTTGCCTGCCTTCCTACTACCTTAGGGATTTGGCACCGAGAGCGAGCTCACCCTCTCAATGAAAGGCAGATGTCCCTTTAAGGTTTGCTTTGCAGCCCGTGGACTTTAGCCTAAACACGGACCCGCGAAGTTGGCTTTATTTGTCCATGTCTCGGCAGAGTTTGGGAGGCTGCCAGTGAGATTTCAGAGACCGAGAGCGCAAAGGGGCGGGCGATGTGGCAATCCGTCTGGGATGTGAAAAGCGTGGAGCGAACCTAGAGGCATTCAACAAAAACACAGGAAATCACTCATCTGCCGCGCCTGGGCGCCGGGGCAGGCTGCGGCCAAGGACTGACTGAGATCCGCAGAGACGGGAAAAGTGGCCCAGAGCGCGCTGCGCCCGCGCAGGGTCCTGCCAGGTCCTGCCCTCCGAACCAGCACGTCCCAGGGCGCTGCAGCCACTCCAGCCATGGCCCCCCGGTGCAGTGCCAGCCCAGGGGTCGCTGTCGCCAGCTGCTGGCTCCTCACCGGTGAGCGACTCCGCTTTTCTCTAGCATCTCCAGTGCGCGCAGGGCTGGGGATTGAGGTATGAAGAGCAGGGGGCCATAGAGGAGGAGGGAGCGCCCAGCCACCTTCCCCGAGCGCTCCAGGTAGCCTAGCCAGGTTACAGTACTGAACGGAGTTCCTGGGTTTTGGTTTTGCTCTCAATTAGTTTTGGTGTCGCTTCAGGCCCCTCCAGCCCAGTAATGAAAGTGAGGTGTGATGAAAACTTTAGAATTGGTTTTTCAAATTAAAATTGTTCTTACAGTATACATTATATCTTAGGAATTTGCTGAAAGGCTCTCCTCCCCTTTGAGGAGGGGTGGGTGACTAGAGCCGCCTGATTTATATGCAAAATTTCTGCCCTCAGGTTGTTCTAGACTGGACCTCATTGCATTTTCTTCCTATCGGGTACTTAGGAACTTTTCTTCTATAAAGGAGAGGGATGCAAATGCAAAACTGCTTCTTGTCCTAAAATTATGTTTCAGAACAGAACATTTACTCTCTAAATATCATGGTATAGACTATTTTTTAAGATGCAAAATATAGTATTACATATAAATATGAATTTTTAAGGAGGGGACTTAGAAAACAGTAGAAATGCAAAGTTATATCTAATTTAGAAGGTTGAGTCAGAGCAGTTTCTAAGATTTTCCTTAGAAAATGATTAACGTATGGTCAGATTCTTTATACCAGTTACTGGTTGAGGGGGGACAGTTAAAATGGTCACAGGAGGAAGGGAGATGGTAGAAGCTTTAAGTGTAAGAAAATCAACTGATTAATGGCTTATTTAGTGGTTGGTCTTAACACACCATTGATAATTGTTCTGTGTTTTTACTGCTGATATGCTTAATAGTAGCTAATTTAGCATTTTACCATTAAAAATAGGAGGAAGCCAGCCAATTTAGTTCTGTCTTAGATGACTGAGCCTCATTAACTTTCATGAAGATCAATGAGACATGGATTATTAGCAGGCAGAGGTTTTTTCATAGTGAGGTGGTTTTAAGAGAGTTCATAATGAGACATTGGCTTTTTTTTTTCTTTTGGAGTTTGTTTGCATTTTGTTGTTGTGTAAAATCTGAATACTTTACTAACCAAGTTGTATCTTTTCAATGTTGCCAAATAAGCACATTCCTTGGTGCAGAAATGGTCCAATGAGGTTTGCATATCAATGAGGTTTGCATAATAAAAATACAAGAATGAAAAGCTTTTAAGAGGGGGGAGGTTAACAAATTATAATTTCATACATACGTTGGTTATGTCTTGCTGAATCCAGAATGGAAATTAAGAAAAATAATCCACAGATATTTCTAATTATAATGTTTAGTTCTTTGTGTGTATAATTCATCATTAAAATTTAGAATTTAAAAAATGTTATTGACTAAGAATGGACAAGTTCCTCATAGGTACTATATTTATGTCCATTTCACAATACAACATTAAGGATCTGAGATCTGACTTGTTGCTTTCAGAAGAAGTCATCAGATTCTCTCAGTTCTTCCTTACAGTCACTCATATTTGGAACCCTTTCATCAATTCATGGCATCCACAGTTACATGGATCCTCATTACCATACCTTCCATGCACACCACTGTAGAGTTTATCTTTCTGCTCCTAATCCATCCCCCTAATTCATCATTTTCACTGTATCTGAACTTTAAGTCAAAAATCTTTGGTAGTTCTTTGTTGCCTCTCAGATAAAATCCAAAAGTCTCAACTGACTGCCCTAACCCAGCACCTTGTCTCCTACTATCCAACAAGCTTCTATAGATTTACTGGCTTAAAACAACATAAATGTTCCTATGTTGTAATTCCAGATGTTATAAATCTCACTAGGCTAAAATCAAAGAGTTGCTAGGCCATTTCATCTGGAGGCTCTAGGAGAAAATGGCTTTCCTTGCTTTTTCCCAGCCTCAAGAAGCCACCTGCATTCTTTGACTTGTGGTTCCTTGCGCCATCTTCAAAGCCATCAGGGTAACATTTTCAAATCTTTCCCTTTGACTCTGTTTCATTGTCATGTCTCCTGCAACTCTGCTGCTAGTGCCTCCCCAAGGATCCCTGTATTTACATTGGGCTCCCCTATCTCAATATCCTTAATTTCATCACATCTGCCAAGTCCCTTTTGCTATCTAAGGTGATATATTCATAGATTTCAGGGATTAGGGCCTGGACATCTTTACAAGACCACTATTAATCCATTTACTACAAGCTTTACACATAAAGTGCCCATTGTACCCAATCACATTTCCTTATTTGCCTCATAATCCTCTTGCTCATCTCGCAACTGTGGATATGATCTTGTTATTTCATGCATCTAGAAAAGAACTCCACCCTTCCTTCCCACTACCCCCTGCCACCTAAACAAACTCTCTCCAGTCTTCAAAGCTATGCTTACATCACAGTAACAAATCACCACCATCTCAATAAGCTTCCCATTGGCTTTGGAACTTCTTATATTACCTTCTTCCAATATTTATTGAATAATGTGTTGAGAAAGATGTTCTCCCTTATGTCCAAATAAAGCTCTTGCTTTTATTTTATTTTATTTTTAAAAGTCCCAGTGTAAACTAGTGGCACGTAAAGAAAGTTTCATAAATAGACAGTTCAGAGAGGCTATAAGGGAACCAAGAAAAGATGGTGAAGTACCTAGGACAAGCAGCAGTTGGGGGAAAGCACCTGAACCAACCATGGGAAGAAAACCCATGATCATACCTCAGCCTGAATAGTTTGACTGTTAACTCCAGCTATGGAGGGTGAGGGGGGAATGGATCAGAGCAGTGGCCACAGGTAGAAGAATGAAGCGAGTGCCAAAATTGAAACCCAAGAAGGAAGGAGTAGAGGAAAAATATGCCTCTCATTCTCCCTACCCTGCAATATCTTGCCCAGGCGCATTGGGTATAAATCAGCCTTCTAGAGGACAAAGGTCAAGACAGATAATGAAGAGAATAACTAGGACAGCTTAATACTGAAACTTATTATGTGCAAAGCCCTGTGCCAAGAACTTTGCATTTATTACTTCTTTTTAAACTAAAAAAAAAGTAGTAATTTGCAATTACTATATGTATTTTAGAGAAAAAGAAATAAAAGTACTAAGGTCAATTTCACTTGCCCAAAGTCACACTACAACTCAATGACAAATTTATCAGTTCATATCTCTAACCTCAAAATTTATGTTCTGAAATGTACATAAGTCCATTCCCCTCTTGCTTACCCCTCTAAAAGTGAAATACAAATCATAATTATGTAAAAGAATGTGATAAGGATCTAGTTAATGATGCAAATCTGTGATTTCCATGATTTTTAGGTATCCAGTAAAATTAGATAATAACATACCCTACATTAAGTATAACTCAAATACCACTACTACTATCTCTTGTTATTAATAATATGAATCTAGAATTACTCCTACTTGAATTATATGTTTCTTTTCTGGAAACATTTGTTTAACCTAGAAACAAGAGTCTCCAAGGCTTTTTTCACCAGCAAGATTTCCTATTCAAAATGCAATCCAGTGAGGACATGGCTAAATATAGGAAGTCATTAATCCAAAATAAAGAAATAATCTCCAGTGGTAGACAGTATATTGATAAGAGTTTCTGAAGATGGTGAAAATTTTCTTATTATTATGTCTAAGGGCAACAATGAATTCATGAGATATTTGTTTGTTGTTTGTTTTAGTAAATAGGCAATGAGAATAACTAGGAAATATATATGCCAAACTAGTTTACTCATTTTTCTTCTGTGCTGTCATGATGCTAATTGTGATGGTTAACCTTGATTGACAATTTGATTGGATTAAGCAACACTTAGGAGATCGGTAAAGCATATCTCTGTAGGTGTCTGTGAGGGAGTTTCCAAAGATGTTAGGTCACCAGGGTTGTGACCTAATGAATGATTTAATCCATTGCTAGATTCAAAATACGAATAGATTATTGGGAGGTGGTGGAATTTCCTGCCTGGTTGGAGGAAGTAGACTGGGGCCATGTCCTTGGTGACTATATCTTGCCCAGGCCTCTTCCTATATCTCTCTTTGCTTTCTGGTGTGAAACTGAGCCACAATAGATCATTTCTCTCTTAAGTTGTTTCTATCACGTATTTGGTAATGTGATGATAAAGTTACTAAAATACTAATCTAGCTATTTTGATGCATGAGCTTTTGGGCCACAGTTTATCATTGTTGATCTTACTTCCATAAATGGATATTTGTCTGCCGTTGTACTTCCACTTCTAACCCAAAAAACTTCCTACTGAGATTTAGAACCTGTTGAATTTTCATATGTCCCTTAAAATATTTTAATGTGATAAATTACCTCATGCTTAAGCCCAGTGCAGTGGCTGCAGTGATGCACACCTGTAATCTAAAAGACTTTGGAGATGGAACCAGGAGGATCTCATCAGGTTCAAAGCGAGAGGCAGCCTATGTGACTTATTGAGACCCTGACTCAAAATAAGAATAGAAAACGGGCTCAGGGTGCAGTGCAGCGGTAAAGTACTTGCAAAATATGTGTGAGGCCCTAAATTGAATCCCAAAGTATTCCCCGCAAAAGAATAAATTAGCTGCTTAAAATATTTTATAAAATTCAGGTCCAAATACTATTCTTTACCTACACTGCTCTTCTGTTGTATGAAACATAGAATGGTGAACTTGAATTCATGCTAAGAAACTAAAATGAAAGATATTTTGGAATTGTGGTCACAGTGCTAACGTCAGAATAAATTGCCTATTCAGGGCAGTCTGTGACTGGAGAATTGTATTCACTCTCAAAGCAAGTGCAGTAAAGTATCAAATGAGCTGAATATATTCCTTTCCTCAAGATTTTTGAACTTCTGTCAGTTCATCTGTTCTGCCAATTCCTCTGAAATTGCCTCTGGCCCTTTGCAAAAGCAGCTACTCCCCACTGCTACTGATCCTTAAGTACTTACATAAATGTGATTCCAAAGAGACCCCCCAAGGGTAGAGTGGACCCCTTTTCCCAGGGATATGCGTGTCCCTACCACCTTTGCTACTATATTACAACATACCAAATATTATAATTAAATATCTTACAGTATGCTCTGTGAGAACAGGGTCTTTCCTAATCATCCTTAGCACCTAGGAACAGATACCTTTTTACTCAATGAATCATAAAATACTAGGCTATAGATAAACTAATAAAATACTTAGGGGATCAGACTGTCCCCTTTAGTTATATCCGCATCCATATTTGTTCCTATTTACATCTAATTGAATGGAAGATACTGATTGAAAAATGTACCATTATTTTATGTACCCTGGGCTGGGATTTAGCTCAGTTGGTAGAGTGCTGCACTGCAATCTCTGAGGTTCCGAGTTCAATTCCCAGCACCGCAAAAATGGGAGAAGGACCTGGCAACCCACTCCCAAGGCAATCCCGAAACAGTCAGTCATTGAAAACCCTATGAGGGTCTCTATGAGTCGGATACCGACTCAATGGCACCTAACAACAACAACAAAGAAAAACAAGTACTGATAATCTAGTATATAATTGCTAAATTGTTAGATGTACCTTAGTTACAGAGATGTTGAAATGTGAGATGTTGAAATGCACATCTGAAAATTACAATCAATAATATATAGTATATTTACATGGTAATTTTCTATTATATTTCTTTGTACCTTTAAAAATCTCATCATGCTGGGCACAGTGGTGCACACATGCATTTAATGCCAGCAACTTGGGAGGCTGAGGGAGGAGGATTGAAAATTCAAGACCAGAGGCAGCCTGAGTAACTTAGCGAGACCCTGTCTCCAAATACATACATAAGTAACAGGCTGGGGATGCAGCCCAGTGGTAGAGCACTTGCAAAGTATTTGTAAGGCCCTGGGTTCAACTCTCAAGTACTGCCAAATTAATAAATAATAATTTTAAAAAACCCTTCATCATAAGATTTTAAAGAGGCTAAAATCACCTCATCTAGATACAAAGATATGAACATTGTCCCTCAGTTCTCTTCCAGAGCCAAGTCTATATCTAATTCAGGAAATAATCACTCCTCTGCCATCAGCAGCCTCACCATTTCTCCTAAACAGAGCTTTCTCTGGATATCTACCTTTAAAAGGAAATCCAGGAGAAAGGTGACAATAAAGTAATTTAAAGCACATTCCAATTACACAGGATTGGTGTCTCTAGCTTTGGCCAACTCTTAACTTTCTGTCATTGTGGTAAGGTCTATGGCTGTATATGTATGAAAGGGCCTAATTTTAATCTAATCTTTTCAATGACTTAAAAGGAAAATTACAAAGTCAACTAAATTTTAAAGAGAAATAAAGATGCACACACTGGTTAGTGTTAATTCATTTTATATGCCAAAACTGTAACACTTTTATCCAAATAGTAGATCTCTATAAACAAGACAAAAGAGATATCCAGATTAATAGAAAAATCTTTCTAATTCAAATAACAGAAGAATATACTCGTGAATTATATGAGATTTCCTGAAATGAATGCAAATTCTTAATTTGGATACAACAAGCTAAATCACATTAGAACATCAATGACTAAGATGATCTTCATATTTTATTATAAATTATTTATTATATCAGTAACTAGACTTTTAGTTTGGCAAATACTACAATCTGAAAATCATGGATATTGATAATCCTTTAAAAATATTTGTTATATATTTTAATATAATACTTTTGATAAAATGTTCTTATACAAGGATACACACAAATAGAAACACATTTTTGTTAATAGGATTTTGTTTATTTAGTAGGAGGTTTTGTGTTGTTTTGTGACAATTGCAAGTAAGCATTTTCAGTCAAAGGAAACTTAGCAAGTACAAGAAGTTTCTTTAAAAAAAACAAAATCTTTCCCTTTTCCCTTTTACACTTTTGCCTACATATATTAGCTGAATAATCCTCCCAGGCACCCACTTAGCTTTGCTTGTTGAGGTCACTTGGGAGCCTTTGTACAGTCTGAGGTTTGTACATTTTCTCTAAAGAAGCAACACCATTTATCACCAGATATTCATAATCTGAGCTCTTGCTACTTATATACTCTGTAACATCATGTTCCAAAACATGTAGAATAAAAATAATTGCTTTTATGCATTGTTTTAAAATATGTTAAGACCCTTTCTTAGCAAGATTTGGTTAAAATCACCATTTTCCTTCTTTCTTTTTTTGTTTTTTTTCTTTTGTAGTACTGGATGATTGAAACCAAGGCCTCTCACATGCTTTGCAAGGTTCTGCCACTGAGCTGCAGCCCCAGCCCACTTTATATATATTTTTTATTTTGAGAAAATGTTGGTAAGTTGCCCAGCAGACTTCTGGCCTAGAACTCAGGATGCTTCTGCCTCCACCTCTGGAGTTGCTGTGATTACAGGTGTGTGTCATAGCACCTGGCTAAATCACCATTTTCTTGTCCAAGCATGCATATCTCAAAAACTGAAACAGGTTTACCAGAAACTTAATTTAAGGGTAAAATTCTTTTGAAATTTTTAGTAATATTTAAAACAATGTGATTTCCTAATTTTAGATGTCAGTGATAGATAAGTACTCTGAATTAAAGGAGAATAGACACTCATTCTTTCACATAATACATATGATTATATATCACTTGTACTAGGTTGCAGGAATACAAAGACAAATAGAAGGTAGACTCTGCCCTTCAGAGGCATATGGCCTGGAAGAGGCAACAGACATGCAAGGAAACAATACTGGAAAGGGCTCCCAAGGAAGAAGAATGATGCTGGGCACTATGGCGCATGCCTGTAATCCCAGTAACTCGGGAGGCAGAAACAGGAGGATTTCATGTTCCAGGCCAGATACAGCCTGCGTGATTTAGCGAGACTTTGTCTCAAAATAAAAAGTAATACTATGGGATGGGGGTGCAGATAAGTAGTAAAGCTCTTGCAAAGCATGTTGAGGCCCTGAGTTCAACCTCCGCTACTGAAAAAAAAAAAAAAAAAGATGGCAACAAGAAAAATTTTACAACCCCTATTTGTGGGTCACCTTGCTAAGCACAAGGTATTCAAACAAGATTTCCACCCTTTATAAGGAGCGTATAATCACTGCTGCTGTCATACAAACCATTCCTGGCATATTATTATAATAAGAAGGGCTATTATCCAATTCTCCAATGAGGTGCATGAACTATATCACACAGAAGAGCTGAGCTAAAGTCTGGAAAGGAGGGTGCTAATATAAATAAAGCCTGAAGCCTTGGCCCTGTGACATCCAATCCCGTCAGATCTCAGAAGCTAAGCAAGGTCAGACCTGGTTAGTACTTGGATAGGAGACGGCCTTGGAACACCAGGTGCTATAGGCTTGGGAGATGGACCCGGGCAACCTACTCCCAAAAATCAATCTGCCATTGAAAATCCTATGAACAGCAGAGAAGCACTGACAATAGTGTTTCCCCTGTTGTATGTAAGATTGCTATGAGTCCGACAATGGCTCCCTGGCACCTAACAACAACAACAAATATAAATAAAGACTCGAAGGTACCTAACAAACAACACAATAGAATTTCCATCAGTGAACTATCAAAGTAGTTATGTTTCCAAGGATAAATAATCATGATCTTGTTTAAGTGAGTTCTCACCTCTTGCTTTGTTAGATTTCTACCTTCAGCCAGGCACTCTTAAAGATTTACCACAGTTCCTTACTTGTTTATAGAGCTCTACAATTCACAAGGTATTGTAATTGTATTAGAACCTCACAAGGATGGTCCAATGTGAGAGGAAGAACAAATAATTTACTTATAGAATGAAAAGAATTGAGAGATTAAGAGATGTATCTAGAGTTGATAGACTCCAGCTGAAAAGGAGTGCACCTCGGGTCTTCTGATTCCTGGTGCAAAGATTTAAACTTGAAATCAGTCTTTAACCACTAAAATGGGCTTTAGACAGAATCAAATTCAAACGACGGCATGGAATATTGAAAACAAATATGCTAGGGTAAGCTTACAACATAACTTTTACAGTTACAGGATTTTACTTATTGAATTCAATTCCTTCCATTCTCAAGTAAAAGAAATTGAGTTTCAAAAATATAGCTGCCAAAAGTTACAGTAAAAACAAATGAAGGGTAAGAACTACAATTCTCTTGACTTCTAGCCCAATTCTCCTTTGGAAACACTGGAAGTGTCTCAAAAACTACAAAATAAAAATGTCTGGAAGTAACAACACTGACTTTTTTTTTCTGGAGCGATTAATATAAATATTATAGGAAGGTACATATAATCAAAGTTACTGATATGAAGGTTTCTATTTTCAAAGAACCAATAAATACGTATAAAGTTACAATTTAAAGCAAGAAAATTAAAGTATGATCTTTTCCTTGTGATTTTGGGAAAAAAATAAAAATAAACACACTTATAACCATAGGTTTTTTTAAACTAACATTATTAAATTAAGTGATTTACAGTTGATACCTCTATCAGTGTGTTGATGTTTCTGTAATAATATAGCTGCCACACTTTACACCTGACATGCGTAGCTTATCATTCATATATAAGTACCTACTACATGCAAGGGAATTTGCAGGGGAGAGTAAAAGGATGCGGGTTGAATCCATTCAGAATTCAATGAGAAAGACAAAGTATGTATTCCAATTGATATGATGCATGGTTTCAAACTGAGATCATATTTAAGCTGGCCCTTACAGATAAATAGGAAAGAAAAGTAGTGACATTTTAAATAGAACAGTACGTGCTGAGGCAGCAAAGTAAAAAGTTCCTCAGGATGTAGAAGGAACAAAGGTTACTCTCAAGGTGGAATACAGGATGCCCAGAGGGTACAAGTGAGAAAGGAAGCTTTTAAAGCCAGGCATTGAGGCTTGAAAGTTGGCGATCTGGGACTTAACTAAGAACTGGAACCCAAAATAACTCAAAAATATAATGACTGGTCTAAAAATACTAAGCCATAACACAAAATGTGAGAGACTGACAACTGATCATTCAATAATAACCTCAAGCTGAAGTTACCAGAAACAAAGAAAGAAAGAAAGAAAGAAAGAAAGAAAGAAAGAAAAAGAAAGAAAGAAAGAAAGAAAGAAAGAAAGAAAGAAAGAAAGAAAGATCAGAAAGAACAGAAACGAAAACAAGAAAATTCTAAACCGTTGTAGATCTTTGTTTCTTTGGTGTGTGTCTGTGTGCGTGTGTGATACTGGGGGACTGGACCTAGGGCCTTGCTAGGCAAGTGCTCTATCACCAAGCTATACCCCCCGTCATTTTTATTTTTTATTTTGAGACAGTTGTTGTTGTTGTTGTTGTTAGGTGCCGTCGAGTTGGTATCCGACTCATAGCTACCCTCATAGGGTTTTCAATGGCTGGCTGTTTCGGGATTGCCTTGGGAGTGGATTGCCAGGTCCTTCTCCCATTTTTGCGGTGCTGGGAATTGAACTCGGGACCTCAGAGACTGCAGCGCAGCGCTCTACCCACTGAGCTAAATCCCAGCCCTTTTGAGACAGGGCCTTGCTAAATTAGACAAGCTGTCTCTGGCCTGCAATCCTTCTGCCTCAACCTTCTGAGTTGCTGGGATTATAGGCATGCACCACTGTACCCAGCTGTTGCAGACATTTCAGATCAAATGGTAATTCTATGAAAAATGTTATCGTATGTTTAATGACTGACATATATTGATATTTAAACTTAAAAACTTAAAAATAGAACCCTGAAAGTTAAGAGTTAATGTCGGTTTTCTACAGGTTTCAAATGTAGAAATAAAGGTATATATTTTTCTAAAGTAAAATCTTTCTCAAAGATTATAATGATGATCTAGGCTGGACAGAAGGAAAACTAAGTGCAAAAGAAGAATATAAAAATTTTAAGACATAATAAAAGCAGAGAAGAGACTCGTGTCTTTCAAATCTCTTTAACTGGGAAAGGTGACAGGAGGAAGAGGTAGCAAATAACCATATCGTTTGCATTTGGAAAGATGATTACAAACATTCACAGTACAGGTTGGTGGTAAATGGAAACAGCATGGCTTGCATGTGAACACTAGTTATGTAGTCTTGAAAGTGCTTCTCAATTTTCTCACAATTCATTCTCTTCTACAAAATTAGGATAACAAATATGTGAAGGAAAAAATTAGGAAGAGTATAGGAGAGTACTGTACGTAGTGAATATTCAAAAAATGATAGCTCTTCAATAAAAGCCTTTTATTATCTTATTGTGTGCCTACCACTGTGATTCAGTAGTTTCTTTAGAGAGGCAAGCCACCTTCATGCTTTGGTGTGACTATTTCCTTGCTTAGTGAAAAGTTGTTGGGTTCAACCAGAATTGGAGGAAGAAGGCAATGTGAGTTTGAGTTAGAAACATTGTGAGGGCACTCAGTGTGATCGGAAGAAGAGGGAAAGGGAAGTAAAGAGAGGGAAAAAATAGTGTAGAGAGAGACTACAAAACATACAGATTCTTACTTGTACTAGTCTTTGAAGGGACCTTTCTGTTCCCTGACAATCTCTGAGGAAAGCAGCTGACACTTCAGTTAAAATGATCATGCCTTCTGTCAACGTCAAATTCTCTTTCAACCCTGTCTCACCAGTTCCAGCTGGTGAGCTCTGCTTTAACATCCCCACACAAAAGATGGGAAAGTTGGGAAGATGCGCACAGGACTCCTCTCTTCTCTGCTCCATCTTAGTTCTCAAGAAAACTTAAGTTGTTTTCTTCTCTACTCACTGGTCTTTATAAGGGGCAATCCCACTTTTCCACCACTCCCCCCAACTCTGCAATAAAAAATTGAAGGTAATTTAAGAATCCTCGTTAAAAATCAATTCTATAGCTCATTCATTCATCGGCTTATCTCCATGTCCCATATGCTCAGCCTTTAGCTGGTCTTTGATAATGAGGATCTCCTGCTAAGCTACTGAAAACCAACCCCCACTCAAAGCATTTCAGAGGCTACTGAGGTGAGGAAAGCTGAGACTGCCAACTTTGGATTCTGGGATTTCCAGGACATCGGGCCAAACCTCTGAGGGGTCCATCCAGGGGTAAATTCCACACATAGTTCCTTCTCTTTCTGGGTTCAGTGCTTTAACATCTGGGTTAATTGGATCGTGTAAACACGATAACAAAGCACAGAAAACAGGTGGCATGTTGCTCAGAGCCCACACCGAAAGTGACCAGCACTTCTTAGAAACAGCTTCAGGAAATAGCAGCTCCATCAGGCATGCTACCTCCGAGTATAGATAGGGAAGGCGCAAGACCGAGTATACTTTGCACTTCTGGGTCCACGTCGGCACTTCTGAGAGTTCCTAGGTAAGTTTTGAAACTTGATTTACGCTTAAGGAGGAGTTGCAGAACGGTAAACGCACCCAGCTAAAATGTATACATATTTGCACTCACTTAATTCTTCACACACAGGGATGGAAGGAAAAACTCAGGAAGTCCAAGTCCGGCGTTAAAATACTGGACTCGCCACCAAAGCTCGCACGCACCTTCTTTCCTTCCAGAGTATATTCTTAGGGATCGCCTCCCAGCTTAGTGCGCCTGCGCTGGAACACACTTCAGCACCCGCCTCAGTCGGGGACGTAAAATGCGCGCCGGGAGGCGGGACGCAGGCTGCGCATGCGCCCTCGTTGCATCAGCCACTTGCTCGGTGCCGGCTGGTGGAACTATTGCAAGGAGTGTGTTCGCTTTGTCTCCAGCGCCTCGTGAACGCGGAGCGCCCGGAGACAGCAAGAGAGGACTAAAGTAAGTGCTCTCCGAAGTCTGTATGAGTACGAGCTAGAGAATTTTCTTCTCATCCGACAAGTTCCTGTGGGAACCCGACCCCGCCCCCTTCCCGGCCTAAACTCCCACTTCCCTTACCCTCCCCTTTCCCGGTGGAGACCACTCAGTTTCTCCTGTTCTGTAGCGATCCCCTGCTAGGGTCATGAAGCTCGTAAGGAAGGACATTGAGAAAGACAATGCAGGCCAGGTGACCCTGGTCCCCGAGGAGCCTGAGGACATGTGGCACACCTACAATCTGGTGCAGGTGGGCGACAGTTTGCGCGCCTCCACCATCCGCAAGGTACAGACCGAGTCCTCCACAGGCAGTGTGGGAAGCAACCGGGTCCGCACTACCCTCACTCTCTGCGTGGAGGCCATCGACTTTGACTCCCAAGCCTGTCAGCTGCGGGTCAAGGGGACCAACATCCAAGAGAATGAGTATGTCAAGATGGGGGCGTACCACACCATCGAGCTGGAGCCCAACCGCCAGTTCACCTTGGCCAAGAAGCAGTGGGACAGTGTGGTTCTGGAGCGCATAGAGCAGGCCTGTGACCCAGCCTGGAGCGCTGATGTGGCAGCTGTGGTCATGCAAGAGGGCCTGGCCCACGTTTGCTTAGTCACTCCCAGCATGACCCTCACTCGGGCAAAGGTGGAGGTGAACATCCCTAGGAAACGGAAAGGCAACTGCTCCCAGCATGACCGGGCCTTGGAGAGGTTCTATGAACAGGTGGTCCAGGCCATCCAGCGCCACATAAACTTTGATGTTGTTAAGTGCATCCTGGTGGCCAGCCCAGGATTTGTGCGGGAGCAGTTCTGCGACTACATGTTTCAGCAAGCAGTGAAGACCGATAACAAAGTGCTCCTGGAAAACCGGTCCAAATTCCTTCAGGTAAAACAGTCTTACTCAGAAATAACTAATAAGGGTGGAGGGAATGGTATAAACTACTTCTAAAATGGAACTGGGTAAAACTAAGGAGGAGAAATTCTTTATTTACCTGGAATTGTAAATGAAATAATTAATGAAACTTTTCAATACCAAGCACATTTTGTATGGTAAACTTTGCTTAGGTCAATTAAATAAATGAAAGCCTTATAAATACTTTTCACTTTAGGTCTTAGTGGGCTAATTAATGGATACTCTCAGAGATTCTTTTGTCTTTTATGATTTTGATTCTAGGTACACGCCTCCTCTGGACACAAGTATTCCCTGAAAGAGGCCCTTTGTGACCCTACTGTAGCTAGCCGTCTTTCAGACACTAAAGCTGCTGGCGAAGTGAAAGCTTTGGATGACTTTTATAAAATGTTGCAGCATGAACCTGACCGAGCTTTTTATGGACTCAAGCAGGTGGAGAAGGCCAATGAAGCCATGGCAATTGACACATTGCTTATTAGTGATGAGCTCTTCAGGCACCAGGATGTAGCCACTCGGAGCCGGTATGTGAAGTTGGTGGACAGTGTGAAAGAGAATGCAGGCACAGTTAGGATATTCTCTAGTCTTCATGTATCAGGGGAACAGCTCAGCCAGCTGACTGGAGTAGCTGCCATTCTCCGCTTCCCTGTTCCTGAACTTTCTGACCAAGAGGATGATTCCAGTTCTGAAGAGGATTAATGACTGAAATTTAGAATTGAGATAACCTGTGTTTCAGTCCTTCATTGTTACATTTGCTCAGCATTCCTTAACAGCTGCAAGAGTGGCACTTTTTGATTCATGCTGGGAGTTCTCTTGTATTTGGTTACACTAGATGCTTTATGGTTGGCAGGACATGTATTGAAACTAAACAATAAACTAAAAGGAAATAATCTCCATGTACTACTATTTTTATTAATTAGGACAATTTTTACTTATAGTACTTGCAACAGTTTTGTGTATCTAATGATATTTACATTTTATTTGGGATAAATCATAAAGTCCCATATTGCATAACTACTTTTTTTTCTTATTCTAAGTTTATATGATTTACTTCTGCATGGTGTTCTTGCATTGCATTTAATGATCACCTTTTTGCTCCATATCCCTTTTTTTTAAAGGTAAACAATAAACTTGAAGACAAGTTTAAAATAATATCTTAAGAGCTTTGGTAAATCAGTCATGTTAAAAATAGATTCTGGGTGCTTTTTTTTTGTTACAGTGAATCTCATTTGCTATAGAGGAGTGTTTAATCAGTTATTTTCACCTGCTAGCACTGTGGTCTACTAGAGATTCTCAAGATAATCTCTTTGAGACCTCTGTTTTTAAAATAAGACTAAGGTATGTGATTTATTTATTATGTGGGTAACAAAGAGACAAAACTAGAAATAGTTCCCAATTCGGAGTTCAATTCTTTGCATTGAAATACTGTGACACTGTTATTTATTTATTTATTTTGGCTTGTCAAAGTTATACTTAATGCTTTTGTACACTTGTATGTGGCATTAGTGTGTGCTTTCACATTCTTACTGGACTATTTTAGCTATGAAAAAAAACACATTCAGAAAGTTAGAGTAAGTCATGGCAGTTGTAGTCCAATACTCCTTACTGAAATTAGGAAATTTGTACAAATACCTCAGTTTAAAATATTCTTTGTATTAAGTATTTTTGATGAGTTTCCAAGAGTTAAAGAGAGGTCTTTGGGCATGGGTTTGCAACCTGGTTTTTTACAAACCTCAATTTAGCAACATAATTTTAGGAAAGGTTGATAATTCCATTTGTAACTTTTGGGTCAGTGATGCCTACTTCAAGTAAACTTTTGCTTGTGTTTTCTGTGTTTGTGGTCCTTCCTCATATTGTAATAGGGTTGGGGATTATTTTTGATAAGCTTCCTATCTAGTTTGAACCTTTTATCTGATGTGTTGGTAACTAACACCTCTGTATGGGAGAAGGACATGACAATCTACTCCCAAAGCAATCAGTCCCTGAAAACTCTATGAAGGTCACTATGAGTCGTACCAGACCTAACACCACCACCACCGATATCCTAACTAAAAGTAATTCTTGAGTGTCATTTCATTATAATTCCATGAATATTTAAGTTTAAAATGTTATTTAAAACATTAAGTAACTTCGTAGGAATGTGGAAAGGAAGCCACTCAATTCTTAAAGTTAGAATCTAATTGATACTGAATCATAATCTCAGTAGGGATTTGGAAATTTGGGGACATCTTTAACTGTCATAATCTCTGCATTACTAAGATGAAATCTAGTAAGTATATTGAATACATTATAGGCCAGAGGTTTTCAAATTTAAACCACTTATTGGCTTCCTTTTGGGAGCTCTTACAACTCAATGAGTAGATTATACCCCAGACTAATTATATAACCTTTGCCCCTTAGAAATGCTAGGTACTTTTGTTGGTTTTTCTTACAGCTGCATGAGTGTCTGAGAGCCACTGATTCAGACCTTGTTCTTCTGAAGTCCATGGACCAGCAAAATCCATGAGAATTTATTAGAAACTAGAATCTAGGTTTCTACTCTAGACATACTGTGTCAGGATCTCCTTTGAATCAACATCTCCTTGAGATTGCTCTGCATAATAAAATATGATACAGATAGAAGCAATAGCTTTTTCTAGCTGGGCTGGGAATCTCTGGCTGGGGTAACCAACCACCCATACAGAAAAATAGATTTGAGTTTTAAGGCCGTATTCAACTATCTATAAAAGCTCTAAATAAAAGTCTATATTTATATGAAGAAGTTAATTGTAAAAATAATTTCTGTTATTCTGAATTCACATTTTGTAACATTACCAAAAGTATAGTTTGTACTAGTATAGTTATACTAGTTTGTTCATATATGCCTGCAGCCATTGCCCTGTGGCGTTGGATCCCATCAGATCTCAGAAGCTTAGTGGGGTCAGGCCTGGTTAATACTTGGATGGGAGACCCCTGGGGAACACCAGATACTGTAGGCTTGGAGAAGGACCCAATAACCCACTCCCAAAAATCAGTCTGCTATTGAAAACCCTATGAACAGCAGAGAAGGACTGACAAAAGTGTTTTGCCTGTTGTATGTAGAGTCGCTATGAGTCGGACACCGATTCGATGGCACCTAACAACAGTTTGTACTAGTATGAAAATTATAAGCAAATTAAAAATTCTAATTATTTTCTACTTTTCTAAACAAAATGAATCATAAGTCTTTGGAAATTAGAATAGTCTTGAGTTCAACTGTTATTCGTTTGTGTGTGTATTTTTTTATTTTTGTGGTACTTGGAAGTTGAACCCAGAGCCTCCACATACTTTGCAAGTGCTCTACGACTGTGCTGCACTCCCAGCCCATTTTGTTTTTATCTTGAAACAGAGTCACAATAAGTTACACAGACTGCCTCTGGCCTCAAACCTGCAATCCTCCTGGGTCCGCCTCCCAAGTCCCTGGGATTATAGGGGTGCATCACTGTACCCTGACATCTATTCATTAATATTAAGGAATGGACACAATGAAAACACTAACATCTTAACCTTCTCTAATGTACTCTAAATATCCATGTTGCATCACTTGCTTATAGCAAGCAGAGATCTACTCCCACTAAATTCAATAAAGCCGAAACATGCAAATTATTTCACTTTGCTGTGAATATGATACATGTTGTTGCTAGGTGCCATCGAGTCAGTATCCGACTCCTAATGACCCTACATACAACAGGTGAAACACTATTGTTAGTGCTTCTCTGCTGTTCATAGGGTTTTCAATGGCGGATTGATTTTTGGGAGTGGGTTGCCAGGTCTGTCTCCCAAGCCTACAGCACCTGGTGTTCCCAGGTGGTCTCCCATCCAAGGACTAACCAGGCCAGGCCCTGCTTAGTTTCCAAGATCTGATGGGATCTTGGCTGCAGGTTCATGATACATATCAATTACAAATTAAGTTTTACTATTCCTGGTCCTCCATTTATATGTTAAACACTTTGTTAATTTTATGACTAGATTTCACTTTCATCCCCTCACCCGCTTATAAATAGGTCACTGAGCTGCATTTCCAGCCCTTTTTATTTTTTTATGTTTTAATTTTGAGCCAGGATCTCATTAAGTCACACAGGCTGCATCTGGCTTTGAACTCTAGATCTTACTACCTCAGCCTCTTGAGTCACTGAGACTACAAGCATGCACCACTCTGCCCAGCCCCAAAAAGGAACTTTATAAAGCTAATTTTCCTTTGTGTCTTCATTTTGTGTCCATAATTTTAGTTTTTTTTTTTTTTTTTTTAGTATTTATGACCAATTCTCTCACCTTCAAATTATCCTTAATAGAAATAACTCATAATTTCTGGAACTGAAATTCTGTTCTTAAAACAGATGAAATGCTATATATAGAAGCTCTAAGTAGGGAATGGATTGTGGTGTTTTTAAAGCATATGGATTTCCATGCAAATATGTCTAGCTATGTTTAGTATCAGAATATGTTGAACTACAAGTTCAAAAAGTTTCTATGGCGATTCTGAGAGTTTAAGAAGAGAGGAGACCTTTGTCCTAGGGCTGGAGCCTAGATATGATGTGTACATATTTATATTGCTTCAGACATCAAGAACAATATATTAGCTGGGTATGGTGGTACATGCCTGTAATCTCAGCAACTAAGGAGGTTGAGACAGGAAGATCCCAAGTTCAAGGCCAGCCTGGGCTACTTGGTGAGACCCCGTCTCTCAATTTTAAAAAATGCTAGAGGTGTAGCTTGTGATAGCACACTGCCTAGCATGCAGAAGGCCCTGAGTTCAATCACCATAATACTGGCGGGGAAAAGGAAAAAGTGATACATTTAATTTTATTCTTTGTTTTTCTTTTTCTTTTTTTGTGCTGTGAACCATTAACTGGGCTGCATTTGGGAAAGACAAATGAGAACAAATCACTGTTATAAGTAATTTAAAGAGTATATAGGCCACTGTTGAGAGGGGTCAACTTTAGGTGGAACTTTATAGAGCAAGAGCCAGTAAACGTACCTAAAAAGGTCAGAAGAAACGTGAAGAAGTTATATGTTATGACTGAGAGGGCAGGTGTGCTAATCATAAGACTCCATGCCACAATAGGGAGCTCGGGTTTGACTTAAGAAACAAGCAGATGAATGGCATGACAAACGATATCACAAATTCTACTGTTCATCCACATCGAGGATGGATTGGAGGAGGTGAGATTGGAGTCAGGAAGACTGCTTAAAAGAATGATAGTAGAAAAAAATTGGGAGAACAATGATGATGGCCTGAACAAAAGCAACAACAATATTCTTTGAAACAGAAATAAAAAGAGGTTGTTAGGAGATATTAAGAGGCAGGATCAGAATGACTTCAGCAGCATACTGTTCAAAGACATGGAAAGAGCAGAATGTAAAGGTAAATTTCAGAATTCTTGAGTAGTGGGGAGAAATGATGGTAAAATTCAAATAGACAAGAAATAATAGGAAGAGAAGCTGACTTAGAAGGAAAAACAGTTTAGGGTGAGCTGTCTGTGGGACATCTGGAATGCTGCTTCACCAGGTTTCTATACACTCCCTTACTCCATTCAGGTCTTTGCTCACCTCAATGAGGCATTCCCTAACCAGGCCTTTTAAAAAATGTATTGTGGTGTGATAATTGAATTTACACAAAGGCCTTTTTAGGATTCTCCCAGTACAAGAGCTAGCAAGCTATAACTCATCCAAGCCAACCAGTACTGCTGCTGGACCCAAAGCCCTGTGCTTCTCGTCCTAGTATTGGCATCTTGATTTCCCTCAGGCAATATTCTCTCCACTTCCCATTTTACTCCCTGCAAAACCATACTGTTAGAACAGTGATAGGAATTTTGTGAAGTCTTATTTTCATTCCTTTTTAAGATCTGGAAATACTTGTTTTAAAATTTTATTTTGATCACCCTACGTGCTAATGTCCATTTTTCATTAAATGAATTCCCCAACAACGAAAAACACCTACAGTAAAGAGTCGCAGATCAACTTTAAGAAGAACCACTAAACCAAGCCCAGTGGCACATACTGTGCCACTTCGGACTTCGGAGTCCCAGCACTCCAAAGGCTGAGGCAGGAGGATTGCAAGTTCAAGGTCAGGGGTAGGCTGCCCAACTTAGAGAGACTTTGTTCCAAAAAGAAAAATGAGAAGAAAAAAACCATTTCAGATAAGGTTTAAAAAAGCCAGAATAAAATAGGTGGTTTTTTTTCATATTGATGTCAGTATATTTAACCTTTGTGCTGTGATTTACTGTATGTGTTCTAGAACACAGTACTTTAGGAAAGAGCTATTCAAGATTTACTTATGTGTTGTGTGTACTGCAGATTGTCAATTTAGAGAAGTTTGTTGTTGTTGTTGTTGTTAGGTGCCGTCGAGTCGGTATCCAACTCATAGTGACCCTCATAGGGTTTTCAATGGCTGACTGTTTTGGGATTGCCTTGGGAGTGGATTGCCAGGCCCTTCTCCCATTTTTGCGGTGCTGGGAATTGAACTTGGGACCTCAGAGACTGCAGCGCAGTGCTCTACCAACTGAGCCAAATCCCAACCCTTAGAGAAGTTTAGTGCAAAAGTATTACTAAAAGGCCAAGATGATTTTTAGAGTTGACATATATATCCTAATGGCAGTCAAAGGATTAACATAGTCATCAAGTAGCAGGTAAACTTCACTAAGAATTTTTTTTTAACTGTCTAAGCTCAATAGGAGGTGAATTCAAGTTAGAAAAACAATGACAAAATGTGGGCAAAAGACACTTGTTAAACTGAAGTGCAGCTTAACTAAACTCCATTCCTTGTTTTTCTTTACATAGCAAGACTTCTTCGTTTTCAGGGAGTCTTTGCTATTGTATCACCATATGTGTTCTCATTTATGTCAGAATGTTCTTCATAGATTTCCAAGTATACTAATTTGAAAGATAGCTCATTTGTTTTTAGCATGTAATTTCTCTACATTAAGTAACATGTTAGTATAGTCTATTTTGATAAATAACACCAAGAAGGAAATAGAGATATAATAAATTTGTTGTTTTAAGTTGAGGATTAACTAATAAGTTTCCTCAAGGAAAGTACATCTTTGTGTGCAATGTTTTTGTTTCATACAAATTTGATGCTATTATTTTTGCTTTTTACAATAAATATTTTAATTTTGTAATAATTGGCCTCAACATGGGAAGTTCCTATATTTCTCCATGCAAGTAGCTAAGAATTGTAACATTAATGATAAATCATGAGGACATGAGCTACCAATCTTTTAAATTCTCTTTTCATCTTCCCTTAAGATTGCCCATGTTAAAACCCAATTTGCCAGTTGCTAGTTTAATGAGAATGCCTGTTTTCTATAATGTCATTAATTTAGAGGACTTAGAGCTTATTTTGATTTGGTGGACAAATTTGGCTCTAAAACACCCAATACTGACACAGGGGCAGCATCTTTCAGGCAGCAAATACAAGAGAAAAATGTCTTGGCAGCCCTACTGCCTGGCAGTGCCTAGTGTTAATACCGCGGTCCCCCCTCCAAAAATAGACAACCTATTTTAATAAAAGTAACCATGTGCTCAAGTACCAGATTCTGTGGTGAGGGCTTTAAAATACATTATTTAGTTCTTCCAAGAACTTTATGAGAAAGATTTTATCATTATTATTTTTAGGTGAGAAAAATGAAATTACAAGAGGTTAAGTAACTTGTCCAAAATCACATAGCTAGTGAATGTGATGAGGTTTCCCTCAGCCTACTCCATTAAAAAACATGATAATGCCTGTTCCATTTCTCAGTTTTCTGTTTGGAATAGATCAAACCTATGCCTAGAAATGGAGAAATTCATTTGACAATACATTTTATATAATCAGCCAAAATTTAATCAATCTGTATGTTTTTATTTATCATTATTACCTACTTATCTCATGAGAAATCAGGAACTCAATTTTATGTTACTCTGTCTAGAACATGGTTGAGTATCAGAAAGTATAGAGAAAATGTATGTGAAAGCAAGCCCCTCTAGCTTTTACCTAATATCTATTTATCCTTTCATACCTAGTTTTAACAAACTTTTTTCTTTAACTTTTAAGAATACCATATTAATGAATACATTATTTCAAAAAATATTATTTACTAACCACCTCAAATAGCTGTGTGTATAATACCCTTGAATGTACAAAGATAAATTAAGAAATGTTTTCCTTTCTTTTATAAGCAAATTAGATATTGAGGAGAGATGGCCACACATGGCCAAGCAGACAGGGAAGTAATAGCTGTCAGAGGTGACTTCTTCAGCTTGGGTGGATCCTAAAATACCATCAAAAGAAAACAGCATAGAACTTAGTGTATTTATGCAGGGCCTCGGGACATTACTGTGATATGGTAACAGGGATTCTTATTGAGGAAAAGACTGAAGTACATTCAGCATATTCTGTTAAAGAAGTCAAGGAAATGTAATGTATTTCAAAATAATCTTCATCTAAAATAATTATTTTTGCAATGTTGAATAGCGAACCCAGGGCCTCATGCTTGCTAGCAAGTGCTCTACCACTGAGCTACACCCCCAGCCAGCCCTCTTTCCAAAATTACTAAAAGATAATAGTACTTAAAAACATCCTTAGTAGTTGTTCATATTTAGAATGACAGATCCAGAGAGTCAGAGTTTTTACTATACCATAATAGTCTCAAAATGAAAATACAAGCAACTGTTGAAGGCTGAATTCTTGTTAAGGAAAAACAAATTCAGTAGATTTTAGTTGTAAAATTTATTTAGATGTGGGAGGTCTTTTTGAGTTCAAGTCTCAGTTCCAGAAGTTTTATGTCTGGAATTTTTCATCAAGTCCTAGTGTAAACACTGACTAGAACTTTTTGTTTGACACCGATGTGAAAAATTGCTCTGTAGATATAAAACATATTTTAATCTTGTGTTTCAGCTCATTTGATCCTGTCACCATAATTTATAGTTTATTTTTCCACTCCAAGTATGTTTGCTTGTGTCTGTTTGTGTGTGTGTTTTAATGTGGTCAAAGAGAGGAAAATTAAAATACATTTCAATCTGAATCACTTATAATCATAAGAGGTTAAAGCTGAAAAGAAATTAATAGATCATCTGATCTACTCACTTCATCATACAAATGTAAACTGAGGTCCAGGTTGGGTAACTTGGTCAAAATCACAAACGAGTTTTGTTTTTGTTTTTTTAATAGAGTTTAATAGAGTTTTTTAATAGAGTTCACTTCCTGTTTGGTTCATTCCATTTTAATTTTTTATGCATTTTCTTGTCACTAATGCAGGAGTTGACTGAGGTAAAAGGACAGGATTTAAAAATGCCTTAAACCCTCCTACTTATCAAATTGTTCTTCATCTTGTGGCAAAACAACTTCTCTTGAAGCAGCATCATTGACACCCCTATCCTGTTTGAAGCCGTCTTATCCATTCCCTGGAAGAGTATTTCTCTTACTCCACCTGTCTTTCTTCTGAAAGCCATTTATCAAGTACCTACCATGTGCCAGCATTCTGCTCTCCCCAGGGAATCCAAAGTAAAGAGAGAAGACCACAACCCCTTCTTCCCAGCCAAGATGGGAATAGATGGTAAACTAGTTGCAGCAATACAGTCAGCCCAGTATATGGGGGCTAAGAGGGTTCCTAGCTCAGCCTGGCTTTAGGGAGGAGGAGCTGAAATGGGTAAATTCCAGAAACCCACTCCAGTCTTCCCCTACTTGCTAAAGAAGAGCAAAGAGAGCTGAAAACATTCCTCTCTTAGGACCTCTCATCTTTACTTTGGTAATATATATATTTTTTTCCTTCCATGTTGTGGTCTCTATAGTCCCTAATTTCTCTAAATGTTGAGTATTTACAGTAGAATCAACAAACCTGAGGAGAGGAGTTTGCAGTCCATTAACTCCAACCCTCAGAAAGAAATGAAAACTGTATAAGTGGAATAAAAAATGCAGACTGGAGACCATGACTGAAGGGACTTTGAAAGATTCTGAAACTTTTGCATTATCAGTGCTTTTGTTATCTCCTCTGTTTCTCCTTCATGACTAATAGCAAAATGACTACACCAGAAATGTGAGTGTGGGTTGTTTCCTTTCAGAACAGCAAAGAAGGAGATGGTAGCTGGGCAGCTCAGGACATGCTGTCCTTCTCCACAGCCATTCTTGGGGGAAAAAAGCATGTTCAGGATTGATTTGGTGGGGGCAGCCACCTCAGTGAAAGGGAAGCCAACTGAGAAGCCTGTAGGCAAGAAGAAAGAAGGAGGGACAAGGCGCTAGCTTGGGCCTGAGGAAGGTCCAGAGGCTGGACTGGAGGAAGAAATACTAGGGTCTTGCTTACATTCATCATTGTATCCTTGGTTGCAAAATTCAGGAAACTACCCTTAACAAACAGTAACGTGTCTTAATTTGCACATTTCACTAAATGGCCAATGTGGACTGGGTATGGTAACAGGAAAGGAAATTTTCTGCAGAAGGGAGAAAAGAACACAAAATATCTCATGAGGAAGAATGAACTCTGAATAGTTCTCTGACCTCTGTGTCTCAGATTTATTATGATATTGAAATCAAAGGGAACAGAATAGTGTGCAGAATATGTGGAAATAGGAAGAACTGAGATAAAATTTAAATTTCTGCTTAATCAAATGTAGCTAGCCATATATTTTTAAGAAAATCAGTGTGATATAACCATAGTTCTCACTCTGGACCTACTTCCTTTCCTACAACTTAATAGATCTTAGAAATTTTCCTGTCTTCCTGGTAATCATTTTCTCCCTTATCTCTCACTCCTGCCTCTTGTTGTTATTAGGTGCCACTGAGTCAGGTCCAACTCATAGTGACCCTCAGAGGGTTTTCAGTGGCTTAATCTTTTAGAGATGAGATTGTTTGGGGAGTGTGCTACCATGTCCTTCTCCCATCTGTCTCCCACATTTTCTGTTAAGTAAAATATAATGGGAAATAGAATGAGTAGGCAGAAAATACTGGGGAAAGTCAAGGCCTTTTTAAAATTGTGTGTGTGTGTGTGTGTGTGTGTGTGTGTGTGTGTGTGTGTAATTTAAAACCTTAGATTTACTTTTCATAGTCAGATTCATATATGGCCTTCCAAATGAATCAGAAAATTTAATTATAAGGATCAAGAAAGTAGAACATCTGGATTTTAGTTTTTGAACTATGGGAAAAATGTTGCACACTGAAAATTAGAAAATTTAAATATTATTTGCTACAGTTACCAAAGATTGTAATAGTATTATTTGTAAGAACATTCCATTTTAGGATCATTCCATGTAGGAACATTCCATTTTAGGAGTTTGAGGCTAGAGGCAGCATACATAACTTAGTGAGACCCTGTCTCATGATAAAACAAATAAAAATGGGCTAGAGGTGCAGCCTAGTGGTAGAACACTTGCAAAGTATGTGCAAGGCCCTGGGTTCAGCCCCCAGTACTGCCCCCCCCCAAAAAAAAAAGAGGGAGTAGGGAGAGAGGGAGACAGGAAGACAGGGAGAGAGAGAGAGAGAATGTTCCATTTGTGAATAACCAAATATGATACCAAGAAGAAACCATCTCTGCCATTCTCGAAGGATAATGAAAGCTGGCCTGTGAACTGTGAGATCATGAGGTGACCAGGGCCTGCCATTAGGTTGTGTGATTTGAGGAAAGCATTTCATCTTTTTGGTGCTTAGTTCCTTCATCTATAGAATGAGCAAAGAAGGGTGGCCCCTGACTTCATGGTCTCTCTTGCATGGCTCTAATTCTACAATTATTACTGTTATTTTTACAGGCTGTGTAAAATAAAATTTTAGTGAGTCTCAGGTTTAAAAAAATCTATTTTGTACCATATTTCAAAAGCTTCCAAACTTTGGGTTTGGCTGACTGCTAAAGAGAGCAGCCTGCTAAGAGGAGCAAATTCCAGAGCTGGGGTCATTTATTTGGAGTGCTTTGCCAAACACTCCCATATTTTCAATGTTGGTAAGGGCCTTTAAACTTGAGCATTAGGGGAATACAATTGTTTAAACCATTTTGCCAGTGTGTACACTAAAATCATGAGGGTTACAGCTAGTTTTTAATAGTTTGCCACATTCTGATGGTATGCCAAGTTGCATAGTCTTTCTGCTTTTTTCCTTGTTATTTTCCTCCGCTATCAAATTGCTTGCCTGCAGCCATAGCCCTGTGGCATCCGATCCCGTCAGATCTCGGAAGCTAAGCAGGGTCAGGCCTGATTAGTACCTGGATGGGAGACCGCCTGGGAACACCAGAGCTGTAGGCTTGGGAGAAGGACCTGGCAACCCCCTCCCAAAAATCAATCTGCCATTGAAAACCCTATGAACAGCAGAGAAGCACTGGCAATAGTGTTTCCCCTGTTGTACAGAGGGTCACTCGCTATGAGTCGGATACCGACTCGACGGCACCTAACAACAACAACAATCAAATTGCTTGCTCTCCCAAAGAAATAGACAATGAGAAAACACAGGTCTTTATTTTTACTGAAATGTTCTTTCCATTTGGCCAGTGATTTCTCAAGCCAACCAGCACCAATCATCTAGGGAGTTTTAAAATGATGCTGATGCCTGAGACCTACCTTCAAACAATTCAGGATACTTGGAAAAGGAGCCCAGGCAGCTATAGATGTAAAAAGTTCCTAGGTGTTTCTTATCTGTGGCCAAGTCAAACCATTGAATGTCATCACTGAGTAGGACAGTTGCTATAATGTGTTCTATGACCACAGTGTTCAGAAGCTTTCTGGTTAAGGAAAGAGTTGAAAATATAACTTTCAAAGGTTGACATAAGGAATGTATTCCTAAGCTTTAATGGCTCATGGTGGAGTTTGGCTACACAAGTAGGTAATTTTCAATTGCTATCATAAATTCATAATTAGGAGTAACATTGATCAATTTGTGAATATTTATTGATGTCTTTTATACTCATACATGTTGCCAGATGTTGCCACAGCAGGTGAGGGGACCAAGTTCCCACTCCTTGAAGGAGGGAGCTTATAATTTTTGAGGATATAAAAATTCTGTAAGACAGACCAAAAATCCCCAAATCATGTATGGTGAAGACAGTAAAAACGAATATTGTTGAGAAAAGGAAGTTGTCATAATTGGTGGGAATCACCTAAGTAGATGGTTCTTGGACCTGAGTCCAAGAACTCTTGAATATTTTCCACTAAGCAGGTATGGTAAGAATATTGATGATGGACTCTGCCCTTGGGCAAATTATGTTCCCTTTATGATCTTCAAATTTAGCTTCATGAGCTGTAATCTATGAAATGGGAAAATGATAAAACTTTTCTCATAAGAGTTTCATGGAATATATAAAATAATTTCAGCAAATACCTGGAAATTTGTAGGAGCTCAATTTAGTTTTAATCTTCCTACCTATTTCATATTTTTACATATACCACCTGCACCCTAGAGTAGCCATGGAAGTGTGATTCAGAAAACGTGCCTCTTTCCTCTTCCTGTCATGAATCCCTCAGGAATCTCTCTGTCTAGGATGGTGGTAAGACCAAAACAAGAGCAAGCCCCCTTCCAGAGTTCCATTCAGCACAAGATGAGCTAGGCACATCAGTCTTTATTATGTTTTCAGGTCTTCATATCTGGATACATTATCATGTCTCATTTCATAGCATAAAGGATTTGAAGTGAAATGCCCATTTTGGTGACCGATACAAGCACATAAGGGTAGAAGAGTGCTTTTCAGTTATGAAGTTCATGCCAGAGGCAGTAATTCATTCACAGATATGACTGAGATCACACAGAGAATGCTAACTACACACCTGCCATTAGGAGCTTCGGACTGTGTCAGCAAGCACGTAAGTGAACCTTAGCAGCTTGTATAGCCTGAGGCTTCATCATACCAGTCCTGAGGCTGATACTTCATCAGCCGTGACCCATAATTAAACTTTGAGTCAAGTGAAAGTAATGTTAATTCTTAGGTTAGATGACAGTTATTCTTTCTCTCCATCTAAACATCTTAATTTCCATAGTACTTATTATTATTTAAGTATCATTCTTCTGCTGTTAGCTTTCTTTCCCTGGATATTTCAGCCATACAAAAGTTATAAATAATTCACAGTTCTCTTACTATTTATAAGTCACTTGCAAACAACAGAAACTAATACTGCTAACATAAATAATAAAGAATTTTTTTAGAAGAAGAAGAAGAGGAACAAATCCAATAGGAACAAATCATAGTCAGAACCTGGCTGCAGAGACCATCTGTGTAGGACAATGCAGTTGATAGAATCACCACCCCCACATAACCATCACCAAACCCATGGACTTAAAACTAAATCAGAGCTTTTAAGAATATCCAGTGGCTGTAAACATCCAATTGGCCATCCAAAGTTCACATGCCCCCATTCTATGGGCCAGGAGGCAGGATGAGGGACTATTCTATATGTCTACGCAACATCCCCTCCTTCTATTCCCATCTCCTATGTAACTTGAAATGCCATCCCTTTCTCCAGGCAGAATGTGTGTATGGATGCCAAACAGCCAAACCAAAAGAAGATACCTACTAATCATTTTAAAACAGCCAAAGTTAGAGAACTAACATTTACCAAATACCTTGGCAAGGCCATGCATTGTCCTAGTGTTAGGAGCACTGGTACAATGTCCTGGTGTGGGAACTCTGCAGCCAGACTGAGGGGTTCAGAGCCAGCTCAGCCACTTGCTGGAAATAACCTAGGAGGTGCTGATCCTGGACCTGAGGCCAGTGTGAGTCCAGCCTCTGACATCCTATCAGTATTTCATGTAGCCCCACGGGACGATTTTCACTTCTTTTTAGCCTCAGTCTTTATTTCACAATGAGTTCTTAACTCATGTTCCCTATCAGAGCAAAAAGATATTGCTTTATTATGATAATAGATAATATCTTTTGCAGGGTTCACATCTGCTTAGAAAATAAAAATTACCTAATCATGTAAGTGATTGAATAATTAATATAAAATTACTTTTCCTTTCACCTGACTGTTTTCTGAATACTTAACCTTAAATTTATCTTCAGTATACTCATTGGCTCTTAATATCAGAATGGGTGTCTGATTCACCAACAAGACTTTAAGAACTGGTCCTATTGGTAGGTTTAAAATGCTGACTTAAATACTGAGTCAATTGAGATCTAAATTTTCAGCTTGAGAAAATCCCAGGAAGGAATTTGGTACTAGTCCTGAAGTGTGGGAAATTCAGGAAATGCCTTGCTCCCATGGTCATGGATCTTCCTGGGGTCAATTCAGGCCACGTACATCTCTTAGCTCTGTTCTTCCCCAGCTGATGTTTTGCTCAGAAGGAAATGGAAGCCAGGAAAGAGGATGGTGATGTTGTACCTCCTTACTCCCAACACTTATCTTTAGCTCAAACATTGTTTCCCAATCCAGCTAACTTTAAGCATGAGGAGAAGAATCAGCTAGCAAATGTGTCCATGTTTCCTGGAGAGCACCAAATGCTAAGCTGTTGGCCAAAAAAAAAAAAAAAAAAGTAATCTAAAAGAACAAGGTCTACAAAGATTTTTACTCTCCTCAGGTAAAATTTAAATTAGAAATAAGCCCAAGTTAGAAATGAAAAATGTATAGCAAATGCTTTTCTTTCATCTTCCTAGGGTTGCCCCATTTAGGGGTTGGGGAGGAAGAGTGAATGAGACATACTTATTCTCAAAATGTATTAATTGTTTATCTGAAAATAAAATCTGTCTGTCTGGCACCTGTACATCCTCATGTTCATCTCTTTGACATGATTGCTCCTGTTTGTCTTGGACAGAAGAGATTTTTGATTGGGTGGATCTTGGGAAGAGCACTGGTAAAGTCAGTCTTGTCTAGGTTTGATTTTGGGTCTAGTTTGGGAACCTTTGTTGGAAGACTAGAGAAGAGTCTGTTTTGTATTTGGAAAACACTGATCTAAGTCTTTCAGTAATAGCTATGAGTATAAATGAATGTCTACTCAGCAATCACCTTTTCCAGGTGATTCTTATGTGTTTAATAATAATCCAAGAAAGTGCCTAATGATAAAACATCTTTATAGTAGAAGTAGATGTATTTATGATATAATTTGATCCTGTGAGATTCTCTTGCAAAATAAAATTAGTATTTAGTAATTACTAGTGGAGTTATAATCTAGGCAAATTAAGGGAGATTAATTTAAAATGTATCACTAAACAGAAAAACTTCTTAAACTCAGGGACAATATCATAGGAAGATGGTATTAAGCATAAAGGCTCTTGAATTAGAACATCTGCATTCAATATCTCTAATACTAACAGTTTTGGTGACTTTAGTTTTCTCACTACAAACTAGTCCCAACCTACTAGGTTTTTGTTTTTGTTTTTTGAGATTATTGACTCTTTTTAAATGCTTACCTGGGAGAAAATGCTCAAAACATTTTACCTATTTTCTATGTAATATCTAAAATTTATCTCCTTGGGACTCAATAAATATCAATGAAGACTAAGTACATTTTTCAGTTCTGAAAGGAAGCCAGTGTGCCAGCAGAAGCAAAGCAAAGGAAAGATAGAAAGCTTAACAATGTCTTACAGGCTGTTGAACATGTTAGCCACTCATAATTAGCTTCAACCATGAAGTTAATATTTATTTCTATTAATTGGAAGGAATTTTTCCAAGCCATGGCCTAAAGTTTTCATGTTGTTCCCTCTCCAATATAAACACACTAGAAGCTTTTGTTCTTCGGAGAAATAGAAAGGTAGCTGGCTATTGAATGGACTATTTTGGAATTAGATAGTCAGTTAAGGGCTTGCTCAGATTGAACGGGTGTGGGGAAGGCTCATCCTCACCTACCCATTCCTCTGTTAGAGACCCAGGTCCTGATTACCAACAAAGTACCAGGTGGGTGTGTCCTGAGAGGTAGAGCAGGTTTCAGAGCCCATTTCCCTGCACACTTCTTCTTAGAGTCCCTCAGGTGTCTTTCCTCTGGGGAGATAGAAAAGTCTTTTTGCAATACTCCATATTTCTGGAAAGTTGTATGTTTAATCCATCCAAGACTTTTCACTTTTATTCAGAATCATGGGGCAAAAATAGTAGTAAAAGTGTATATTTTGAGTGGGAACAGCAGGTGGAGATTTTCTTTGCAGTAATGTTTTCAAGTGGTGTCACCCAGCAGCTGGGTTCTTTTGCCTTGACAGAATTGGCACCCTAAAAGCAAAGGGAGAGGGAAGTACTTGGGGTGATAAACTTGTGTCAGCTTGGAATCAGTTTAGAGCAGTTTAAAATGTCTCAAACTCACTACATTCAAAAGCTTTAAATACTATCCACTGAGAAATCGTATCTGAGGAATTTTTTCCATTAAACATTTAGTCTGGTTTAAACCTAATAAGATGCTAATCTTTCCAAAATTTATTTTTTCTTATTTGGCTTTCTTACTTATGTAAGAGTTGATTGGAGTTTAATATACTAAAATGGCTGAATACAAGGAAGGGGTGGAGTAGGAAGTGCTCTGGGCTTGGTTTCAGTAGAACCAGGTCCAGATCTAGATTCTGAAACTAAGTGATTTTGTGACCTTGGGCATCACTAAGCTATTATGAGCCTCATCTATAAGTGTGCATACTAGCACCTGGAAATATGGGGAAGATTATATCATAAACCCTTAGGTAAGCACTTAGTACATATTTTCAATAAATGCTAAGTCTGTTGCCATAGGGGGATCTGTTCACAGCTTTGTTAGAACTCCTTGTTGAAAGGATATATAAAATGAGTATTATTTTTAAAGCTCTTATGTCCGGACCATATAGATATCATCTTCCTCCCCCAAAAAACCAAAATGGTCTTGAAAAGACAAATATTCTACCAGGACAGGGGTAAGGAATTTTAGAACTATATGATTATGCTTTGGTACAGCAATGATTGTGCTTTGGTACATCAAAGATTAAAAATAATGCAAAATCAGAAAAACATTTATTTCACCTGCTAGAATCTTACCCTATTTCTTGCCTTTGATGTGAGTATAGGAAGCCAGGCATGATGGCACCCTCCTGTAATCCCAGCATTCCAGAGGCTGAGGCAAGAGAATCGTGGAGTTGAACCCAGCCTGGGCTATATAGTGAGACCCTACCTCAAAGACAAAAGAAAGAAAGAAAGAAAGAAAGAAAGAAAGAAAGAAAGAAAGAAAGACACTGATTTAACTATAGATAACTAAGATGGTAAATACTGATGAAAATCTAACATATTATGTACCTTTCCACATGCAAATTATAATATACATGCTTTAAAAAGTTGTTAGAACAGGGCTTGGCAACATTTTTCTGGTAAAGGATCAGAGATAGTAAAGTTTTTAGGCTTTGCTGCCCACAGGCTGACTGTAGTGACTATTTAACTTAGCCATTATGTAGTTAGAAGCAGCCATACACAATAGTAGCAATAGGATATGGGTGTATTACTATAAAATTTTATTTACAAACCCAGATGCTGGGCAGAATGTGGTCTATAGTTTGCTGACTTCTGGCCCAGAGTATGGTACAGCATCTGTTTATAAATTGGGCATAATTAATATAACTCATCTAAGGGGAAAATGTGTATGTATATAAATTTACAAGTTATTAAATCCAGTAATTGTACAAAAAAGACAGTATATACATAAATCCTCTTAGTATAATGGTTTATGAGTAAAAACATAGTGTGGTTCTCTAAATATATTCTATTGAGATGTTGGTATGTGAATCACATTGTTAATTGGCTTGCATTTCACCTGTACTTTATGTAACAGAGTCGTGCTTATTTGCACAGTAGACTTTATTGTTTTTTCTTTTGTTTTTGTAGTAGGTGAATTTTGAAATTTGACTCAGACTCATCATAGGAATGTCCAGGACAGGATTTCCTTCAGCTGCACAAGAATATTTTGTGAATTTTCTGGGAAGTACATCCAAGCATAGCTTACCTGACAGCATCTGCACCATTGTATAGTAAAGAATTTCCTTTAGGGATTAAACTACTCAGGCTTAACACTTAGCTTTTTATGACTGTTTCCTACATTCACCTTAACCAATGCCCTTTAGGAAAATTTTTGTGATTCCTTTCTGTAGGGAAAGATTGAAAATCATGAAATGCCTAGATGACTAGAGAATTTTTAGATTAGAGAAAGCTAGTGCATCCCTTTATGTGCCATAATAGTGTAATAGGCCAAGTGGATCTACAGCACCTTGAGAAAAACAAAGCATTCCGCACCATCATATATATTAGAAGTGTTTCCAGTCCCTCACCAAATTTTAAGATTTTAGTTCTAATTTTGTAAGTTTGGGTTTTATTGTTTCCAGGGTATCTAAAAGTCAAAAGCTTCACACAAGAGTAGTAACAGGGTAGAAACTCCTAATTACTTCAAAAGACCCCAGAATGTCAGTGGCTTAACACTATAATAGATTTACCCACTTTTCTCATTCTAGTGTGGGTTGGATAATCTCACATGCTCCTGTTCTATACCTTTGGAAACACATAACTCTGGGGTCACAACCAAAGGGAAGAGAGAGGTCTAGGTAGGAAACAGAGCAACTGCTCCTAGCTGCCTTAGCCAGAGGTGGAAGAGATTCATTGTCAGTTCTGCCCATCATTCACTGAGGAAAACTAGCCCACATGTCCCCCACCTAACTGCAAGGAAGGTTGGGAAATATTGAGGGGCACATAAATGTTTGGCAATTGTTGTTGAGCTCTGATGCCAGAGAAAAACATTTAAAGCATTTTGTTCATGTGCCAGGTCCAAAATCAATCAGGTAAGGACTAAAAAAAAAAAAAAGAATTTATAGTGTTACATTAGTTTTTATTCACTTGGTTTTGATAAGAACATACAGCTGGCAGAATGTTTGATACATTGTTTATATTTTCCCATTTTAAGGTTGACTGTTGTGTTTAAAAATCTCTATCCTTTAATTTAGTGGACAGATGAAATTATACTTTAACAATATGAACTTTCATATCTCTTTCATTAAATTACTATGTCATATACTCCTTATATCAACAACTTATCTCTTACATCTGTGTGTTTGTGTGTGTTTGTGTGTGTGTGTGTGTGTTTGTGTGTGTGTGTGTCTACCTCCAGGTGTAGTCATTGCAGGAAAAAAGTTATATATCCTGACAACTAGCACCGATTTATATATTCAATAAATGTTGTTGGTAGATAAAGACAAGTGTATATATTACCAGCAAATATGAAGACTTGGATGCAGGAAACTTGCTGACACTTAATAGCACGAAGATAAAGACTGCCTTTAGTTTGTATATCTAGAGTGCATGGGGATTTTAGTTAGGATCAGTGCTTTTCAAAAGAATGTCCAATTCACTGAACTTAGAAGCCTGTTGTGATTCTAAGAAACTACATTAGTCAAAAAACTGTTTTGAGTTGCTCTTCCCTCCCTTCTGTGTGAAAATGGCCCTATTTACATCCATAAAAAAGAATAGAATCTATTCTATTCTAGTGCACATTGCTGTATGCTACTTAGCTCATTAATAATTGGTAAATGGGAAAATGATGTCACTACAATACATGTCACTATGATTCAGTTTTTCCCAGCACTTTAATGTTACATCAGCAACTACAACACTTGAGTGCCAAGTACACTGTGTACCTGATACAACCATAGACTAATACAGTGTTGTACATAATACCCATTCTTCTTGGTATTCTTCCTATTGGGCTAGTTTTACCATGTGTGTGATTTCTTGGAAGGTCCTCTTGTAAGGCTGGCCCCAAACTGAGTTCATTTTATCTTTGCTCCCATAACTGTGAAGCCTCAATATTTTGTTTCTCCTCTCCTTTGAAATCCACTCTTTAGTGCATAGATAGCATTTGTTTGTTCAGGACTTAACATGACTTTGAAAGCATGCTAATATTTTTCTTTGGATTGTTATTGGCTTTGCGGTTTGGCTAAAAAGATGTATATTTCAGTTGGCTGCCCCAAATCTTTTTACCATAAGCTGTATTAGTTTTTACATGTGACTTTCTAGAAAACATGATGTTGCTTTGAGGAATGAATATATCACATTTTAGTAGAAATGTCTGTATCCTTACACCTTAAAGTGTATGTATATTTTGAGACAGAAGTATGTCAAAAACAAAATTGCACTGGACCTATTTGAGAAGTTGCCAAATGGAGGCAGTTCTCTACTTTTCATCTTTCATATGTTAAAATATGTTAGAGTTCTCAAGTGGTGTTCACATGCAGTATGTCATTTCAATCTAATAATAACACAAGGATCATTATTAGCATTTCTGCTTTAAAGATTTGGAAATCAAGGCTCAGAGAAGAGAAATGTTTTGTCTAAGGTACATTTGTGACAAAGTTTTGGTCATTAGTTATTCTCTATTCAAATAAACTTATTTTGAACATCGCTTTTACTCAAGGCACTAGAGATACAGAGATAACTAAGATGAAACCTAGCCCTCCTCCAGCCATGTTCCTCTTCTCTCCTTTCCATTGGTGTAGGAACTGTTTTCAGCTTGAGCAGGTAGGGAAGAGACAATATCAACTCAGAGAAGCACCAGCATTGCTAATCTCTTTAAAAAACTGGAAACTGAGTGTTCTGAGTGCACTGCACAGGGCTATATGGCGTTCAGGGGGCTTCTGGTCAAGTGGCCCCAGACTAACACTGATGATATCCATCACTGTGCTTTGCTCCTCACCCATTCTTTATTCTAGTTTTCACCTTTGACTTTGTCTTTCCCGGTGGAAACAGCTGCAAGAACAGCAGAGGGCCTGTCACCTCCAATCTTTCTGCCTCATTTGAGCTGTAATTACATCTTTGAGGTACATAGTGAAGATGCATCACCATTTCCCATACTTCAGAACGTGGGATAGTGGACAGAAAACTTGAATAAAAGCAAAGAAACTATTTTAAAAACCAGACATGACATCTTAGACAAGTTATTTTAACTGCTTAGGACTCAGTGTTCTCACTACTCGAGGGTACTGTCTAATTAGGTAATCTGATAAGGACATGGCCTGCAGCTATACCTCTGTGGCATCTGATCCCGTCAGATCTCCGAAGGTAAGCAGGGTTAGGCCTGGTTAGTACTTGGATGGGAGACCACCTGGGAATACCAGGTGCTGTAGGCTTTGGAGAATGACCTTGTAGCCCACTCTCAATAAACAATCAGCCATTGAAAACCCTATGAATAGCAGAGAAGCACTGAAAATAGTGTTGGGCATGGCACAGTGTCAGGTAGACTTTCTTCTGTTGTAAGTAGGGTCACTATGTAATATTCATCTTACTATCAAAATCATAACGCCTACAGATGTTTAAATCACTAACATTTAAATGTATGTATTTATAGTGAATAATACAACTCTCAGATACTCCAACCTTTTCTGCCTTAGGAAAATGGAGGTTAACTAACTCCTGAGATCTCCTCTAGTTTGAGTTTTGATCTCATGATCCCACTAAAGATTGAACCCCCAACCAGTTAAATGTTTATTTACTTGGTCAATGTTTAGCCTGTGGTTGGGCTTTCAGATATCCTAGAGGAGACTGAGAAAGAAGAGTAAAGTGGTAAAATACAGGCAAAGGAAAAGAAATAATTGGAAACTAGGAGAAAACAAGGACAAAGAAAAGGAGGAAAATGCGTTTAGCATTTGTTTTTAACTTCTCCCCACGTTTGGGAAATGAAACAGGTTTTTTTTCTTTTTTAAGTCTGTGGTAGTCTTATAAAGAAGTTAAATATATTATCAGCTCTTGCATGTCTATTTCGCAAGTACACAAAATATCATTAACATGCTCTACATTCAGGATAGATGGTATGTCAGATATTTGAAGAAAATGCACCCTTCCTTAAGAATGCTGTATGCTTTATGTTCTCACGGTCAACAGTCTGGCAACTAATTGCTTTCAGCCCTGACTATGCTTGGTCTCACAGGTTAAAAAGAAATACTAAATAAACATATATCTTAATCATTAAATAAAGTGATTATAAAGCACTTATCAAAGGAATGAAATATGGGAAATACATTTGAATATGTATATGTGTCATCCACATTTTGTTATGCTTATTTGTGTTTCTCTTCCTTTTGTCTCCTATTAATATAACTAGGAGAGTTGTTCTCTCCTAATGGGCTGATAAGTAACCAAGCAAAACATATTGTACATTTGCCCAATGTTAGTGGCAGGAAGCCAAGTTACAGAATGCCCAATTACACAATTTTATATTTACCACCAAGGAGAAGGCATTTAAAATTTTTTTTATTTAATTACTTTAAGAAAAAAAAAAGGGGGCCATGAATGGTGGTACACACCTTTAATCCCAGCGGCCTGGGAGGTGGAGGCAGGATCACCATGAGTTAGTAAAAAATGGGCTGGGGATAAGGTTTAGTGGTTAAGCATTTTGCCAAAAGCATGTGTAAGGCCCTGGATTCAACTACCCAGTACTACAAAAAATGAAAAATATAAAATATAAAAAGGCAGAAGTTGTTGTTGGTGTTTTTTTTTTGTTCTTTTTTGTTTTGGGGTTTTTTTTGCAGTACTAGGGGTTGAACCCAGGGCCTTGTGCTTGCATGCTGTACTGTACCACTGAGCTGTACCCTCAGCGCATTTATTTTTGCTTTTTGAGACAGAGTCTCCCTAAATCACACAGACTGCCTCTGGTCTCAAACTTGCGATCCTCCTGCCTCCACCTCCCAAGTCACTAGGATTACAGGCATGCACCACCAGGCCCAGCTGTGCAGAAGATTTTTCTTTTAATACATGAAGACTCTATGTATTATTTTTACCTCCATATGAATCTAAAATGTTTAATTTTAAAGAAAGCATATTGTTATATGATTATGGTGACTATCACCTTATTATTTTATTGTGGTAAAATATACATAAAATAAAATATCATTTTAAACATTTCAAATTTCAATTCAGTAACAGTAAATACATACACAATGCTGTGCAATGTTATGTACTACCTTTGAGTTTCAGAACTTTTTTCATTACTGTAAATGTAAATCTCATGTCTGTTAAGTAATCACTCTAATTTCTCTTTCCCTTTGGCTCCTGGTAAATGCAAATCTGATTTCTGTTCCTACGAATATGCCAACTCTTGATGTCATTCATGTATAAATGGTGTTGCTGTTAGGTGCCTTTGAGTCAGGTTCGAGTCCTAGCAACTCTGTGTGCAACAGAATGAAACACTCTCCAATACTGTGCCTAGCACACAATCATTTTTACATTTAAGCCCATTGTTTCAGACACTGTGTCAGTCCATCTAGTTGAGGATCTTCATTTTTTTCATTGACACACCACTCCCCCATACATAATGTCCTTCTCCAGAGATTGATTCTTCCACACAACATGTCTAAAATACATAAGGGGCATCCTTGCTTCCAAGGAGGACTCTGGTTGTACTTCTTCTGGGACAGACCTGTTGTTGCTTCTTTTGGCAGTCCATGGTATATTTAGTACTTGTTTCCAGCACCGTAATTCAAAAATATCAGTTCTTCTCCTATCTCCCATATTCAATGTCTAGCTTTCAAAGCTGTATGTTGCAACTGAAAATACCATGACATGAGTCAGGCATGATTCATCTTCAATGTGACATCTTTAATGCAAAGTTTTTTGTGTCTGGCTTCTTAGTATAATGATTTCAAGGTTCATCCATGTTGTAGATGTATCAGTACTTCATTTTTGTAGGTGGATAATATTCTATCATGTATATATGTATGTGCCTATATCTATGTATCATATCATATTTTGTTCATCCATTCATCAGTTGATGGACATTTGTGTTGTTTCCACCTTTTGTCTATTGTGCAAAGTACTGCTAAGAATAAAAATGAACAAGTTTTTCTGTGAATATGATTTTGATTCTTTGAGGTAATATACCTAGGAATAGAATTATTTGATCATATGTTAACTCTACATTTAATTTTTTGAGGAACTGCCAAACTGTTTTCCTTGGCAATTTCACCATTTTACATTCCCATTAACGATGCATGAGGTTTCCAATTACTCCATCCCCTTTCTTAAACTTATTTTGTGGTACTATTTTGTTGTTGTTTTCACGACTCTCATACTGGGTATGAAGTGGTATCTCATTGTGATGTTGATGTACTTTTCCCTAATGATTAAAGCTGTTGAGCATCTTTTCTTGGTTTCTTTCTTTTTCCCTTTTTCCTCCCTTCTGTTTTCTATTCCTCCTTCTCCTTCATCTTCTTCATCTTCTCATTTCTTCTTCTTCTTTCCCTTCTCCTCCTTCTGCTGCTGCTGCTGCTTCTTCCTATCCCTGCGCGCTTGCTCCCTCTCTGTCCCTCTCCCTTTCCCCTCTCCCCCCTTACTCTCTTCATCTTTCTCTCTTGGGAGCAAGCAAGTGTGCCCTTCCTCCCTGCCTTCTCTGTAGAGAAACATCTAAAATCCTTTGTCCATTTACAAATGGGTTGTTTGCCTATTTGCTGTTGGATTGTTAATTATTCTAAAAAGAAAACAAATCCAAGAGATCTTTAATTATACTGGCAATGTTCTTTCCTTTCCATAGGCCTGGATGATATGAATGTGCTCTCTTTGTGATAATTTGTGTCCTTATGTATATTTGTCATAAATAAGGGTGAATTTCCTTTCTGGAATGTACTCGTTTCCTAGGGTTGTGGTAATAAATTGCCACATAGTGACTTAAAACAACATAAATTTATTCTGTCATAATATTGGAAGTCAAAAGTCCAAATCAAGATGTGGCCAGGGCCATGCTCCCTCTGAAGGCACTGAAGAATACGTCCCTGCCTTTTCCATTTTCTTGTGGCTCCTGGCCTTCTTTGGCATTTCATGACTTGTAGACACATCATTGGGAGAAGGACGTGGCAATCCACTCCTGAGGCAATCCTGAAACAATCATTCATTGAAAACCCTATGAGCATCATTGTGAGTTGGACACAATTGGAGTAACAAGACATATCATACTAATCTCAACCTTCACCATCTAATGACCTTCCCCTCTGTGTTTCTGTATAAAGATGCCTCAAATCTTCCTCTCCTTTCTCTTATGAAGATATTAGTCAGTGAAGTTAGAGGCTAAGATGATCTCTTCTCAAAATCTCTAACCTAATTACATATGCAAAGGACCTGTTTCTAAATATGGTCACATTTTAGGTACCATGGTTGAGGATTTCCATATTTTGGGGTAACAAAACTCACTCCACTATACTGAATATATATTATGTTTCAATTTTTAAAGAAGATTTTAAGAAAGAAATGGACAGCATTTTTTGAAAATGTGGTAATCTGGGTTTTTGAGTCAAAAAATCTATAGGTTAGAAACAAAGAAAGAAATTTACCTGATGCTTACACCCTAAATAGGGGAAATCTTAATTAACTTTTGAAAAATTCTTCACATAATTCTAATTGTCAAAAGAAATTTTTAAAATCAAATTTTCAAAGAAGATGTATATGTGTGTATGTGCTTTTCTTTTTCATTTTTTGAGAGAAAGGTAGTTCTGTATTCACATATATAATGAGTACCTTTTTAAATATGAGGAAGCATGTTTCTTGGCACTGCCAAATACAGAAGAATATTCAAATGTCTAGAAGGCACATATTTTTGTGTTCTCACTGTTATCAAAGTTGCCCTCTTTTCTTGCATTTCTCCTTAAATCATGAAAAATGTTGAGATTTGGGCATTTTGACTGTTGTGCTCCCCAACTTTGGTCTTGTTTTAAACTGAAAATTGAGGTCATAAAAAAGAATATTAGACCTAATATTTAGTCCAAGTATCTTTGCATTTTAATATGACATGTAGATTATTAATGACTGTGTCAGGATTTCATTTCATATAGTTAAATAAATATGTAAATGAAGCACAATGGTACTTCATAGTTAAGGACCAAATGTTCCAACAAAGAGCAGTTCACGTGTCAAGGTACCACTCTAATTCTTTCTTTTCAAGAATTATGATTCAATATATTAAACATTATTTGAGTTCTTAAATATAACAATTCTGGTGGGATGTAGCAGCCCCATGAAAGCCGTTTAAATAGAACACACAAACATAAGAATATGTACATGGGAGAAACAAGGGAATATAACCCAAATGTGCATACAAGTTTTACCACGTATTAGTCAAAAGGTTCCATAAACATTGTAAGTTGATGAAAGTGTAACCAAAAGTGATGTAATAGTTGCACAATGGAGAAAGCAAATGCTGTATAACTCTGTACCCCACCAACATTTACCAGTAAAGGGGAAAAAATAAAATACGTTTTTATAAATATTTTAAAAAAGAATATGTACACTGGATTTGTTCAGAAGACATAAAATCTCAGATGCCCACTTTCTGGCCCCTACAACTATTCTAGAATCCCCCTTTTTTCTATTTTATTTTTTCTTTTCTCCCCCTTAGGTAGTGCTCTTAAGATATAGATAACAGGGCTTGACTCATCACATTCTTCTATTGTCCACACTATAATACACATTTTCAAAGATAAACTTAGGAATATTTATATGTGGGATTTGAATAAATCCTAATTATTTCACAGAGTATATCTTTAAAAATTTTTTTCTTAACAGTTTTTGTTTTTTAGAAATAACTCACTAGCTATTTATAAGTCAATTGGACTTCATCCAGAAAGTCATTACTTGTTGGTAAAAGCTTACAAATTAAAGGAGTTCAATTTCTTTAAATATTCCCAGAGTACTTTTATCCTTTAAAGTAGTAAAGGGCCAAGTATTTATAAAATGTCCATCTAAATTGTGTTGCTGATCTCTGATCATAATGTGGGATAGCAGTGGCACTCAAGATATGAAGGGAAAATGCTTCAGGGTTTGTCCACAAAGTAACTGATGTGAAGCAGAATCACCTGCCCTGGTTGCTTTCATTCTAAACTCCAGGCAGGGGTTTCAGTTTGCAGATGGGTTAGCTGTTGCTTCACTCAGCTCTGCCTCTTAATAAGACCATCTTGACACAAAGCTGCAATTATTCTTTGATGACATCACCACAGTCTTGCTCTTTTGTTTGTGTTTAAATGAATTATTCTTATGTGCATAATGGAAGACTTCAACACTAAATATGACCTACCCATGAAAACCAGTGTGAGTTCTGTCTCATGTTTTCATTCAGCTTTAGTGTTACTCTCTGGTGGGGCTTTTAAGATAGACATAAAATTGTGAAAACAATTTAGCAATTTAAAATATAATGTCATTTCAGGACCTTTTTACATTTTTAATCACGGGCCTGATCAACTACAGTTGATCAATCAACTACAAGAGCTCACATTCCAAGCTGAGTCTCAAAGTCTCAAAGGTATTCTCAGCTCTCTACTAGGTAGCACAGACCTTTTCAATGACTAAAAAGAAAAAGAAAAGCTAGAATTGTTGGGATTTTTAAATTTATCATCACAATAGCAATAGTCACAGTATTCACTTATGACTCTTGAGACATTTTTCTTTTTTAAAATCTTATGAATTACGTATTATATTAGAATCTCTCATCTATTATTTAGTTTGGTCCTCCCTTTCTATCAGACTCAGAAACTACAGTCTTTGGGCACCTATCCTACTGTATATCTTACTATTATATTAGCTGTATGTTTCTTAAGTGACTAGAAATTCTTGGAGGGCAGGGTTGATGTTTAGCTAATCTTTTATAGCTCTTCTACCTCTGCATTGTTGTAACTATTTTTCTTGTCCTCTCTTCCCCATCCTTCTTCCAGCCACAGTGAAGAGATAAAACTGTCTAGAGAGTCATCATTGGACTAAGCCCTCTCTCAATGCCCTTTTGTACTTCAGGACTCTCTTCTTCCTTCATCTTGATCTCACTTTCAATACTATAAACCTGATTTCTGGAAGGAATCATACTCATACCAGTTCCTGAGCCTCGTGTCGCAAGGTTTCTTCCCTGAGATAGGAGCCTATGCCAAGGCACAAATCTGAGATCATAGAATTGAGTAGTGAGATCATAGAATTGAGTAGTCTGATTGGTCCCTAGAATTAATCAGCAGTGGTCTGATGGGTAGGAAACTAGATTCCTCATTTCACATCCTGTGCTCTTTCTTGGGCACATCAGCTATAGCCTGAATGGCAGATTCACTTAAAAATATAGCAGCACATTCTGAAACCCTAGGTTGGAGTAGGATAGATGCCCAAAGCATGCAGTTGCTGCATCTGATAAAAAAGGGAGGACCAAAGTAAATAATAGATGAGAGATTCTATAACTTCCAAATGTAAGATCAGATGATTGATCACCAAATCAGTAAAATATTAGAAGCCATAACTAACTGTATTCAACTTCTAAACTCAATAGTTTATTATACCTCCAGTCAGTCAAATGGATTTCTCCACTATAATATATAACCAAGTATTATGTGCACTGTTAGAATAAGGAATGAACAATATCACTAGAAACCTGGACATAGATGTAAATGCTAACAAATATTCTAGGTATTGAGAATACTGTTTCGATTTTGATAAAAATATCTAAGTACGTATTTATATATATTTGTTGTTGTTAGGTGTTGTTGAGTTTGGTCTGACTCATAACAACCCTCATAGGGTTTTCAATGGCTGATTGCTTTTTTAGATTGCTTCTAGAGTGGAATGTGATGTCCTTCTTCCATTTTTGTGGTACTAGGGATAAAACCTGGTCCTCAGAGAATGCTAAGCAGCACTCTACCAACTGAGCTAAACCCCAGCCCATTCATACATTCATATGTATATATATATATATATATATATATATATATTTGTTGTTGTTGTTGTTAGGGGCTATCGAGTCGGTATACTCCTCTCATAGGGTTTTCAATGGCTGACTGTTTCGGGATTGCCTTGGGAGTAGATTGCCAGGCCCTTCTTCCATTTTTGCGGTGCTGGGAATTGAACTTGGGACCTCAGAGACTGCAGCACAGCACTCTACCAACTGAGCTAAATCCCAGCCATATATATATATATATACTTTTTTTCTAATAGTGCTTCTCAAGAAAGTTTAGTTTATCTTTTTTTGTTTATTGTTTCATTTTGGTAAGCTATCAAAAGTTGTGAAATTGGTTATCTATGTGTAATATCACTGGACAGAAAAGGTCATCTTTGTAAAAACAATAAAACAACTTTTACTGGAATGAGGTACTATGTAGAACCCTCCAGACCTGATGAACTATAGCATCACAAAAGAGTACATCCAAGTCTAATGCTACTTAATTATCCATACATTTTTATAAGATTCACTCTTTCTATAACTCTACAAGTCTTAAAAAAACTACTCATAATATTATGTGATGTATTATGGGCTCCATAAAGCATATGGCAATATGTTTTGTGGAAAAATATTTCCTAGCAAACATGCATATCCCAAATATTTTACCTTTCTCTTAAATTCTTCCATCTGATTTTACTACCCTACTCTTGTAAGAGTTAAGAGTTTTTGGAAAGCTTATTCAGTATGAAGTAGTATTAATTTTTCTAGGCTACTTTTGTAGTTACTGAGATTATTTTTCCTTTATGGGATAATAAAGTAATAGTGTAGAACAAGGTTATTTTATTGCAAGAGTCTGCTTAGAACTAATTTTTTAAGGAGCTTGAAGTTGTTTTGAGAAATGCATATCTAAATTAAGATATAATTTAAATCTATGATTTGGCTACTTAAAAGAAGGGATTATATTAACTTACTTTAGATGACTTGTACCATTGAAGACAAAAAGAAAAAGAAAAGAAAAAGAACCTAACCTGAGCATGGTGACACAATCCTATAATCCCAGCAACTTGGGAGGCTGAGGCAGGATTGTGACTTATAGGCAGCTTTTGCAACTTAGAGAGACCTCTATCTCAAAAATAAAAAAAAGAAAAAAGAAGGCTGGTAAAGCCATACTATAACTAGATATATCTTTAAAAACAATATATGTCTGTCAGCAAAATGGAAGATAAATTGATGAATTCATAGGCAGCTCTGTGTATGTCTGTATGCAAATACAAGAATCCTTTCTGAGAAATGTCATAAGGAATAGTTGTTATCATTGGCTTCTTTGTATTAATTTCTGCCCCTTTAAAGATACAAATAATAACTGAAAAACAGTCAAAAGAATACATAGGAAGGCAATAAATAATTGAGGCAAATCAGAAAGCTTTGTAAATTTAAAAAATCTGAGAAAAATTTTCCAATACACATTCTTACTTATCAGCATTAATTTTGTTATACCATAATGAGCCTAGCTAATAATTGTCAAAACTCTTTGGCATTTTTTCCTTTCATCTTTCTATGTTTATATTTTCTTTATGTGCTTGGAAATAGATGTTCAATACACATCCGGCATGCTGGGAAATCCTAAATTGGGTAAAGACATTTTTCTTTTCCATATCCCCTGATTGTTTAGTGTTCATGTAATAAAGGACAACAAAAAGTCACTAAGTATTGACTTACTTCCCTAGTTTTTAAACCTCTCTGAAAGTAAGGAATTATGGGTTCTGAGGCCCTGGGTTCAATCCCAGAACCACAAAAGTGAGAGAAGACCTGGTAACCCACTCCTGAAATAATTAGAAAACAATCAGCCATTGAAAACCTTATGAACATCAGAGAAACACTGACATCTTGCCAGGCATGACACAGTGTCAGGGAGTGTTTCCTTCTATTGTACAGATGGTCACTGGGAGTCCGATTTAACTCAATGGCACCTAACAGAACAGACAGAATTGCAAGTTTCTTAATGTACCTTTCAGTTCCATAATGAGGATTGTCCGCAGGTCTCTGAAGAAGTAATGTTCTAACCTGACTAAATAGCCTGGAACTAATATATGAAATAAGAAACCAAACTATGGACAGATACGGATGAAACTATACAAAGAGGAACTAGTGAAAATTGTGGCAGTCAATATCTCTCTGGGACGGCATGCTTGTTAAAAGAAATAGTGAAATTTAGCTATTTATAGTGCCAATTTCATGTGTAAATTTGTTGGCCCTCAGAGATTGACCCTCGGTGATGTATGCCAGAATGTGAGATGACATCACCCATAAAAATCCACATGTGGCCAGATTTCCACCAATCTGTTGTTCACTTTGTTGATCTCTGGTTATCATAGTTCTGCCTTTTCCTAATCATTCCTCCTTATACCTTCTGCTGCCCTCTTCCCTTGCTCTCAACCTGCCTAAAAGTATTAAGATTATGTTGTTTGTTGTTGTTAGGTCCCGTCGAGTTGGTGTCCGACTCATAGAGACCCTCATAGGGTTTTCAATGGCTGACTGTTTTGGGATTACCTTGGGAGTGGATTGCCAGGCCCTTCTCCCATTTTTGCAGTGCTGGGAGTTGAACTCGGGACCTCAGAGACTGCAGCGCAGCGCTCTACCAACTGAGCTAAATCCCAGTCACTAAGATTATAGAGAATACGAAATTGATAAATATAATTGTTGTTGTTGTTAGGTGCCGTCAAGTCGGTATCCGACTCATAGCGACCCTCTGTACAACAGGGGAATCACAATTGTCAGTGCTTCTCTGCTGTTCATAGGGTTTTCAATGGCAGATTGATTTTTGGGAGGGGGTTGCCAGGTCCTTTTCCCAAGCCTACAGCTCTGGTGTTCCCAGGCGGTCTCCCATCCAGGTACTAACCAGGCCCAACCCTGCTTAGCTTCCAAGATCTGACAGGATCAGATGCCACAGGGCTACCACTGCAGGCAATAAATATAATAGAGATAATCTATTCAAGTTATTTTATTTTTTTCTCATTGCATCTCTCTAAGAAACAAGAAGGACATTGTGTTTGTCCTGATTTCACTGTCAAAATTGTTATGAAAATTGAGGGAAATCTTAATGAAAATAAAAAATATTAAGGAATCATCATATTGACACAGCTTCAAACATAATGGTAATAACACAGAGAAAATAAAAGTATTTTTATCATGAAATACTTAAAGCAAACAAGAAAATTAGGAGAAATAATAAAAACCAATGAGCTTACCCAGCTTTGTGAAATGTAAAATTTTCCCTGCCTGCAGTCACACCACTGTGTCATCCTCAGATCTCAGAAGCTAGGCAAGGTTGGGCCTGGTTGGTCCTTGGATGGGAGACCACCTGGGAACACCAGATGCTGTAGGCTTGGGAGAAGGACCCTGCAACCTACTCCCAAAAAACAATCAGCCATTTAAAACCCTATGAACAGCAGAGAAGCACTGATAATAGTGTTTCGCCTGTTGTATGTAGCGTCACTATGAGTCAGACATCAACTGGATGGCACTTAACAACAATAACAACAAACTTTTCCCTATAATTGTATGTTTTTCATAAATAAAACCTCAATAAATATTTTTTGGGAAAGTCTAAGAATGAGCAAATTTCTGTCTTATATGGGGTCAGAACCAACTGTGAAATGACTGAATCAGAATGAGGCACAGCTAAGAAGTGATTCTATCAAACCCAAGGCTTGGCTGCCAGATCCTGACCCTGGAGGAACAGAGCAAAGCATTTTTATTTTCAGCAGCCAGGCTCATTTTGGGGAAAATATAATAATAAGTGAGAGAAGACTGGCCTCATCATGCACTTTCTTTTTCAGACTCATCCATCAGTTAAGTGTGAAAGGAGTATGGGTAGAGAAACAGACCAAGAGTCTAACAGCTAGCCACATGTTTACATCCTTTTGGACCCTATTCTCTTCCTTCTTCTTCCCCCAGTCCAGAAGTAAGCTCTACCTTGAATTAAGATTTTTGTATATAATAAGCATTTAGCCAGGCACAGTAGCACATGCCTGTAACCCCAGGGACCAGGGAGGTTGAGGCAGGAGGATCACAAATTCGACGCCACAGACAGCCTGAATAACTTAAGAAGGACCTGTCTTGAAATAAAAATTAAAAAGGGGGCCGGAGGTAGAGCTCAGTGGTAGAGCACTTGCAAAGTATACACAAAGCTTTGGTTCAGCCCATCCATACCAAAAGAAGAAAGGAAGGAAGGAAAGAAGAAAGGAAGTAGGGAAGGAAGGAAGGAAGGAGTGTGGAAGGGAGGAAGGGAGGAGAGGGAGGGAGGGAGGAAAGAAAGGAAACGGTACTTAGTAACTAATGTGATTCTAAGCATCATCAGAATGCTTCCATTTAAAGAAAATACTGGCTGAAGTTCTTGGGGATATTGACTATAACATCTGTATTTACTTCCATTTCAGGATACTCTTGTGCACTAATGGAAAGAATGCAAAAGATGATGTTACCAGATAGGAATAGAGTTTGGATCCAAGGATGTTACTGCTCAACTCATATTTTAAGTGCTAAAAGATTATCATGGTCTTAGCAACAAGTATGGCTAACAAAACAAAGTTAAGAGTTATCTCAAAACAGAAAAGAAAATATCAAAAATTTATCTCTTTCTTCTGGAAAAAAAAAAACAAAAATAAAACCAAAAAACCCCCACACACACAAAAAAGTGCTTACTGACCCATGCCTTCTAAAATGTTTCAGCATTCCAAGCTCCTGAGACCTTTCTTCTTTCCCATAAACAAACCCAATGTCCTTTAAAATACTTTATGATTCACTTTCCAAATATTTTCAGGTGAATAACAAATTATCCTTATTTGGTTTACATTATATCCTCTTGATACTCTGGGACAAGTTTGAAGTTGAGCAAAGATACCAAAATGGTTTTGAATGAAGAGAATGTTGAATAGTAAATGATATAATGGAAAATTGTTATGGTAAGTAGCTAGGAAGGAAGAAAACTTATACAGAGTCATTTTAGTTTAAGTGTCAGTATATTATGGTATTAGTAAAACACTGAGCCATCTAGAAAAAATAGCCTATTAAATGGTATAGAAGAATCACTAATAGCATCTCTTAGTAAATGGAATATGAAATTGCTGGTTAAAGCTAGTAGATAGCTCTAGGATGAGCACTTATTTCCTAGTTGATGCTGGTTTTGGTTGGAGTCCACTGTCAGAGATTGCACAGTATTTCATTATGTTGGTAAGCATCATGAAATTAAAGTTAACTTATTCATGTTAATGATGGATTATGTGTGTTAAACTAGAAAGTATTTAGATAACTGTACACCATTAAAAAAGGAATGCTATATATCTGTATACTTTACCTCCCACTTCTAAAAAATAGGGAAAACACAAAATTAAGAGGTCATGGCAAGTTAATTTAACATCCTTTTGGTATCCATGGCAAAATGAAATGTAAGTAGACCTCATTTTATGTATTGATTGTGTCCTTAAAAACTTACATACAAATTAAAACAGTTTTTAAAGTCCAGGTATGCTCCTGCTTTGAAAGAATATTGTAGCTGACTTAAGGTGCTAGGAATTATTTTCCAATCTAAATAATAACAACCAACTTGAATTGATTTTTTTTACAGGCAGCAATTTCTCTAAGTGAGAAATACCTGCTATGTTTCATAAGTGACACCATATAGCAATAGGAATGATCACAGTTTTTATAAAGCTTTTAACTTTTACTCAAATTTCACCAATCTAAATAAATGTTTTAAGCTAATATGTATATTTGAAAATGTCTGTGTTATCTTTTTCCCATTCATTTACACTTTATTTTTCATTATCCCTCAGTATGTTTTTACTCAATATTAGGTCCAATCTCCAAATTGTACATTGAGAAAAGAGAAAGTGGTTTTTGGCTGTTCTTGTCCTATTTGGACAAGAAGTAGCTGGATAATCTTTTTGATGTTGTTGTTTTTAACATTTTTGAGATCTCATTGGTTCAATCTTAAGGCCAAATCTTACCTACCTACCATGTGTATTCAGTCTGTTGATGCCTTAGAAAAAAAAGGGCCTGAATAAAAGCTGTATATTTATTAACAGGTTATTTTCAATGAATTTCATGAATTTACATAGAGTTTCTTCTCAACAAAACATGTGAGCCAGCAACACATTACCAGTCTACGATTTTTTTTTAACATGCACAACACATAGTTTCATAGGTCAGGAAACCAAAGAGATAGTACACAAGAGAAAAGAAATATTCAGTTTTCTAATTTCCACTGAGGTTATTAAACACATCAAACAAAAAGAAACAAGATAACTCACTGACCCCAGTGAAATGATCAAAGTATTTTGAAACTATCTCCCATTAACCCACACACTTGGACGTATGTATGGCTTTCCAAACCCATATCCAAATCATCTAAAAGTTTATCTTGAAGATTAATTCATTAGAGGAATCAGTAATGGAATATCTTACTACCTAGAATTTGAAATTTCCAGTTAAGGCTACTAAGTATATTGAAAATAATTTATTTTGTAGTTCATACTCTGCCTTTGTTTTCTGACCCTCTGAGAAGTACTTGTTGTTCACACTAACAAAAATAGCCATAATACTGGCAATGTCTTATTGTTATTGTCAGGTGCTGTCTGTTATTGTTGTTGTTGTTGTTAGGTACCGTCAAGTCGAGTCCGACTCATAGCGACCCTATGTACAGCAGATCGAAACACTTCCTGATTCTGTGCCAGGCAAACAATCTTATTTATGTTTAATCCCATTGTTGCAGACACTGTGTCAATCCATCTGGTGGAGGATTTTCCTCTTTTACATTGACCTGCCACTCTTCCAAACATGATGTCCTTCTCCAGGGATTGTTCTCTCCTGACTACATGTCCGAAATATGTAAGACGCAGTTTGGCCATTTTTGCTTCCAAGGAGCACGCTGGTTGTACTTCTTCTAGGACAGATTTGTTGGTTCTTTTGGCAGTCCACGGTATATTCAATAGACGTCTCCAGCACCACAATTCAAAAGCATCAATTCTTTTTCTGTCTCTCTTGTTCAATGTCCAGCTTTCAGGTGCTGTCTAGTCAGGTCCAACTCATAGCTACCCTCATAGGGTTGTCAACGGCTGATTGTTTCCGGATTGTTTTCAATAGTGGTCAGCTACATCCTTCTTCCATGTTTATGGTGCTGGGGATTGATGCCAGGTCCTCAGAAAGTGTGGAGCAGTGCTCTACCAATGAGCTAAACTAGTTTGTAAGTTAATGAAGTCTATTGAAAAGATTCTACAGACAAAGGTACAATTGTTATTCAGGATCTTCTATGTCCAAAGACTGTGTATCTCATATTTTTGCATAAATACTTGGCTAAGATGCCACCCTACTTTGTTTTTAAGTATAATACGCCTTTCCACACGCAGCATCCATGCTGTGCAGTCACAGAAATGATGAGTTCAGCTCTCAGGATGCCAGGGCAGCTGGAGAACAGAGTTCTGTGCTCATGTTGCTTGCACAAACACACAAGTTGTGTTCTCACAGTGGGATCCAGGGACACCTGAGGTTCTGCAGGATTTTTTTATCCTGTAAAACACAGATCCAGAAATGATGAGGACAGGGCCAAAGAGGTTGGGTTCTGAGAGTATTTAAGTGTTTCTGAGATCAAGAGTAGGGACAGTGTGAAAGGATCTGGTAATGCAGGCAATTATTTATGGTGGGAGGGTATGAGCAATGAGCAGACGTCTGTACATACTACAAAGAAAAATAAACACAATGAAAGAACAAACTTACATAGAAAAATTTTCAAGGGGGATTTTTAACAAAGGATGTTGGGGAAACATCCTGGTAGATTCTAGTATTCTGGGTGTTGTTGTTGTTGTTGTTGTTAGGTGCGATGGAGTCGGTATCCAACTCATAGCGACCCTCTGTACAACAGGGGAAATGCTATTGTCAGTGCTTCTCTGCTGTTCATAGGGTTTTCAATGGCAGATTGATTTTTGGGAGGGGGTTGCCAGGTCCTTCTCCCAAGCCTACAGTTTCTGGTGTTCCCAGGCAGTCTCCCATCCAGGTACTAACCATGCCCGACCCTGCTTAGCTTCCAAGATCTGATGGGATCAGATGCCACAGGGCTACAGCTGCAGGCAATATTCTGGGTAGCATTTATGAAAGGGGACAGGTTCTTATAGCCAGAATGAACTTTACACTAAAAACTCTTATGTTTCTACTTACCCCATCCTATTCCATTTAACAATGTACAAGGTGTTTGTATTAAACACCTACTATGTGCCAAGAATTGTGCTTCCTTCCTTCCCACCCCAAATACAGATACAAATGTATACCTCTACTCACTTTGAAGTTCAAGTACCATTTATAATAACTGGAGGCCCCTAGGACTTTAGAACTAAAATTCAAAACAATTTACTTACTACAGCAAACTGAAGTTAAAAAGCAGCTTCCTGAGATGAAACTGGAAAACATCTGAATACTGGAATGTTTAAATTGGCTTTTTCTGGTCTTACTGATAGAAATAGATAGCTTACTGATATATTACATCATTTCTGATGAAAGAACTTTGAATATTGGTATGTATTGAGCCAGATTTTCTTTTTATGTCACCGTAGGAGAAGGCTCCAATCATTTGAAGGAAACACTGAATTGAATTCTTTATTTTTTACAGCAAACATAGATTTCCTATATTTGAGGTCATGATGTTATATCCAAATACTTCTGTTTATTCTATACTCCTTGATTAATGCTCTACTACAGTCTTATTTTCATTCTTTATTTCTCATATTTCTACCAGTGGAGGTCTTTGTCTCCTTCTTCTAAAGAATGAAATGCTAGAAAATAACCACCTCAGACTTAAAATCAATGTAGTACTAAAGTGTTTGTGTCATATCTGGTTATACTCTCAGTCAAATTTTATCTTTTATGGCAACCATGTACATCAAAATTGATATCCAGTCACTTAGCCTATTAAGAACAGGTAGACTAAGATTTCAGAACCACAGAATTAATGTGTTTTATTATATCTTATAAGGTTAGGAAAAAGACTTTCTGTTCTCACCAAATCTTTTTTCCCCTCCGTTTATTGGATGGTGGGGTACAGAGTAATACAACATTGGCTTTTTCAATTATGCAACTATTATATCATTCTTGATTATACTTTTATCAACTTACAAAGTTTATGGAACCTTATGACAAATATGTAGTAAAACTCAAATGCATATTTGGGTTATATTCCCCTATTTTTGTAATGTACTCATGAAGTTGTGTTGTTTATATTGAGATTATCCTCTCCCCTTTTATCCCTTTACATTGATTCTCCTCATCCCATCCTCCACAGTCTTTGCTTCCCTCTGCTAGTTCCCTCCTTCCTTCTTTCTAATGTTTATATTGTCCTTACTTCACTAAGTTTAATTGTCTCACCAAATCTTATCATTAAACTATTTTTCTTCCAACCCCGTGGATTGCCTGAAAATTGAACTTATTTCATATGAATCTAAGAAGAAACAAACATAAATGTGGAGTTATAGGAAATGCCTGATGTTTCACATTATTAGTTATAGCAAGCATATTTGATCCCAGGAGTTTATATGCATTCATTTAGGGGTGAACACCAGCAGGTGTTGGCACAGAAATAAGAGTTGCCCAGAGGGTACTAGTGCTCCAGTCTGGGGAATGTAGGGACTCTGCAGTTGTGTACCACTGAGATCACACTGCCTAGCTGTGCTCTCAGAATCTCAGATGGCTGAGAACTGTGACTTAATTAATAACGCCTGAATATAGTAGGAAGAGTCACTGCAGGGTTCCTTATCCTTGGAATAGAACTTCAACTGTTGAAGCATATTAGAGTAGAGTATATTGTCATTGGAGTGAAAGAAGACTACTTGTTACTGGCTAAGGTCTTCAGTGATGTCATAAACACGAACCACAGCTTAAGGAACTGAGGTGAAAATCTAAGAGATCTAACCGCAAGGACAGCTATCAACTGCACTCCTCCTCCATGGCTAGTTCACCTCCTTGGAAGGCCTGACTTTCCAAATCTTAGATTTTCTTTACATATGTCCTTGCAGCTAGGTTTAGAAACAGAAAATTTGCTATGGAAATGACTCAGTGAATTCACTGTCCCATTCTCATTGATATAACAAATCTATATCACTTTTCGAGATGAAATAGTCACCATAATGAAGAAAACATTCTCTTCTAAAAGAAATATCAACAACTTGATCATAAATTAGCCCACTAAAGTCTACCTATGTAGTCGGCCTACAGCTATACAATCCGGGTGTCCAATCTTGGAAGCTAAGCAGGGTCAGGCCTGGTTAGTACTTGGATGCAAGAACTCCCTGGGAATACCTGGTGCTGTAGGCTTGGGAGAAGGACCTGGCAGCCCACTCTGGAAACAAACAGCCATCAAATACCCTATGAATAGCAGAGAAGCACTGACAATAGTGCTGAACATGGCACAGTGTTGAGCAGTGTCTTGTTCTGTTGTACATAGGGTTGCTATGAGTCGGACCCTAACAACAACAACATTAACAATTTATTAAGCATTCCTTATTGCTGCATGTGCAATTCATATTTATCACAGTAGCCTGGAAGGCATTCATAAGCTCACTTTAAATATAACCAACTGTGGCTCATAGAGATTAAACTGCTTGCTGTATTTTCCAGCTAGGCTGCAAGCTCTGTGGAAGCAAAAGAATCATCTTTTCAAGACTGTATTTCCAGGATCTAGCATGTCCAATCCTGAGTAAAGACTTGGTTCCATTTGTGGAGTATTTGGTTCATATATCTCCAAAGACCACCTTCTTTGTATACCATCAGGAATTTACTCTAAAAGCCATTGGTTCACTGTAAAAATGTCATTATTATTATCTCCTTAATCTTATGCCATCATTTCACTGTTAGATTGTGTGATTTCTCCTATTTATAGATTAGATGAGTATGTTATTAAAAGAAAGCAATAGAATTTTAATGCATCTCCCTTGTCACCATTTATTTGATACCCTCTTGCCTTGGGCTCAGAATTTACAACATACAGAATTCCATTAGCTATTAAATATTCCCATTTGGTACTCCTAGAACAGGATTGCTGAGCCACTTGGTCAAGGAGAAGCTTTCTTCTTTAAGAAATAATCAGGCTGCAGTGGCTTTTCTTAGAACTCAAGGATATGAGAAAGAAAGAGATAATCCCACCACCATATTCTGTACTCTCTGGAGGTGCTCAGATTCTGCCACACTCATACACCTTTTTCTGCCAATCTTATCCTCAAATACTCCAAAGCAATAAGAGGACCGAGAGCTGCAATGGGCCATATGAGAGTTCTTTACAGCTGAGTTATTATTTTTATTCTTATTAATCTGACTAAGTCAATAGTTGGGAGAAGGACCTGGCAATCTACTCCCAAGGCAATCCCAAAACAGTCAGCCATTGAAAATCCTACGAGGGTCGCTATGAGTCGGATACCGACTCGATGGCACCTAACAACAACAACAACAAGTCAATAGTATTTTGGTTACATAAAGTCTATGATTTGACCTCAGAAGACCAGCATTGAAGTCCTGCCTCTACCATTAATGCAGTCTGGCCTTGGACAAATCACTCAACCTCTCTGAGCTTCTGCTTTCTAATATATGAAAAGAGGGTAATGACTGTGGCCCTGCCAAATCTCCACAATACCATCATCTATATGAACAGATAACACTACAAAACTATAGTTTATGTCTTGTTTTCTCCCATTTAGTTATTTTACACATTAAATTTCATCCTGGGGAAAATAAACTGTTTAAAATGATTTTGTAACAGGTACCCTTTGGCATCAACAATTTCATCTTCCCCTTCTATATGACACTCATATGGGAGGACATGGCAATACACTCCCGAGGCAATGCTAAAACAATCAGCCATTTGAAACCCTATGAGGGTCACTATGAGTCAGACATGACTTAATGGCACCTAACGCAACATATGACACTCATGGCTATGTTTGAGGCAGATCAGGCCTGTTCATTTCTTTTCTACCTAGACATGTCTGTTTCAGCTGAAGTCCCTCAAGAAGGTTGATCTGAGCTCTGTAGCCATGACTTCTCTCCTTGTCCTACCTTCACCTCATTTCCAACAGCCTTCTCAGCATATTGCCAGTGAAGAACATCTCTCTTCTCAAATTTGCCTCTGAGGAGAAGGAATTACATGGACTAATTCTAATTCATTACATGGACCTTTCTTCTAAACCTATCACTTTTCTTCTAGACATTTATTAGCACTTTCATGTTTTAGGGCCAATGGATAAAAATGGAATCAAAGTGAATGGTGATCAATGCTTAGGATTTTGAAGTCCTAAGGAAAAGTGGACAAATTTCTTAGCCTTCCTTACCTTCTTTCTTTTCATCTACATAAAGGTGATAATAATGGAATTTGATTGTAAGGAAGTTGGAAGATTTAATGGGATGAAACATGAGGAATAGTAAGTTAGTAAAGGGAAAAATACCTTCTCTTGCTGGGAGGTATGAAATCAGAATTTACTTTTGACATCTGACTGTGGCCTATGTTTTGTTCTCATCATTTTCAGTATTTTTGCTATGATGTTCCTTAAGCCATTCTGAACTGTTTTGTTTTATGTTTTGTTTTGTTTTGTTTTGTTTTTTTGGTTTTGTTGCTTTGGTTGAGAATAAATGCTATTTTGCTTTGCTTCTAGTACAAAAAGTTTCAAGAATATTTAGTGTAACAAAATGAACATTGAACTAAAAGTCATAAGAAGCTGCTTTTACTACTTACTCACTCCTTTAAATCAAAGGAACAATATGTGAAATATTTTTTTTTATGTTGTCTCCCATGCTTCAGTTTCCTTCATGTCCCAGTAAACATAAAAGAGACTGATTTACAATCACTTTGGGCAAATTGCCTGTAGAATTCTAAGGATAGGAAATGAAAAAAAAATAAAGTGGCACACACATCCCTGGAAATTCCATACAATGTGTAGAAAAAACAGACCCAAAAGGAAAGCAAAAGCTCTTGGACTTATGCTAAGGGGATACCATGAGTGGCCTTTGGGAGAGCATTTACTAAAACTGATACGCTGGAAAAATCCTTCAAGACAGTGAAAACAATCCTGATTTAAAGAGAATCCTTTCCCCCTTTTGTCTAAAGCCTGAGTGCTTTTAATTTAGGTAAATTCCATTATCTGTATTGACATCCTGAGAAAGAAGAAAAGTTACAGACCTGTGGTTCTCAAACCATTAACAGGAATAAGATCCCCATGGGAATCCTGTGGAGATAAAGATACTGATTCAGGAAATCTGGGTAGGAACTGAGATTCACAAGACCCTAGATGATGTAGATTGTTGGCTTGGGAGAAGGACCTGGCAACCTACTCCCAATAATCAATCTGCCATTGAAAATCCTATGAACAGCAGAGAAGCACTGACAATAGTGTTTCGCCTGTTGTATATAGGGTTGCTATGAGTCGGATACCGACTCGATGGCACCTAACAACAACAACAACAGATGATGCAGATGCTGCTGATCTATGGGCCATCGTTGGTGTTCAGTCACCTTCTTCTTCAATAAGGTGATTGTTCTGCTCTTTATCTGTTGCAGGGTTGTTTTCAGTTGGGGGCATTTTGGTCCCAGAAGAATTTGGTAGTGTCTGAGGACTTTTATGATCATCACAGCTCATAGATTGCTACTGAAAGCACATACATAGGGGCCAAGGATGTTCCTAAACACCCTTCAACACAGGACAGGCCCAAATAACAAAGAATTTTCTGACCCAAAGTATCAGTATGCTAAAGTTCAGAAACTCTGCTGTAAAATGTACTACTTTGTGAATTTCTCATACCAAAAATAGCCTGTTGAAACTATTCAAGAAAATAATTAATAAATAAACCTCTAAGGAAAGGGAAAGATCATGTACTATTTAGCTTAGAATAGAGAGCGAACAGTTATTTCTAATGTACAAAAGACTATTATGCAGAAGATGGTAACCAGCTATTCTCCATCACCCTTGAAAAATGAACAGGAAATATACATGAAAGACCTGCCCTATCCATGCATTTTTTTCTGCTTATTTCATGCCAGCCAGGCAAATCTCTTCATGATCTTGCAACCATATTTGTTCCACCTTGCGTCTTGCTACTTGCAGAGACCCTCCCAAATCCTGAGTACACATCATTTTCTCATCTCACTGCTAAATCTCATCTCTCCCCCACCCCGCCCCCGCCTGCCTTAAAAATCTAATTTGAAAAGCCTTCCTTAACTAAAATGGAATATTTGCCAGTTAATCTCCAACTACAGCTGGCACACTTCCCCCATCAGCATGTTATCTTTCAGGCTATAAATGTGTTATTGCCTGTCTGTGTACAAGGAACTGCACTAGATTTTGATAAGGGATAAAAAGATGAGTTAGCCAATCCTGCTTTAAGGAATTTTCCAATTTAGGGAAAAAAATCTCACATAGGTAACTGCAATAAAACAATACTTAATAGTTACCTCCATGGAAGATTTATTAAAAAATAAAAGGGGAGATCAAGTAAGACTTTACAAATAGATCTACAAAATATAAAGCATCTTTTCTTGTTTGTTTCCTTGAAGAATACATTTTCTCTATATTAAGTTAGACTCCTATATAAATAAGCATTTATTATTGTTACCAAAATTTGAAGATTATGAATTAGTCTATATTTAGACTATATTTCTGGAAAAGTTTATAGTAAGTAAGAGTTAAGAGATTGGAATGATTAAATCCACTCAGAAGCTATAGGACTGGAAAAGAGACTTTTCCAGCATTTATGTGGCAGGGTTGGGTTTTGACAAAGGAAATTAATTTATAACTTCAAAATATAACTTAGAGTATGCTGTAATTTTATAAGACATTGCTCTTTGGGAAGAATTCCTAGTTATATCTAGAAGGGGAATATTTTGGAACTTTACAAGAACACTTTAAAAACCAGAAGCCAATAAGGAATTTGGCACTATCCTGTCAAAGGTGTAATCCCAGAACCCCTTTCAGGGATAGTCTCTCTTATTAAAGAGTTTTCACTACCTAGACTGCAAGGCAATTGAAGAGAATTAGCTCTCATTGAATATATAGTATGTCAGGCATTGAGTAAACTTTGAGATGCTTCATCTCATTTAATGTCAACAACACTTTGTGAGGTTATCGCCACAATATTATAAGGAGGCTTCAGTGTATTAGTATAAACTTCCAGCCATTGTTTGATTCAGGAACAGAAGCAGAATACATCTCAGGTCTACAAAGGAAACTGCCTCTGGGTAGACATAGATTGCCTTTCTTTTTGGAAGCAGCAAGGAGAAAGCCTTCTCCTTTGATACCTTAACTGCAACTATTTGACCCATTATAATTGAAATGGGGAAATGAAACTGTTTATAATCACTGATGGCCATACTTCACTGTAGGGCTCACTCCTGGAAAACTATCTCCAACTACATTAGGTATTGTGACTGAGTTTCTGTGACTCCCGCATAATCTCTATGGAATTTTGTTTGAATGTTAACCCTTGCATTGTTTGAAGCCATTATGTTGATTTTCTGTCTGAAACACAGTTATACCAGGCTCTTCCTTGAGGTTCTTATTCTACGAGCTTTATTGATCTTTTTTAATAAGAGCAGAGTTTTCAGTGGTAACTTCAAGAATGCCTTTCATAATTCAAAACACAATGGGATCTTAATGAAATTTGTGTAACTGGACTTTGTTTTCTCTCCTAAAGTTGTTGTGGGCTTCTGCGAATCATTCAATGTTGATGTGAAAAATTCAATGAATTTCAGTGGCCCAGTGGAAGACATGTTTGGATATACTGTTCAACAATATGAAAATGAAGAAGGAAAATGGTAAGCCCGTGGGTCTTGTTGTTTAATTATCTTATAAGGTAATGGAAAATGTTATTTAGCTACAGAATGTTTTACAAGTGACACTTCAACAGAGTGAGTCATTTATGCTACAAAATGCAGACTAGTCATTTAGTAATGGAAATTGAGGTAAAGTAAAAGGAGAAACATTCCTTGGAATTTTGGATGCAGTGATTCATTATTTCCTCTTCTCTTCTCTTCTTTTCTTTTTCTTTCTTTTTTGAGACAAGGTTTCGCTGACCTGGAATTTACAATCTTCCTGCCTCAGCCTCCCAAGTGCTGGGATTACAGGCCTAAGCCACCACACCCAGCTAATAGTGATTTCTGTTGAAGCTTGGGTTGAACTCAAGAAATATTCTTATCCATAGTAGTCATTATTCAGTAATTATGTTATTTTGGCAAGAGCTCTTAAATTGTTCTCATTTTAGAGTAATTTGAATACTTGAACAAAATTCAGTACAAAGTACTGAAAGGCAGATGAGGTGGTGCCTTAAAAGGGTTAACATCACTTCCATAATTGGTGCCTTGTAATTTGGTGCTTTACTGATCTTCTGAGTTTGGTCTAATGTTTATAATGACTCTTACTCGATTTCTGTTAGATACTTTTAAACCTGTTAATATTTGGTTAAGTTCATTTTAGATGAGCTGGGGTTTAGCTCAGTTGGTAGAGTGCTGCTCCACACTTTCTGAAGACCTGAGTTTGATCTGCAGCATTGCAAAAACGAGAGAAGGATGTAGCAATCCACTCCTGAAACAATTAGCCATTGAAAATCCTATGAGGGTCAACTATGAGTTGGATACAATTCAGCAGGACCTAACAGCAACAACAATTTTAGGTAGGATTTAAGCATATTTGAACCTTAAAATATTGCATTTATTGTTTTGTTAGATGCCGTTGAGTTGGGTCTGGGTCATAGTGACCCTATATACAACAGATGGAAACACTCCCCAATACTGTGCCACAAGTGGCACTATGTCAGTATTTTTCTGCTAGTCATACGGTTTTCAATGGTTGATTGTTTTAGGATTGCTTGGGAGTGGATTGCCATGTCCTTCTCCCATGTTGTTGCAGTGCTGGGGAACAACCTCAGGCCTCAGAGAGCTCAGAGCAGCAGTCTACCAACTGAGCTAACCTCTAGCTCAGTTGTTGAATATTAGAGCTATTATACTTTACATTTAACCTAATTGTAGTAAATGTAATTTTCTAAAATTGGATATTATAGAGAAAATAAGAGCTAGTTAAATTTTGCTTCAGTTTAATAACTAAGACAACCTCATTTTTCCCATCAATTATGATGATCAAAAGAAATTTATATCTACTAGGATAACTGCAAAAAGTGGGAGAATGATGTGGCAATCCACTCCCCAAGCAAACCTGAAACAATCAGCCATTAAAAACCCCATGAGGGTTGCTATGAGTTGGACCTGATTTCACAGTACCTAACAACAATGACATTAATCCACAATAATTATTTCACAGATGAAAAAATATATTTTGCTTTGTCTTTAACTTGGTTAATTTTATAATAATCCCCTAAAGACTATTAAAAGTAATGACTTGAGCTCTCACATTTTCTAAGTATGAATATTGTATTCTAGGTATACACTAGAATTTATTGGGGGAGTTTCACTCTTGGACTTTTTTTTTATATAAATATCTTAGATGATGAATCCCATTAGATTACAAGTTTTTAAATCCTATGTATATCTCTCCTATACTCCTCCATACACACTCCAGTTTTTGAGGTTAAACAGATGAAGTCATCCTTTTAAACACTGGACACCAATTTCTTTCCTTTAGGAATTATGCCTACAATTTGTGCATAGCTATAATAAACTGAAACACAGTACGTGTTTTTCTTAAAAAGCTTAACCTTTATATAAACACATATTTGAGTTAAATTTCACTTAATACCAGTAGATACACAAATCATAAAGACTAATATAATTAACAACAAGCTTTAAAGACTTAAACCACTTCTTAAAATGAATTGTTTTTTAAAGGATAGTCAAGTATTGTTAAAATCTTTTACAAAATTTCCTTATTAGTTTATTTTATTCTTCACATTAGAGAAAAATTCATAAGTTTCTTCTCCTATCTCATCCTGTCTTTCTGATTTTAGACAAGTATATTGTAGGGCATCTTTAATTATCTGAATGGGCCTTAATAGAATAAAAAGCCATTCATATTTCCTCTTAGGAACTTTAGTGCAACCATTTGATCTTTTTAGTGTCTGTCTCATAGTTTAAGATCCCATACTAGGGAGAGGTTTCCACCCTCTGAAATCTCCAATCCCTTTCTTTCATGGCACCAAAGGGCCAAAGAATGAGATACTGAGAATTCAGCCCTAAAAGTGGCTTTGATGTCTTAATGCATTTCCTTCCCAAATATTGTCCTATGTTTGCAGAAGTGAAGGTATAGATGAGAAAAAGAAAGACAGACCAACTTTAAGAAAGACACAAGAGTGCATAGATTGATAAGAATAGGATTGCAAAAAAGATGTTGCTAATGGTGCATCTGAATGCAGCTATACTGATTTGAACTTTAGGCAGGCCAGTCCTAATTCTACACACATCTATGAGATGTTAGTAATGAGACTTGAACCTTTTTAAATCAGATGCCATGCTTTATACATCTTGTTTCACCCATTAAATCTAGCTTAGTTGCCTCTGCAATGTTTCTTAGTGGGATACAGTTTTTTCTTTAGCCATAGCATAAATGTGGGTCAATCAAGCCAGAAGTATTTATGTAATATGTCCTACATGTGTGGCATTTTGCTAAATTCTGTGGGAATCAGCCTAAGACAAATATAGAATCCTGTGGTCTAGAGGACATATATAAAATAATTACAAATTAATAATAGTGCCAAGCCAATAGAATAGACTACAAATTCAATGGGCATTCAAAAAGAAGGAGGTAATTCTTGATTCTTGAGCAGAGTCTTGAATGATAACTTGCCTTAATAAGGCAAAACATAAAAGCAACTCCTCAAGCTGCCAAGCCACATGAGCAAAAGTAGACTTGAGAATAAGTGTACTAATGGTAAGCAGGTCTGATATTGGGATGGTAGAAGGGGAAAGGATAATAGTAGGCTTTAAAGGTCAAACCAAGGAGGTTGGACTTAACAAGAGGACATTGACAGGCCATCATGGGTTGTGTATCTTCACGTATATTGGACTGGGGAAAGGAATACCTGAAAACTAGGAAACCCACAAGACAACCAAGAACCACAATCTAGTGCTTAAGAGTTGAAGCCCTGGGCTCTATTAAGGACAACTGGAATAAAAGAAAAGTATATCCAAGATAAATTTAGATGAATTATTAAGTTTTGATGGAACTTTGGAAATGGAAAATAAAAGGAGTAGACATGTCCCAAAATGTCTGCATTGGGCTATTAAAAATGAGTAGCCACTGACAGAGATATACGTGCATAAAAGAAAGAAAAATCAATTTTTCTAGGAAGCTATTAAGTCTATTTTCAAACAGCCTGAGTTCAAGACATCATCTACAATATAGGAAACATCTTGAAACTGGATACAGGTAAGAGAGAGAAGTGAACAGAGTAGAGTAAATGCTTTGAGCAAGGACTGGCTTTGGTGCACACCCACAACCCTGCACACTGCCCTGAATCTACCATGCAGTGTTATGACTATGCAGTCATAAACATAGTATGCACTCAATGTCTATGAGTTAGCTAAACAACTTAATCTGGTTTAACATCTCATTACCATGAATGAAAAACAACCACATAAAAAAACAAATTAAAAGTGACTGTCCTAGAGAAATGTAACTCCTTAGGGCCAGAGCTGAAAATAGATCTCAAGTCTCTCCACCCCTAACCTCATGCCTTTTCCTTTATTAAGACTATATTTTAAAGTAAATGTTGGCTATCACTTCCTTTGTGGTAACAACTTTACATTGTTGTTGTTGTTAGGTGCCATGGAGTGGTGTCTGACTCATAGCGACCCTCATAGGATTTTCAATGGCTAATTATTTCAGGATTGCCTCAGGAGTGTATTGCCACATCCTTCTCCCATTACTTTACATATTATTATGTAATATATGAGAGAATTTGTGATCCTTTGAGTGTATATGAAAGTCAGTCACCTAATTCCATTTAGACATTCCATATTTACAATAATTTTATGTAAAAATGGTGAAAAATCAGAGCAACTAAGAGCTGAATTGAATTTAAAGGTAAGAAAACTTTAGTACTTAAGTTTCCAAGCCTTTAAGGATGGCATGGTAGCAGTATTTTGTTCCAAAGGGACCCAGACACAAGTGATGCAAAATAAATTGCAGAAACATGTTTGTGTATTCTGTGTTTATAAAATCAGATAGGATGCAGACTTACTTTGGAATAACTGGCATACTTTGGGGAACATAGATTCTGTTACTTAATTTTTTTTCTAGGAGCAAACACCTTCATAAATCATATTTACTGCTCATGTTTTGGAAGTTTACTCAACTCGGATTTTTTTTCTTCAAAAATTCTTCCTAACCCATCTTTCCTCATAGCTGTACATGCCTAACAAAGCAACATTTGTTAATCCTTTACAAGTGTGGAGTGTGTTTGAAAACATGTCTTTAATTCTTCTGGAAGAATTAAAACTTAATAGAAAGGGTAGCCTTTACCTTCAAAAGTTTACTGTCAAGTATAATTTACCTTGTATCTTTTTTCTCAGAAACCACATGTTTTCTCAGTAGCAAAACACATCATACCTCTGATTAGGATCAGCCGGTGTTCATTATGGTTAGCATGTGTTGTAGCATCCAAGTAATTGCAGTGTGGTTCAGAAAATTTCAGGAAAAGCATAGTCGCCTTAATAATTTTGCTTTGAAGAAAAGAAACTTAAATATCATCAGCACTGCACGAAGCTTTCCAGATTTCTAGATTTAGTGGTAGTCATCAGCATGGCACAATCACACGCAAATGTGGAAATGCAAAATGTGGTTTGCGGATTTCCATTCTCTTTTGGTACTTTGCTTCATTCTTTGTGGCTCTAATCTTTCAATGCTATTCAAGCAACCTTTTGGGTGCTTCAGTGACTGCAGTGGGTCTGTCCTCCCAAAGTAGATTTTCAGGTGGTAGATCCTTCCCTACCCAATCCTCAACTCATATGTAGCAAAATATGGTGTCCTCCCATCTTCCCCAGAAGTCTCTGCTTTAAGCCAGGGAAGGGTCCCAGTGGCTCATGTGATTGCTGTTCTGTTTCCAATATATAAGACTTTAAAATAAGACATATTCAAGCTTGAAGGGAAAAGGCTTTCTAAACTTTTTCATTTATATATTTTAATAGTGTATATTTTATATTGCTTATAATGCCCTTTTGAAATAGAAATTTCATCATTGTCAAACTTGTCATTTCTTTGGCTTACTTCATTTCCACATTTCTGCCTTTCATGACTAAAATCACTGCAGCTAATGGAATAACTGTACAAGTCTCATCTGCTAAGATGAATGAAAACTTACGCCATTGATTTAAAAAATAATTAGCTGATGGGGTGCATGGCACGCTGCGAGTGACTTTGGCTCTATTACTAGACAATAATAAAGTGGTTCAAAGTGTGCTATTGAAATAATGTAAATATAAGACACCCCTCTACAAAATATTATCTTTTTCAGGGGGAAAAATATAAATATGAGACAGGGATATCAGAGACCAACTACTCTTCAAATAAATATAATGATGGTCATAATAATAAAAATGACTATTATGAATAGTTAAAATTTCTCATTTACTAAGTTTTATTATAATTGCAGCTTTTTTATAGAGAAAAGATGTTTCTCTCACATTAGTGATCCTTAACTTCATCAGGTATTTCTCTAGAGATCAGTAATGATATCCAGAACATTATTTAGTTCTCTTAATCTACACACAAATCATTGCAAACATGCCACAAAAAAACAAAATCTAATAGAAATAAACTGTAATAAATGAAAGCCAACTTGAATCAAATTTTTAAGTAATATCCAAAGTTCATGATACAATGTGCCTGGGGTCTTCACATTGACCCTGTGGGTTTAGGTGGATATCAGTATCATCTTCTTCATTTTCTTGGTAGGAAACTCAGACTCAGAGAATGAATTACCACTGGTTTTATATAGAAAGTATGAGACAAGGCCAGGATGTGGAGCAATAGCCTTCTGAATTTCATCCAGTTCTCTCCCTCTAACAACAAAGATTCTCTAGACTCTTGAGTTGGAAAAATGCTTTCTATGCCACCCAAAGGCATGTATGACCTTCTGGTTAAGCAAAATATCTGACCTCTAAAATGGAAAAAAAGATTTCAAAATTCATTAGACACCTCCTTGCTGGTTTCATGGGCAGGGATTTTAGCTCAGTTGGTGGAGTGCTGGTGGAGTGCTGCTTTGCACTCTCTGAGGCCCTGGGTTCCATCCCCGGCACCTTAAAAATGAGAGAAGGATATGACAATCCACTCCTGAAGCAATCCCAAAATAATCAAACATTGTTTCGTTCTGTTGTCCATAGGGTCACTATGAGTCAGACCCAACTGGACAGCACCTAACAACAGCATGCTAGTTTCATGAGTCTAAAATTTCCAAATCTGCCTTATTCAGATTCATAAAGTATTTGACATAGTCATACATTCATTCAAATATTTCTTAAATGCCTTCTATGTACCTGGCATTGTTATCTACACTGAGGTTTTAAGAGTGAACAAAATAAACAAAAATTCCCGCTATTGTGGAGCTTAGTTTCTACTGCGGAGGGAGGAACACAAAATAAACAACAAACTTTAAAAACAGACTGTATCATATGACAGAATGTGATCAGTGCTGTGAGAAACAAATACAGGAAGATAATGGGATTGGGAATTCTGGAGAATCCTAAAATTCCATAAACCCACTGCTGATATTTTTCTTGGATCTTGCTATTTTTATGTCTCTCGGGAAAAGAAAGGCTTACTTAGGATTAAAGTGGTAAGGTTTATGTAATTTCAACAGCCACATGGTCGTTGTCAGTGCAAATAGCTCCTAGACAAATACACAGAATTATTTTATGTCTCTGTCCTGGTAATACATTCCCTACTCTTGGTCCCAGCCACCAAACTTCCTGTCTCAATCCCAGGTCACTACATTCCACCACATCCTGAGTTTATAGTTGCAGCTGAGGTGTCAGGTCAACTTCCAATTATCCCCATTTTCTAACTGCTTTCTGGAGATTGAGGACAATCTCAGCCTCCTCGCCCCACTATATGTGGAGGCTTTATCCTGTGTTCTACCCTCTTGTATTTCCTCCTCATCCTCCACCTTCAGTCTTCCTTCTCTTGTCTCCACACATTCCCTGGGCTGTCCACAATCTTCCTTTCCTTCCATCTTATCATTCATAATTGCTTTAATGTTAGCATGCTGTTCAGGACTCATGTTTCCTCCATTACAACAAATTTCCCTCAGTTGATGGTGCATATTTTCCAACTAGTCAGTTCTCCTCTACATAGTTTATATTTGCTCTATGCAGATGATGGAATCTTAGCATTGGAAGGGACTTTGGAAGCCTGGTGCCCATCCAGAGAAACATAGTCCAAAGCAACCCTGACTTGCTATAACCTACCTCATCTTGGCCAGTGGGGCCTGAGTGGCCTATGCTCAATTTAAATCAGTCTCCAAGAGCCCAATACACTTCTCACTAGAAGGCTACAGCCACTATTTTCCAAAGAAAAAAAGAAGGAAGAGAAACAGGGACAGAGGGAAGATACTAGGCCAAAACATTTTTTTTTCCTGTTTTCTTCCTTTGCATATTGAAACCCTAAGTATTATTTTCCCCTAGGTGTCCATTTTCAGCTCTCTTCTTATTCTTTTAAGATGGTAATATTTATTCTTAGGACCTCAACTATGCTTACAACATGCTCATGCATTTTCCTCGAGGCTTCTAAGATGTTCCCCAGCAAAATTGAGCCCAGTTGCCTGTAGAAGTAACCTATTACTTATTGGTATTTCTTCCTTCCTTCCATTATTTCCCCTTACTCCATACTTGCATATACTTGGAATTGTCTCCAAAAAAATCTGTCTGTACCAAAATCTTGGCTCAGATATACTTTGGGTGGGGAGGTAGACCCAAACTAAGACAGCTTATATCCTATGTATTTATAGGGTTGGTTTTTCTTTTCTCTCTACTTCATTAATTCAGATCCTCTTCTGGATTACTTTAACAGTTTCTACCTTGCCATTGCAACTAATTTTGTGTCCCTCCAGTTTATTTATGACACTGCAGACAAATAAGATTCACATCTAAAAGGTGATCATGTTACACTCCTCTTTAAAACTTCAATGGAAGCAGGGCATGGTGGTGCATGCCCAAAGTCCAGGACTTGGGAGCCTGAGACAGGAGGATCATAACTTTGAAGCCAGCCTGGGCTACATAGTGAGATCCTTGAAAGAGAGAGGGAAGGAGGGAGAGAGAGAGAGAGGAAGAGAGAGAGGAAGAGACACAGAGAAAGGAAGAGAGAGAGACAGAGAGAGGAAGGAAGGAAGGAAGGAAGGAAGGAAGGAAGGAAGGAAGGAAGGAGAAGGGAAGGGAAGGGAAGGGAAAGGAAGGAAGGGGAAGGGAAGAAAAAAACGAAGAGAAAAGAAAAGAAAAAGAAAAAAGCAGGAAGGAAAGAAGGAAGGAAGGAAGGAAGGACAAATGAACCAAAAGAACTCAATGTTTTTTAACTTCCAAAGTTCTTAATGTTTCCAACCCCAACTTTTATTCCAGCTATACTGAACTACATGCACTTATCAAAAGAGTGGAGTTTTATTGCTTCTAAGACTTTGCTGGCCTGTGGCATCCGATCCTGTCAGATCTTGGAAGCTAAGCAGGGTCAGGCCTGGTTAGAACCTGGATGGGAGACCGCCTGGGAACACCAGAAGCTGTAGGCTTGGGAGAAGGACCTGGCAACCCCCTCCCAAAAATCAATTTGCCATTGAAAACCCTATGAACAGCAGAGAAGCACTGACAATCGTGATTCCCCTGTTGTACAGAGAGTCGCTATGAGTCGGATACCAACTCGACGGCACCTAACAACAACAACAAGACTTTGCTGAAGTTGCCTAGAGTTCAGAACTATTCACTATTGCAATACATATTTATAGTTTACTTCCCCCTCTAAGAGTTAAGCAAACTAAAAAATTATGTTTTAACAATTTTGTGTCCACATGATCTGGCATAAGTGCCTAACACATTTAATGTTCGTAAAAAACATAATTAATCTATCTAGTCTCAAGTTAAATACATTCAGTAAGAATCAACCTATATCTTTTCTCCAAACTGTTTTTAACTTGTAGTTAAATCATTTTTTCCAGTCACATTACATAATATTTTGAAAATACAGGAAAAAACCTATTTGTATTCTCCTTAATATAATTTGTTGTTTTTGATTCATTCTCTTTTAATCACTGTGTTACATAGGTGTTAGTTGTTTAATAATTTGAATTAAAAATATAAAAATAGAACTAAAATTTAGATAATACATAGTATGAGTTAAATACTGTTTTATTATTTGCATACATTAACTCATATAATTTTTGTGATGATTCTGTGAGATAGATACTGTCTATTTTATTGATGAATAAACTTAATACACTAGCCTAAACCATGTGGTAAAGCCACAACTTGAACTCCCAGAGTCTGGCACCAAAGTTCATGCTGTCTTTTGGAGAAAGGACTAAATTACTTAGTAAATGGAAAACACTCAGAACAGCGTCTGGCACATGGTATAAACTCAATAGATATTAGCTATCTTCATTGTTATTATAAGGAGTATAATAATATGACATCATTTATTTAAGTCACAGTTTTTCACTAAATTAGGTAAGTTTTCCTTTTGAATTAAATTATAAATCCTTTTTCATCCTAGCATGAAATCTTATTAAATACTGTTTTTTATAACAGCATAGTATTTTATAGAGTGGCCTGCAATAACTAATTCATTTTTTCTTTCCTTTTTTCTTTTATAAGATACTTGGAAATTGAATGTAGGGCCTCAAACATAACTTGCAAGTGCTCTTCCACTGGGATGCACCCCTAGACCTTTTAATTTTTTTCTTATTTTGAGTTAGGGTCTCACTAAGTTATGCAGGCTGCCTCTAGCCTCAAACTTGAGTTCCTCCTGCCTGTGCCTCCCAAGTCAATGGGATTACAGGTGTGCACTACTGTGCCCAGCTGATAAATTTGTTCTTGTTGACTACATTTCTTTTTTTCTTAGCATTACCTTTATGCATTAACCCCTTCTCCTATTTTAGGTCATTTATTAATGATAGATTTCCAGAAGTAAGAATTATGCCTTAAGGGTTTGAAATTTTTTATAGTTCTTTGTTCACATCATAAATTGCTTTGCAAAAACATTATAATTATGATTTAGACAGTCTGGTCAATAATTCAATAATCTGTAATTGTTATAAAACATATAAAAGTTATACCTATTTGCCCAAAAGACCTATACAAAATACATCAAATAGCTTATCAATATGACAGATTTTCAAATATTAAAATTTTAAAGAATCTATGCCTGATCTATTTGTACCCATAAACAACCTCTCAATTCTTTTTCAGAATTTTTTTCCTCCATGCTAAATGTCTTCCAATTTTCCCTTGGGCATCTCTTGTCTGATAAAATTGCCAGTCTCTTAACAATCTGAGTCACAGTCTCCTAAATACATTCCATTGTGCCTATGTCCCTCTTAATTTGGAGATTCCAGACATGGCCTGACCAGTGCAGAGCACAGAGGGGCTATCACTTTCCTTGACTAGGGCATCTATTTCTGGAAATGCAGCCTAAGGTCACATTAGCATTTTTGGCACTAAAATATACTGTTGGCTCATGTTTGTGAGCCATCAACTAAATCTTCCATGACTTTTCTCATGAACTACCATTAAGTGAGCTTTCCTACATCCTATACTATTATAGGCAATAGTATGAAGTTTTGTGAAATTATTTATATAGGTTCCTATTAAGCTTTACTTTATGTTTATTATTCTAGAATGTTGAAATACATGTAAATCCTCAAATATATGTAGATGTACTCATTGTTTGAATGCTTCTTATGTCTTCACTCAAATTATTAATGAATATATAGTCTAAGACAATCAAAAGTACAGAGTCTTATGATATATGATAGAGTCCTTTGGTTGCAAGAATCACTCTTTGGAAATAGCTGTTTAACCAGCAATGAACTAGAAACTCGATCCACCCACATATCTTAACATTCAATTACACTCATCCATCTTATTCCTAAAAGTATCCTGCTGGGACTAAAATAAATCATTATTATATTTTTTTCTATTAAGGACTATTAGAGTGATTTTATAATTCCATCTAAAAAGACAGTAAATAGGCCAGGGGTGGTGGCTCATGCCTGTAATCTCAGCAACTTCTCAGGCAGAGTCAGGAGGATCGCAAGTTTGAGGCCAGAGGCAGAGGCAGCGTGTATAACTCAGCGAGACCTTGATTCAAAATAAAAAATAAATAAGTAGTCTGGGGGAACAGCCCAACAGTAGAGCACTTGTTAAGTATGTGCAAGGCTCTGGGTTCAACACCCAAGTACCACACACAACAAAAAACAATAGTGATTTTAAACTGAGTCTCATAACTATACTTATTTTCTGAGTATTTACAGACTACTAGATACTAATGTTGGGGCTGGGATTTGGCTCAGTGGGTAGAGCGCTGTGCTGCAGTCTCTGAGGTCCCGAGTTCAATTCCCAGCACCGCAAAAATGGGAGAAGGGCCTGGCAATCCACTCCCAAGGCAATCCGGAAACAGTCAGCCATTGAAAACCCTATGAGGGTCGCTATGAGTCGGATGCCGACTCGACGGCACCTAACAACAACAACAACAGATACTAACGTTGGGCTGGGATTTAGCTCAGTTGGTAGAGCGCTGCTCTGCAGTCTCTGAGGTCCCAAGTTTGATTACCAGCACCACAAAAATGGGAGAAGGGCGTGGCAACCCTCTCCTGAGGCAATCCCGAAACAATCAGCCACTGAAAACTCTATAAGGGTCGCTATGATTTGGCATGACTTGAAGGCACCTAACAACAACCAACAACAACAACAGATACTAATGTTACATCTTATGATGATCTCATATTTATTTCTTGAATTTTCTATAAAATTATCAATTTCTCATATTAAAAAATTATTTATACTATTATGCATGTTTTATAAACTAGCACAATAGCAGATTTAGCTAATAAATGTTGCTTATTTTGGCACTTAAATAAAAATAGGATAAAATAATAGGTAAATAATAAAAATCTATGATCTGTTTGTACCCATAAACAACCTCTCCTATACATTTTTAATTCAACTTAATTTGTAATTTTGAAGAAGGCACCAACAGTATGATTATCTATTTCTATGGCAACTACTATCAATTGTCTTAGAATTAGTCTTAAACTGCTTCTCAGTGTTCAAAAATGTTAATTGCTTCACTTAACTTTCAGGGTGCTTATTGGTTCTCCTTTAGTTGGCCAACCTAAAACCAGGACTGGAGATGTCTATAAGTGTCCAGTTGGGAGAGAGGAATCATTACCTTGCATAAAGTTGGATCTACCAGGTATGTAAAATCAAGGAGTTAAAGTCTCCTCCTAACTCATGCCTATTATTCTCACTGAAAACAATTTTCAAATGACTCAAGAAAATATTAGAAATTATCCATAATCATTCTTCAGTTAACATCAGAGTTCATGTAGAATGGCATTTTTATTCCCTCTGCCCTTATTTGTTTTAGTAACTCATTGTGAACATCCATAGATTTAGAGTATCTTGCTAGTTTTATAACTTCTACCTCCTCCATTGTTCAGCATTCTTTGTAAACAAGTACTACTAATGTGAAAGAACTTTTCCAAATCAGCTTGTCCTCATCATTTCTTCCATAAAATTTAACTTAGTGTCTAGTTCTTAAAAATAAATAGAAAAAGGCTATTATAATAAATATGGCTTTATAAAAAAGAATATCACAAGGTAAATTTATATTGAAATAGGTATATTTGAAAGAAATATCACTGTAGTTAGAACATGACTGCAAATTCCTCTTAGAATTATCCAGGAATTATAACCCTAACAGTGGTCTATGCAATATTAAATACCGTGAGAATGGTTTATAACAGATACTGAATTTTCCAGTTCCCCTCTTTCTAATTTCCTATTTGTGTATTCATTATGAACATTTTTTACTTTATATTCCCGAGCATAGTTGTTGTTGTTAGGTGCTGTCGAGTCAGTGTCCGATTCATAGTGAAGCTATGTACAACAAATGAAACACTATTGTCAGTACTTCTCTGCACTTCACAGGGTTTTCAATGGCTGATTGTTTCTGGTAGTGGGTTGCCAGGTTCTTCTCCCAAGCCTATAGCACCTGGTGTTCCCAGGTGGTCTCCCGTCCAAGTACTAACCAGGTCTGACCCTGGTAGCTTCCAAGATCTGACCAGATCAGACATCACAGTGGTACACTGCAGGCAAACATAGTTATAGCAGCTGTTTTAATATCCTTGCCTGATCATTCCAACATCAGGAATATTTCAACATCAATTTCCATTTATTACCTTCCCTGAGGTTGGGTCACATTTTCCTGCTGCTTCTTTTGGGAACATAACCTGAATTATATTTTTGAATTATAAGTGCAGAAATTCTAGGTTCTGATATATGCTTTTGAATAATCTTAACCTTTTATTTAAACTGAAATTTACTTGGCTGAACTTAGTTCCTAAATTCTGATTTTCTAGCAGTGAGAACCAGTTAAAATTTCTGTTATGATCTTTTCATTTCAGCTGTGCTGTTGGTTGTCCACTCTGCATGTTGACTGTTGAGGTCATTCAAATATTTGGATAGAATATGTATGTTTAAATAGAACTGTCCTTTTGTGTCTAGTTTCTCCAAGATACACTCTCCACATCCTTTACAGATGCCAACATTGCCGCCAAATTTCTATTCTCTCTTTCTTCAATATACTAAGATTGGTAGTTCTCTTTGAGTTTTACTACTGACTAGGGTATCTTTTCAGGGGGAAAACAAAAATAAAAACAAAATAAAACACAAAAACTGAGGCTTACTGCATGCCAATTTATTCTTCCAACTATAGACCCCACTCTAGTTTCTACCTGATTTGGCTTGCTTCTCAGTGCCTTAGAGGGTTGTTTCATACATTTTGTTTTCTTTTCCTAGAATTTATCGTTATTTGCAAAAGAGTTGCTCACAAAGGAGTTTCTCCATACTGGACATTGGAATAGCTGTAAAATTAGCATAGATATTTTAACATATCAAGAACAGTAGAAAAGTTTCTGCTGTATGCTGTAGTTGTCCCAGCAATGCTGATTCCAGGTGAACACTTGTAGAAAAATTTAAAAAATCTCAAATCCAGATTGTTCAAGACCCATGTGCATAATAGCCCAGTTCCAGTCACTTACAAAGGAAAGCAGACTAAAGTCTTGGACAAAACTCAGATTAGGAAGTCAACCTGATCACCCAGGAATTTCTGTTTCCATTGTCAGCTTTAAATCTATAGAGAGCCTTAAGGTGAGAACAACTTCAAGACATGAACTTTGAGATGAATCCGTCTTGAACGTAATTTTGGCACTTTCAAATACTATGCACTCCACTAAGCAAGATTTAGAAGCATTTGCTTTTCCTATCCAATCTTTTTTTTTTTTTAAGGTGAACAACAACAACAACAAGTGGAACTTCTTGCCAATTTTGTCAGGTTGGCATGCAGGACTTAACCTTCCTATTTGAAATGTCAAATATATTCCCTTCCTTGTATTCTCTTTATCTAGACATCCTGGCCACCTCTCTAATCTCATCCCAGTTTTCATGATGGCTCCATGTTTTTGTAAGTCATGGTCAAAAAACTTGTCTTTGACTCTTCTGGTCTTCTATATATTTTCCCTTTTCTTGCCAGAAATCATGCTTTATCATTGGTTATTTAGAACAAAGAATGAAAGATTACATTACATTTTTAACCTTACAAAATTAAATATTTTGTTTGTTTTAATTAGCAAAAATGTGTGAAAAGCAATCTGAAATTCTCATTGCCCTGCTAGTTCTGCATTCTTTTACAGTTCAGCCAAACTATTTGAAACAGTGATACAGACAAAGTTTCTGGGACATAAGCCAGGTTTTTTCAGCCTTAGCTTGTTCATTATATTCGTTAGCAATACTTAGAAGTCTATTTAGTTGGACCAAAAGAGGAATGTGCTATGATACAAGCAGAGCAAATACAATGTTTTAATGAGAAGAGAATTTCACTCTGTGAAACGTATTTTCACTCTCATAAAATTTTGTTCTATTTTGTAGTTAATACTTCAATTCCTAATGTCACAGAAATAAAAGACAACATGACGTTTGGATCAACTTTAGTCACCAACCCAAAAGGAGGTTTTCTGGTAAGAAAGGAAAGAGTAATAGTATTTCATAAGAGCAAGAATGTTATCCTTTAAAGTCTTTAAAAATCTGTTATGTAAGTTTTAATCTTGTAAGTTTTAATTTTTTTTCAAGGCATGTGGGCCCTTATATGCCTATAGATGTGGACATTTGCACTACACAACTGGAATCTGTTCTGATGTCAGCCCCACATTTCAAGTCGTGAACTCCTTTGCTCCTGTACAAGGTATACACTTTATGGAATGTTCTTGCATGTTTGAAAAGCATAAGCAATAAATGAGATATAAGTATACAAAGCAGCATACCAAAAATCTTCAAGTATTTTGTCATCTCCCAGCATTACCAATTTAAGTAAATGTTTGGTTTGTCAGTATATAACCAAACTTTGCTGCTATTTTTGGAATTCATATTAGTGTTAATAACCTTTATAGAGCCATATTTAACCTTCATCACTAAAGCTGTCATGTTATCATGTTACTTGTATTTAAAGGTGAGTCTCTTTGAGGAAAATAACTTCACTTGAGATATGCACGGAATGAGAACAGTCATATCAAGTTCATACTGAGAAAATTTCCTAATATAACTCTTACACAATATCAATGAAAATTAATTACCAAGAAATTTTGTTTGGTATGAACCCCAAACCAATTCTAATTGAATGCAAGGAGCATTTCTTACCTCCTTTACTTTTACTAAAACTATTTTTTCTAATTATGAATGGATTTTTCTTCAAATAAAGCAATCTATGGGAAAAGGGGGTTGGGATTTAGCTCAGTTGGTAGAGTGCTGCGCTGCAGTCTCTGAGGTCCCAAGTTCAATTCCCAGCACCACAAAAATGGGAGAAAGGCCTGTCAATCCACTCCCAAGGCAATCCCAAAACTGTCTGCCATTGAAAACCCTATGAGGGTCGCTATGAGTCGGATACCGACTTGACGGCACCTAACAACAACAACAAAAGTAGAACATTAGTTCATCTTTTAAAATGAATCTTTTTTAAGCCATGAAACCACTTCATATACCTCTAAAAATATTGAATCCATATTTGCACTATTGCTTTCTTTTATTGCAGAATGTAGCACTCAGCTGGACATAGTCATAGTGCTGGATGGTTCCAACAGTATTTACCCCTGGGAAAGTGTTACAGCTTTTTTAAATGACCTTCTTAAAAGAATGGATATTGGCCCTCAGCAGACACAGGTATGTGACTCTGCATTTTCATTTCTGGTTTTCTTTTTCTAAAGATAAAAATATACAGATTTTAACCAGGCACTGTGGCACGTTTTAAATCCTAGTGATTCAGGAGGCTGATGGAGAAGGATCGTGAGTTTGATGCCAAAGACAGCCTGCAGCCTGTGCAACTTAGCAAGACCCTATCTCAAAATAACAAATAAAAAAGGGGCTGGGGTAAAGGTCAATGGTAGAATGCTTGCCTAGCATGTGTAAGATCCTGTGTTCAATCCTCCACTACTATAAAAAAAGTTCGGATTTTAAATTAAAATAATACTCTTGAATCCAATGTATACTCTTTCAATAGTTTTAGAGGTCTACAAAAATCAGATGAGGATAAGAATCATATATGGATTAGATTCATGGTCAAGAGTTGGTTTTTAGAAAAATTACAGAACTGCTACACATGTTTTGAAAACAATACAATGCAATACTTTATTATTTTATTTATTATGATCATTATTATAATTTACATATTATTCATCACACTTGTTATTGCTTATAACTGAAACATTATCAGTGGTCTCCATCATTTCACTCTCATTTATTCAGTCACCCTATGGACAAGGAGAAGTTGAAGGAAAGGAGAAGATTCGAATTGCAAACTTACTTTTTTCCATTTAAAGAACTTCCAAAACCTGAGTGAAGGTTAAATTTAAGAATACATGTTAATAAAGCTAAAATTAAGTACAAATTTTATATTCCATATATCTGTTTTTATTTACGAATGAAAGCTAGCTACATTGCTTCAGACCATATTATTTCCTAAACAGAAAATGTAAAAGCTGCAATTTTCAATGTTCACAGGAAATAGCCCCTTTAATTTCTATAAATTCATAATGTAATTATCAATCATGAAATAAGTGTAGCCACCTCTGATAGCTAAGTGTAGCTATCAGAACAAGGTTTCAGAGTTTGTAGAAACAAATCTGAAGTCTCAAAGAACACATCACGTGATAATTTCCTTTCTCATACTATATAAACAAAATAATAATAGACCACTGGACATTCCTTAAATTCTGTTTTCTCTATATCAATAATTTATTTCCTTAAATAAAAAGTAATGCTCCAGGCTGTAGCTACAGAAAGTTGAATAGTTGTTCTCCCCTGGAGTATCTGTTTCTAAACAAGTCTCCCGTATTGCCTCTAAATGAAATGGAACTTCTCTCACAACTCTTCTATGTTAGACACTGAGTTCATGTTTAATTAATTTAACATTTCTTAAACTTATCCAGCCACACATCTTAAAGTACACAGCAGGCACAATCAATAGCAGGCAAATAAATTGCCCAGACAATGTCAGTGCCTAGAGAGCAGAAATTACCACTAGAATCAGAGTTTCAAGCCTGTTGCGTGGTTTGGAGATGATAGGAGCACATACAAGATTCTAGGACTGTCCATGAAGTCCATGGAATTTCCCTTTTCTTTCTTTTTCTTTCTTTTTTTTTTTTTTTTTTTGACACCATTTTGGAAGGAATTTCTAAGGCACTGAAAGGGCAGTCTTAGCATATCAATGTTTTTCACACTCACATTAACATTGAGACATAGTAATATCACACATATACAAAATGTGTCTGTGTACATCTGTGTGGGGACTTGTGTGTCTCTCTCATGCTCTTTCTGTATAGATATAGGTAGATATAGACATAGATGTAATTTCCTAAAAGGATGGTAGTTGAAGATTTCAAATTAGAACTCAAACTTCGCAATGAAATATCATTTTGCTGTGTTCCAAGACTGAATAGGTCTCTCCAGAGAGCTAGTGGAAGGGTAAGGTAATGTTTATCCCACTAGACAATAGAGAACTGATACTTGAAATTCATATAAAATGATTAAAAGGAAATGACATTTTTTATATCACAAAATGTAAATTTTCCTAGATATGACTTGTCATTTTTAATTGATGTTCTCAAGTGAATCACTAGAAGTTCAGAGAAGATATTGTTTCTCTTCTTGCCATGAGACATTAGGCAGCCTGAATCCTAAAGCACCACTCTAAATCTTTGACTTGCTTATGCTCTGGCACATGATCCATCGGGACCTCTTTTTTTCCCTTCTGAAGACTTCTTTCCCTTTCTCCTTTCCTCTATCCTTCTCACCTTGATCAGTAAGATTTCATAGAGCTGTAAAATGAAAACTCAGAGGATGCTTAAAATGTCACTAAGCCTCAAATGTATGTATGAAGGATTCATGAGAGGTTAAGTCACCTTGTTTATTGGTGACAGATCAGAACACACAATGCTCAAATTGCAGTCCCAAATTTTTGCTTTCTGAGAGCTCTACTTTTAGAGAAGTTACAGAGTTAGTCCCATTTAGCTTCCTAAAGAGTGGATCTCTATGCTTTTCTCACTACGACTGTCTTCCTCGTTCCTAGGGCAGCCCCTTGGCCATGCTAGAGTTTACTGTTTTCCATTTTCTGCACTGCCATAGCTGAAGTGAAATTGCTTTCCCATAGTTCTTCCTTCTCTTACTGCATTCCCTGTAATGTGCTTTCTATCCTTCCACCTATTTTGTCCATCCTATTTTATCTTCTCATCCAGTCCTTTTTGAATTTTCTAGTATTGTATTACCTGCAGCCATGCCACTGTGGCATCCAATCCCATCAGATCTCAGAAGCTAAGAAGGGTCAGGCCTACTTAGTACTTGGATGGGAGACTGCCTGGAAACACCAGGTGCTATAAGCTTGGGAGGACACAGCAGCCCCTCCCCAAAAACAATCAGCCATTAAAAATACTATGAATAATAGAGAAGCACTGACAATACCATTTTACTGTACACAGGGTCGCTATGAGTTGGACACCGACTTGACAGCACCTAACAATTACAACAACAATACAGTATAGCCATCCAACTATTTGATTTTACCTTTAAATTTGCTTATCTATTTTACTCTACAATTTGTGAAGCTATTTGTGAAAATCACTGTAGCTGTTTAAAGTTGGTCCACAACTTTAGGAAGAAAATCTATAAGTCTATTTTAGAACAATAGCCACTCCTTCAGTGAAGATCGGCACCAGAGACTCAGTTGTGGAAAGAAATAGATAACAATCGCTTGCTTATATGCTCAATTGATTCTGCTGCAATTTTAATTTTTTTACTATTAGAACTATAATTAATTTGCCTGAATAAGAGTTCTAAGAGGAGCTTTTCTGCTTGTCCACCAGAAGAATTCTAGCCTGCCAGGGTGGGCTTCATGGAGTTTTGTGTCTTGGTTGGAGGAACAAATACTCTATTGAGAGGAATGGGGGCCACTGTTCAGGAGACAAAAACTAACAGTGAATGGAGGTGAATGAACTCACTGTAAGGATGAAGAGGAGAGTCATAGTCACTTAATTCCAGGATCCTATTCCAGAAAGAGGAACATTTCTTAATGCAATATTATAGATACTACCATTTGTAGTATTTCTAACTCTACCCAAGAGAACTTGCTTTCTAAAGAGAGAAACCAACTATATTCCTGAATTTTTTTTTCCATATTTTGCTTGTAGAATTCATTGTATAACTTAACCAAACTCAGTCATTTATTTACATATATTTCCTGAGGATGTACTATGTACCAGCTTGGTGCCAGAACCTGGTAATAGTGGAAAACAAGACAGATATGGCTGCTGCCTTGATGCAATATTCCTTCAAATATGACTCATGAAATTCCTGCAACCAAATTCCCCAGGTTCCTGGAATATACCTCACAAGTTCAGAATCAGAATTTATAAGGGGTGGTGGTGGTGGTTATAGAACCTGCATTTTAAATAGGAAACTAATATGATTCTTAAACAGATTAAAGTTTGAGAAACACTAGACTAATGCACTATGCTAATATTGATGTGTATATCTGTTTACCACACACTCTAAATTATAGGCAGCTCACGAACAAAGGCTACCTCATCTTTTTACCTTCATCAATGATCAGTCCAGCACTACCACTAAAATGAGCTCTCAGTAAGCACTTGTTAAATAAATTTGTACAGTTTTGTATTTTTCTCTGATGGACCTTTAATAAGTCTTTTTTTCTGTAACTGACATTTTTGGTATTAAGTATATTAGATTACACTTTAGACTTTGCTGTTTATACTGTAGTCTCTTCTGATCTTTTTTGTTTGTTTTCTATTTTGGCTTAAGCTATATTAATGACCAGTTTTACAAATAATTCTCTAAAATAAAGGGATTGGAAAAAGCATATTAACTAATCCAGTGTATTTGCTAAACAGCATCTAATGGTATTTTAAGTATAATGCTTAAACTCTCTTTAATGTTTGACCTTCCTTCAATGGATTCAGAAAAGAAATTCATTCACAGAAAATTTGGAAAGATAGTTCCTCTTCAAAGTAGTGTGTAATGAAAAACATGCTAATCTTTTATGTGGTCTCACAATAATTTTTTCCAAAAACCAGCACTTTGTTTTGATAATTTTTTTTTCCTGATGGGTTGCTAACATAATTTAAGTAAGTTTGATTCTTTTAATTTTTGTTTATTGGTTTGTTTTAATTAAAGCATTCAAGTCTGATTGACTGACAGAATTAGCTTCTAGAATTTTTTTCTTTTCCTTATTTATTCTTTCTACTTCCATTCCTCAAAAGAACAAATATAAAATAAATGATGTGAGAGATTTTCCAGAAGTTCCAACAATAGAAAGCCAAAAAGCAAGCAGGATAAAGAACTCTTATGGAGTTCTTAAGAATGGAGTTGATAGGATCTGTGACAAAATTTCTCTGTAGAACAATCCTACTAAGAATGGCTTTGATGGGATCATATAACAATGTTGACATGACTTTAGAAAGTTGGGGCACATAGTCAACTAGTGTCTGACTCCTGTGTGAAATATTTATAGTGCTGATAGCAGCATCTAGCTGCTGACAGGCAAGTCACAGTGGAGATGGTTGTTCTCTGATGTGTTTATTTTCTAAGAATTTGTTAGAACAAAGAATGTATGTATTTCCACTGGATCAGTGAGCCTGCATCTAAGGGCCTGCATGAGGTCATGTTAGGTCCTGTCCATAGAGTCTTCTGGAAGTGAGTGGATGCATCTGCTCAGGAAATCAGAAAACCATTGTAATTCCTGGAGAATGAGGCATGAAATGCATTCACTCAGGGCAAGGATGTATGGAAGATGTCTCCATGAAAGGAGTTCTCCAAAGAACCCACAAATAAGTGGTAAAGGCCTATAGGGACCTGTTTCATTTTAGAACACTTCCAGATAAGTAAGAATTTCTGTTCCACTTATTTGTCTTCCTTACCCCTGCCCTTGGAGAGATCAGAAATTGTAGTCAGCAATCTAAGGAAAACAAATGGGAAAACAAAGAAAAAGCCTAGCATGCCCCTTTCTCAGCTGTGGACTTCTTACATCCTAGATACCCTTACTGGGAGCAGGAGAGAAGGTTGAACTACAGATTAATTTTGATGTTTTGCATTGTTAATTTTGTCTTAATTTAGATATAACCATATGAAATAGTTGCTATTTCATTTTCTTTTAGACCCACAAATACAGCAATTTCATGTGACATAATTTAAATTTAAATATGTTGTTGTTAGGTGACATTGATAGTACTTTAAAAAAACAGACATCTTAAAAATAAGAATCAGAAATGTCATGAAACATTAACTTCCTCATCCAGGGATAATAGGAGAATTTTACCCTGAGTGAGTTTAAAAGGAAAGATTGCATGCAGATCATACCTCCTGAGGGTTTTTTTTTTTTCTGTATTGATTACAATTATATACTTGGTATAATATAAAGGTTAAGGCTACCTATTCTCTGCAGTTATAGATCTATCATTTAGTAATTGCAGACAATGAAAGATAGTCTTAGAAATATGAAACAGAGTAATTGTTGGCGCCAAAAAGAAAAAGGGGAAAAAGAGGGGAGGAAGGAAGGAATAAAGGAAGGAAGGGAGGGAGGAAGGGAGGAAGGGAGGAAGGAAGGAAGGAAAAAATGCTTATATGTATGTTTCCATGTGACAATTCATACAGATTAGGGAAAGGTAACAAAAATGATGGAAATACCCACTTAAAGTAGTTACTCAAAATTTCTTCCACGTTTCTGGGTGGCCCCATTAAGATTTTTGCAAACATAGTCAAGGAATTTTTGCCAACCAATCTTTTACCCAAGACAGAGTAAAGGCTATAAAATTGCCTTTTAAAAAGCTACCTATAAAAACAAACCTGAAACACTCTGAGTTTGCCATAAAAGATATGATGGTATAAACATTATGGAGGTCTTATTGATCCTCAATACGTAAGCATAACATTGTTTTTAATAATAAATGGGAATGATGTAAATATGTCAAATACGAGTGCATTACCCTAAATAAAACCAGTAAATTGTGAGGCTTGATATAAAAGTGAAATATACTAATGGAACAATGTCTAGATTGTTCACATCAGGAGTGTAGCATAGCACTAAACCAGGCAAAATGAAAGAGAGAAATTAATTAAATTTTAGGAATATTATTTATCTTTCATTTTATTGCACATTTTATGGCCATTTCCCCAGAAGCATTAAACATGGGGCCTGATTCATTGTTTTTAAGTCTGGAAAGAAGCCTGACTGAGTCCTGAAGCCTCCCCCTTGTCAGTCAGGCTATAGTTTCTTAATGTAGTCCACTGAATGAAGTGATTCTAGCCTACTGGTCTTCATTGTTCCCCATCTCCATGCAACATGCACCTGAATAATCACTCCAAAGTAAAATGCAGACCACTTGGTGGCCTAAAAGTCTCCTCTGGCTGCCTGTGGAATAATAGTCAAGCTCCACAGTGGACTTAAGGCACTTGACAACCTGGCCCAGTCATCCACAGTGTACCCTGCTACCCCCAGTACCCACCTCACTTCTTGCCCATCAGCCACTCATTGGCCCTGCTCTGCTTGGCACACAATATGCTGGGCTCATGCTACTCCCTCTGTCTGGAATTCCCCTCTCCATCCCAGCCCTGTAAGCTAGTTGAACTTCTTAAACAAAATGTCACTTTTCTTGTGACTTTCTTTGATGGTCTCACTCACCCTTACCAAGAAAAATGCCTTCACCTCTCACATTCCCATTGTTGTTGCTGTTGTTGTTGTTGTTAGGTGCCATCGAGTTGAGTCTGACTCATAGAGACCCTATGTACAGCAGATCGAAACACTTCCCGATTCTGTGCAAGGCAAACAATCTTATTTATGTTTAAACCCATTGTTGCAGACACTGTGTCAATCCATCTGGTGGAGGGTTTTCCTCTTTTGCATTGACCTGCCACTCTTCCAAACATGATGTCCTTCTCCAGGGATTGATCTCTCCTGACTACATGTCCGAAATATGTAAGACGCAGTTTGGCCATTTTTGCTTCCAAGGCGCACTCTGGTTGTACTTCTTCTAGGACAGATTTGTTGGTTCTTTTGGCAGTCCATGGTATATTCAATAGACGTCTCCACATTTCCATAGCACTCACAAACCCTCACCATTCACCATATCACTCCGCAGCATCCCTCTCTGCTTGATGGGCCTGTTTCTCCTGGTAGACTGCAAATTCTTTGATGACAGGATTGTGCCTTCATTCTTTTATTTATGGAATGTGGTCTAGAGTTTTGTGTGTTGCCTAACATACAATAAGGAAATCATTCATGTTAGAAAACTAGAATTCCTGGAATTTTTAATTCCTTCTATAATAAAAACCATTATTGTGTAAGCTCTTTCTCCTACTCTGCATCATAAAGTCAGACTGATTTACTGAACTACAAGGCACTTGTGTGTAGGGAACTCCCCTAACATAGTGTTTCAGGCTTTACTTTGCTAGTATTCACTCATTTAGCCTGATTTGTCCCAGTCCTGGTTTCTCCTTTAGCTTTTGCCCTTGTCCACAAACACAGTGACTTAAGTTTGCTGTAAGCTCTCCTGTCCTTGCATGCTTGTGCTCAGATCACTGTCAATGCAGCATTTTCCATCCAACAGAAGGACAGCTAAAGAAACCCTTTTCCTAGGCCTGTATCTGTTGTTGGGCTGGGATTTAGTTCAGTTGGTAGAGCGCTGCGCTGCAGTCTCTGAGGTCCCGAGTTCAATTCCCAACACCACAAAAATGGGAGAAGGGCCTGGCAATCCAATCCCAAAGCAATCCCGAAATGGTCAGCCATTGAAAACCCTATGAGGGTCGCTATGAGTCGGATACCGACTTGACGGCACCTAACAACAACATATCTGTTGTTATTGTTGTTGTTAGATGCCCTAGAGTTGTGTCCAATTCATAGCAAAAATCACGAGGTTTTCAATGGGTGACTGTCTCAGGATTGCCTCAGGGGTGGATTGCTATGTCCTTCTGCCATTTTTGCCATGCTGGGAATCAAACTTGGGATCTCAGAGACTGCAGAGCAGTGCTGTACCAACTGAGCTAAATCTTAGCCCAGGCCTATATCTAGTAGGCCCATATCTTGCAACTTCATTTGTGTTTCTGAGGACTCATTTCCTTAGGAAGTGATCATCTATCCTCGAATCAGTCTCATTACATCCCTATCCATGGTAGCAATTGGTTAAATCTGGCCTCAGCTAACAGCTCCAGAAAGGTTTGTGCTGACAGCTAACTCAGATTGTAGCCTGTATTAATCACCCTAGTCATAGCCTGACTTAATCTCATGAGAAGCATGTTGCAAGGCAGGGCTTTAGTAGCATAGTTTGGTAAAAGGATACACATTGGCCAGACACAAAGCCTTATCTTAAGAAGTAATTGTGCATCTTATAGAAACATGAAAAATCTAATTGTTTTACCCTTGTGTTACTTCTCTAGAGAAGCCTTGGTTTGATTATGTTCATCATTGAATGAAAGTTCAGAAATTTAGCTCATGCTAGGGGCTGGAGATTAGCTCATTTGGTACAGTGCTGCTCCACACTCTCTGAGAACCCAGGTTTGATCCCCAGCACTACAAAAATGGGAGAAGGATATGTCAATTCATTCCAGAAGCAATTCTGAAACAATCAGTCATTGGAAACCCTATGAGGGTTGTTATGAGTCAAACTCTACTAGACGGTACTTAACAAAAACAAGGGGTTAAAATTCAGGCACTTGTGTAGTAACTCTGAATCCCCAATAGAAAGTAATAATTCTAAGAAAAGGAATAATCTCATTCCTTTATAACACTTTGAGTGAATATACTTAATATCTATTTAAAATATTTTTTCTTAAACACTCTTCTCATTTAATACATTCATTACAATCTTAAATGTGACTTCCCTCTGTAATTTCTAATAATGTCCTTCCTGTGATATTTTTTACATTCACTTTTCTCTTCTTCTCTCACTTCAAAAGGAATGAACACATCTAGGTAATTCATTTATTTTACTTTAGTAGATATTTCTGAAGTTATTTGACTGGTAAAGTATTACAATAGGTGTCATGGGCAATAAAAAAGAAGTCACTAGAATTTTGTCCTTGACCTAAAACCCTTCCAGTTCGGAATGAGATAAAGTCATATGCTTGTATAACTACAATGCATAACGGCATATCATAAGTATAATAAAGGTGAATAAAGCAGAACAATTTATTGATCTTCACAAGTAGGTAACTCCTACTATTGTGGAGCAGTGTTTACCAAACTGTGTTATAAAAGGTGTTGAATATGTTCCTTACTAAAATATTCCTCTTGGAAACAAAATATTTCATGTCTTTCTACCAATTACTGATTCACAATGCATGCTTTCATATTAAAAACATTGAGAGCACTTTCAAAAGAATATGCTATGAGTCTAGAAGAGTAAGTGGGGACAGGAGTAAGAGAAAGGCTTTCTTATGTAAATAGGAGAAAAATAGAGATCAAGATGGGAGGGAGAGAGATCCTGCTGTAAAGATGTATGTTTGACTTTGTTTTATTCATTCTTTTCCAAGATAGACTATGAAATTTTTTAAATCATATCTGTTAACATTCAAAGAGATGCTAAAACTACCCAAGAAAAAAGTAAGAGGATATTAATTTAGGGGGAAGTGATCTGAAAAATGATTGTAAATCTTATATTTAAGGGGAGGATTCTGGTGTTATATGGAACAAAATCCATACCCAATTATATGTCTACTTTATACTATAGCCTGAATCAACTTTAAGGTTTCTTTGGCCTTAGATTGTCATTACATCCCATTGTCTTTTGTTCCACTTAGTCAAGAAGTTCAAACCACATCTCACCAGAGAATGAACATTCCAATTGCCTCTGAAAAGGAACTATCTCTTCTACTTGTAACTACTTATCCCCATTTTATATTCTGAGTCCATTATTACTATATTCATCCACTCTTGCTGACATCATAGCTATTCTCTTGCCATTCTCCCTTAAAAGAATGCCCACATTAAACCAGTTTCTTCTTTTGCTGCTTACATTTTTCCATTTAGCAAAAATGCCTAGAATCTTTATGTGCAATACATGTCATCAGATCTCTACATTCCTGACATCTTCTGGTTTTGTACCATTTTAATGTAGTTGGCTATTCAAGTCAGATATGATGATTACAGGTTCTTTTTCTTTCTCTGAATTTCTAAAATGGCTTAAACTCCTTTAATTATCATTTTGATTTATGTTCCAGGTTGTGGACTTCTGTATTTCTTCCCATAGTATTTTCATTTTGGATGCCTGTTCTTTACCTGGGTGCCTCATTCAGGAAGCTGGATCCTCCTTTCTCTATCAGGCTTTTTGCTGTAAGGCAGTGAATATGCTTATGGTTCTCTCTCCTCATCCCTCATAATGCATCTTCATCACATGGCTCAATTTCTAATTTGTAATTCTCATAGTTGATAATTCTGATGCGAATATACACATTATTCTTATATGAATCTGTTTCCTCTGCTCTTAAAGTATAAGATAAGCTGGTAGTGAAACTATTTCTATCGAACTGAGTCTCACCAATACTCAGAACAGCATTACATGTGTGTGTGTTTTGTTATTTGACCCTTTTCTTATAATAAACATTAATAAATAGCACCCTTTCCTGGGTGAGACTCACTGCAGGCCTTATTCTGTCTGGTTTCTAAGGAAACGAGCAGACAGTCTCAGCCAAGGACCTACACTGAATGTCATATCCCTGAGATTTGAGTTGCCATTGCCCACTCTTCTCATTTCCCACACTTATTTGTATCTATCTTTTTCTTCTTATCATCACTTCTCTCTTAGCTTTCCATTTGCTCATGTGAAATGTTACAGTCATATAGTAAGAATGTATGAGGGTCAATTGTGAGCAAAGCAAAGCAGTAGATAGGGATAAAAGAATAGCAGAGGTCATGACATAGTCCATGCTCTTTACCCCTGCCTGCCCTGTTAGAAGTTATAATGCAGTTGGGGAGATAAAGCATGCATGCAGAAGAGTTTGGAAGAATGCAGTACTCACAGATAAGTTTGTTTCTGAGTTCTGAGAAGGGGAAGGTCTAGTAAATATGGGCTATATTGGGGATTCAGTGGGGAGAGTTTTACAGAGAAAGTAGAACTTGAATTAAATCATACAGAATGGGAAGAATTTAGCTCAGTTGGAGGGACAGGGAAGAGCAGTTGACAGGAATGGAGTTAATACTGGAGTGTTCTTAAGATGAGGATAAAAAGAAAAAGTTGGATCAGACTGTTGATGATCAAGGAGAAAAAAACTAAATTTTAACACTTTTGAAGGAACATAGTATTTCAAGGAGTGGCCTAATGTCTTATTTATTTTATTTTTTGATTAGAATAAGATGTTCTGTTTTGAAGTATATTTCAAAATCACTGATATTGGCAATGGAGAGTTATTGGAGGTTTTTGAATGGGAAGACAATGTGATGAATGCAGAATTTCCACTTAATCCTCCAGGGATATGTAGAAGGATTTGAGGAGAGTGGACAAAGAAGGAGGGAGATCAGCAGTGAAGAGACAAGTTATTGCTGTGGTCCAGGTTCAAGGCCATGAGGTCTGGCCTGGGTGAAGGTAGGAATGAAGGAAAATAGATGACTGTTGCCTTAGGTCCAGCTTCCCCAAATCAAATTCTGACAGGAGGAATCACATGATAATGATTTATTAAGGAAGGACTTCGAATAGAAGTAGGTAAGGATTTGGGAAAGCAAAACAGAGTAGCAACAGAGGACAGGAAAAGGTGTAATTTCAGATGAGGTTCAGGCCTCAGCCTAATCTGAAAGGGGATTTCCAATTCAAGTCCAGAGGCTGGTCTTCCATTCTCTGCTCTCAAGCATTGCCTGTAAGCAGAGTGATGGGTAGGAAGGAAGCAAAGCCCCTGGAAGTTCCTGCTCTTTAAACCTTTGGGGCAAAACAGTTTAGGAACCCAATGGCAATCAGCTGGAGAGAGTCTCAGATGGAATAAATAGAAATCAAGTATAAAGAGAGATGAGAGAACTGACAGTTTTAAGTTCTCTAGTACTTTAACATGGGAAAAGTACATGGCAATCCACTCCCTAGGCAATCCCAAAACAGTCCAGCTATTGAAAACCCTATGAATGTCACTATGAGTGGGACATGACTTGACAGCACCTAACAACAACAACAATAGTATCTTAACATTTACAAAGAATAAGCTTATAGAAGTAGACAGGTGTTAAGGAGATAGGTGGATAGATACATCAATAGATCAATAGATAGGTAGATAGACAGGAGACAGAGGTATAAGATATATAATCTCTGACTAACCAAGGTTTTGAAGTTTTTACTATTCTTACTGTGAAGATAACTTGTCCAGATAATCCAATGTTCATAGTGCTTCTCTAAGATGTGTAGAGTGTGTTCTAAGTTATTAACATATATATGGCACAAACCACCCTTGTTTGGTTTGATTTGCTTTGGTTGGTTGGACTTCTTCCTCTCATGTGAGATCTTCCCCATGTAGAAGCTGTTTTTCCTGAGCAGTTAACAGCTTATGACAAGAATTTGATTGAAATCAATTAATAGGAACAAAGTGCACTCATTATTAGAAAGTAGTAGGACTATTTAGCAATGTTGAAATGTATAACCCAATTTGAGATTCAGGGTATTATTTTTAAATGGAGACCAGTCTATAAGTTGTGAATGTTTTGTGTAGCAACATTCAGCATCACAGAAGCCTGCACAGATAGTTGGGTTTAACTTGAATTGGAAGTTGGCCAAGTGAGTTAATGGAGGAGAAAAAAATGTTAAAGGAGTTAAAGTTTTGCAAGTAAATGATTGTAGTGATTGGACCATGGAATTTTCCCAAAAACTGGTAAGATGAATGAATTTACTGGAGGTCTTGAGGTCTTAATGTGGTCAAGAAATTGATTAATTATAGGTAATAGGTAAATCAGCTAAAGATAATTGCCAGAGAGAACACTTAAAATGAGATTGAGGGATTGCAGCTCTACTAGATGACAAGGGCAAAGATAAAACCTTGGGAGTGAATGGCATAGGAGACCTTAGAGGAAAAGATTATCAAAACTAAGGTGATCCAATAAATGAGAGATGAAGCTATTCAATAGACTGCTCAAGTAATTGCTAAAATTTCCAAAAATAATAAGAATAGAAGTGAAAATTTTCACAATTCTTTAGCTTCCTGCTTAATTAAATAAAAACAGAGATATAAACACAAAAACTCTGTAACCTGTACCGAATGGATGAACAGTTAACTTCTGCAGCAGTATTTATTCACTTTGATACTTAAAGTTAGGCATAATGATTATCTAAGTAACAAAATCATTTCACTTCTATTTACACTGAATATTTATATACACAAATACAATGTGAAACATACATGGATTCCTCTTAATAATTATTCAGAGTCTCTCAGTATTATTGATCAAAAGCTCCAATGAGATCATTGGAGAAAAGAATTTTAAAGCCATGAAAGGGGTAATAAAATTGTCCATCCCATTTAATTGTTGTTGTTGTTAGGTGCCATCTAGTTGGTATCCGACTCATAGCGACCCTGTGTACAACAGGTGAAACACTATTGTCAGTGCTTCTCTGCTGTTCATAGGGTTTTCAATGGCAGATTGAATTTTGGGAATGGGTTGCTGCATCTGTCTCCCAAGCCTGCAGCACCTGGTGTTCCCAGGCGGTCTCCCATCCAAGTACTAACCAGGTTTGACCCTGCTTAACTTCCGAGATCTCACTGATTGGAAGTCACAGTGCTACGGCTGCAGACAAACCCCATTTAATTACGGCAAGAAAATAACCTGAATTGGAGTCTCATCCATTTTTAAAAAATATTTTGTGTAATTAGTTGGTTCTTAATTTGTTGGTTCTGCCTTGTTCTTAAAGGAATATCTGGTCATCTTTGTTCTAAATATAGTAACATGGTCTTGGGACAGATGGAAAAGGATACTGGGTGAAAGATGCATTCATAGAATAACAAGTCTAACCTGGACATAGTATGAGTAGACTGCATATTCATTCAGCTTATAATATATAACCTCATCTTGCAATTGCATATATTCTCTGGTTTTTCCTTTTTTGTCTTATACTCAACTTAGCAACCTTTAAGGTGAATTCATATGTTGTATTTCTTTTTAAAAATATTATCTATTTATTTGTGTGTTTTATCCTGTACTATAGTGCATCTCAATACCTCCTTTCAATACCAAACACTCACAGGGCAAAGTGACTAAAGAATGGAGAGATGGAGGGAGCACATTTTTTTACATGTCTACCCCTTCACTATGGAGAATGACTTTTTAAACTCAATTTTCTCATTTATGAAATGTGATCATTTATTACTTTAATTTGAATCAATCAGAGAAGAAAATAAAACCAAAAAGCATTAAAATACACCATACTATTCTTACGTAAGCCTACCATAATCATTCAGTAAACCATGTTAACTTGAAAATCCAGTCATTTGAGAAATTTAATAGTAGTAGTTTCATTTTTGTTCTTTGAACCATTAATATTCACAGACTTGCCATGATTATTGCTATCAAGGCAGAAGGATTTGTATACTGATATATTTTTTGAACTCAACTAAAGGATTAAAATATTCTACATCTGATCTAACAACAACAACAACATCTGATCTACATGTTTAAACTTACAAAAATTGAACAAGGAATTTTGCTAGATGCATAACTCACGATGCTTGGTATTTCAGGTTGCAATTGTACAGTATGGAGAAAATGTTACCCATGAGTTCAACCTCAATACGTATTCATCGACAGAAGAAATACTTGTTGCAGCAAAAAAAATAGGTCGGGTACGTGGTCTCCAGACTATGACAGCTCTTGGAATAGACACAGCAAGGTATGGATGCTACAAAGAATAGTTACATAGAAAAAGAAAAAAAATAACAAAATAGATGACTGCAAAATAATTGCTCACATTTACCCTTTGGTTGTTGTTGTTGTTAGGTGCTGTAGAGTCCAACTCATAGAAACCATATGTGTACAGCAGATCAAAACACTCCCCGATTCTGGACCAGGCACAGGATCTTATTTATGTTTAAGACCATTGTTGCAGACACTGTGTCAACCCATATAGTGGAAGGTTTTCCTTTTTTTCCCTTTGGAGCTTCATTAAATGTTTACCTGGGCCATACTTAATACCATCTTATTTAAAATTAGATTTAGAAAATTAGCTACTAGAGAATCAAGTTTTTCTGTAATGCAGTCTCACCATCCTTCTTATCTTTGCCTCTTATTGTTGTTGTTAGGTGCCATTGAGTCGGTGTCCGACTCATAGCGACATTACCTACAACAGATTGTCAGTGCTTGTCTGCTATTCATAGGGTTTATCAATGGCTGAGTGTTTTTGGGGAATGGGTTGCCAGGTCCTTCTCTGATTGCCTCTTATAACAAGGGTTTAATTGATGGAGAATCAATTGTAAGAATCACTGTAGTCTATTGCATCATGTTCTTGGATACTAGCACTTAATATGGTTGTTGTTGTTGTTAGGTGCCATTGCGTCAGTGTCTGACTCATAGCAACCCTCCATACAACAGGCGAAACACTATTGCCAGTGCTTCTCTGCTATTCATAGGGTTTTCAATGGCTGATTGTTTTGAGGAGTGGGTTGCCGGGTCCGTCTCCCAAGCCTATAGCACCTGATGTCAGTCTCCAATCCAAGTACTAATCAGGCCTGATCTCGCTTAGCTTCCAAGATCTAATGGGATCAGACACCACAGTGGTATGGCTGCAGGCAACACTTAATATTAGCTTTTTTTCCCTATTTATTCTTTGTTTTTACCTTCTAAGAGTCTCAAACTAAATGAATATATTAACACATGGTCCATTTCTACCCTTTCTATATGAATATTCTACTATATGCATATATTTTAGTACTTTGTTTAGAGTTATTGAAGTTTTCAGGTTAAGAATTTTTAAGAAGCCAAATTAAATATTGTCTTATTTTAAATCATGTTTAGTTCAAAGTTTGAAAGAAATGAAAAGTTCATCATTTGCAATGTTTTGTTCCCTTCCCTACTTTCTCTAACTTCTCTTCAGTTTACACCCCTTCCTTATTCCTTCCTGCAGATTTCTTCATGGAGAACACATAACCTACTCTGAAGTTAAATTTTGTTTTATAAGAACCTATAAACTGTTGCCTCTTACAAATGTAGAACATTTTATCTCCTGTATTCTCTCCAAACTCATTCAGTTCTTATCTCTTGATATTTCTCCCCCTTAGTACAATCAAACCTGGCAAGCCTCAAAATAAAACCCAGTTCACAAGCAATTTAATAAGTAGCTTGACTCATATTAAGAACCCTATTGTCTTCAATTTCTAGACTCCCCTCAGTTTTGAAGATCTAATTATCCATGGACTCACCTCACATGCCTCCTTAAATTAGTGTTTTAAGGAGGCTAAAATGGTTAATATGGGGTCTATAAAGAATGGGTTGGATATCCAAATATTTCAAATCTCATGTGCAGCTTTGGACTCATAAATGTTAGAAAAGCATGTGGATCTAGTTATATGAAGTCCAAGAGAAAGTAACCATAAACAGATGGGTTAATTTTACATTTTCCTGCCTGTAGGCTCAGCAATGTGCCTGCGCATAGAATGCACATGCGTGTGTGTACTAAATGCTGTTCAATAATTGACTAAATGTGACCACACATTCAAAGTAAGTGAGAATGTTCTTTGAAAGCCCTAAGACCATAAAGAGTTGTGCATCTTCCAAAGGAAAGCAGTTGAGAACAAATATTCATCTTTGAAAACTAACTGAAGAAATATTCTGGCTGCTTTTACTCCTGCATAAATGCCACTCTAAACACTATGTCCTTGTATGGGTTTTGCCCTCATGTTTCTTAAAGGTTCAAGTTACAGGATACAGAGTTTACTGAGTTTTAAATAGACACAAAAAGTCTGCAGTGATACTATAGTACTAAGTATTTTCCTCATAAATTGGTTTTTCATGTTTGAGCACATTTTTAATTGTCTTTATTCATTTTAGGTGGGGCCAGTTGCAAACAACATCTTTAATTTATTAGAATCAATTATCTCCATTTTCAGTGAATTCACCTCATTTCAATTCAAAATATTTTTTCATGTTCTCTTCCTCCTACCCCAAATGATCATTCCTATCAACAGACTTAATGCTGTTTAATCATAATGCCTGGATCCCCCGACCCAAAGACAGAGACCTTCCTGGAATATTTTAATTTTTAAGGCATACAGGGAAGATAATGCTTAATTTCAAGAAAGGACATTGGATCCTGCTATTTTAGAGACAAAAATAATTTGTTAATGAATTTATCTGAAACAGAAAGAGTGAATTCAGGAGTTCTGCTACTGGCATGATATAAAGCCAGTCCTGTTTTCAGAGCAACAAGATTTTCCTTAAGAAAGGTCTTTTAAACGTCTCATTCAGCTGATGTTGATTTAGTTAAAATTTGGCCTTGATCTCTAAGATCCTTGCCACCTTTTACCATGCTGATGCAGGCTATACCATCTGTAGCCCTGTATTCCTATGTCTCACTTTCCCCAAACCTAGAATACTCACAAGCACTGACAGCCTCACAAATGTTTGGTTCCCTCTCATCTCCCCTTATAGCAGAGGGTTTCCATGTTGCTTTGTGAATGTCAGAGCAGGTGTGAAGGAAGTATGTTAGTTACTTTTGTGTAGCTGTGACCAAAATACTTGAGTGAGTAACTTAAAGTAAGAAAATTTTGTTTTGGCTCACGGTTTCAGAGGATTTGGTCCATGGTTGCTTGACCCCATGTGTTTGGGCAGAACCTCATGTTGGAGGGAGCATGTGGTCAAGAAGCTTCTTCATTTCCTGGTGAACAAGAAGCAGAGAGAGGGGAGTGGACCTAGGGCCAGAGGTAACTTTCAAAGGCAAGCCCCATGACCTACTTCCTGCAGCTAGACCCTCCCTCTTAAAGTTCCCAGAACCTCCCAAAATAGCACCACCAAGCATTCAACAGATGAGCCCCTGGGGAAGGTTTCATAGTCAAACCACAATAGGAAGTGAGGTCTTTATCAGGAGTAGAAGAGGCCTGTCAAGTGAGGGCAGGAGGGTTTATGGAGAAAGAAGCAGCTGGGAGAATATTTACAGACATGATCTGCTCTGAACCTGGTGTATGTTTCAGTCTCACTGTCCCTTTGAAGTTTCCAAAGAAGAAAATACCACTGCCTTTGTTATGTGGCAGTGGTCTCCAACCTTTTGGCTCCAGGGACCAGTTTCGTGGAAGACATTTTTTCCCTGAATGGACAGGGGTGGGCATGGTTTAGGGATGATTCAAGTGATGGAGAGCAGCTGTCAGTACAGAGGAAACTTCAGTCTCTTGCCTGCTGCTTACCTCCTGCTGTGTGGCCTAGTTCCTAACAGGCCACAGCACAATACCAGTCCATGCCCTGAGGTCGGGGACCCCTAGGACAGGGCACATGTGGTGATTAGCCAAATGGTGAGTTCTGCATCATCTGGAATACAGCTGAAACTATTACAGATTGGGATCATCAAATTTCTGTCTGGGAAACTCTGTATCCATGCTGATCTCGGAGGGAAGCACCAAGCTACCTACAGTTGCTGTTTTACTTTGGTTTTTCACTTTGCCTAACCTTGGAGTAGTGTTTGATGAAACTCCCTTTTGTCTGTGCTCACTTCAGGAGGGAGGCGTTCACTGAAGCCCGGGGCGCCCGAAGAGGAGTTAAAAAAGTCATGGTTATTGTAACTGATGGAGAGTCTCATGACAGCTATGCACTGGATGAGGCCATCCAAGCCTGTGAAGATGAAAACATTCAGCGATTTTCCATAGCTGTAAGTACCTTGGTAGACATGTTGTCCAAACTCGTATGTGAAGAGCTGTGTGCCTATCATGGGAAATTATGCTAGGAAATAGATACATTGTCTGCTAATTAATAATTATTCCTGAAAATTAAGAATTTGGAACCAAACCATGACTATTATAAAAATCCATGAAAAGTCAGAAATCAGATGTTCATACATATATCTTTTGATTAGTCTACCCTGGAATTTATGATGTCCAAGGTTGCAGCCTTTCCCAGAAGTAAGAAATAGAAGGGAATAGAAAGTTGGGAGTGAGGAAGGGTAGAAGACACCATCTGGGAGTCAGAAATACCTTTATGCGAATTCTGCCATTGGTGTCTACTAATTTGGTGACAAGTGTACAAGTCACTTAATACTCTGAGTTCAACTTCTTCATCTGTGAAATAGAGTAATGTTATTTCTGTCTGTTGGTCTTTCTGAATGTCTTATCTCTGCTTCTGTCTCTCTCTCCCAGGCAAAGAATCAGTGGGATAGGGATTGTCTAGCACAGTGGCACAGTGGCAAGTTAGGCACTCGATATGGGTTATTTTTCTTAAGGATCCTTAATTCAAAGAGCTTGCAACCATGAAATAATAAAGTAATAGTAGTTTAAAGCTAGAAGTGATTATGGAGATAAATTGTGTTGTCTCTTTGCTCAAAAACCTTCAGAGTCACCTGTAGACTCTGTCCAGCCTTCCTTCCTATCCCTTTCACTCTCCATTTCATAACACTTCATCTGCCTTCAGCATGGGAGAGCAGTCTTGTCTCTCCCTGAATCAACTGGTATTTTACTTAACAATGGATTTAATTAATTGATGAAGAACTAAATTAAGGGAAATTTCAGAACTCTAAGAATTCAGCCAAAACTCTTTTTCAACAAAATCCCTTCTATTTATAAAAAGTAGTTGTCATATGGGGGCTGGGGTTTAGCTCAGTTGGTAGAGTGCTGCTCTACACTCTCTGAGGACTCGGGTTTCATCCCCAGCAACACAAAAACAGGTGAAGGATGTGGCAATCCACTCCCAAAGCAATCCCAAAGCAATTAGCTATTGGATACCCTATGAGTATGTGATGAGTCAGACCCAACTCGACAGCGCCTAACAACGACAACAACAATAGTCAAATATTCCCCACATTGGTTTTCAATATTCAATCAATGAGATTTACTTCTGTCCTTTCAAAAGTATGAACATTGCAGGAAGGGGAAGAAAAAGAGAGATTCATCCAGGGATAATAGTCCCAGGACATGACTGATTTACTGCTTCCCAGGGGCAAGGTCCTCTTTATTATGTAACCATGATGATTTGAAGTGATAACTTCTGACTGCAACATTTTCTTCTTTCATTTGAGGTATAAGATGTAATTTTAAAAATTCAAGCATCTTACTATTTTTCTTACTCTCCTTATTGTTATTTCCATTAATTTTCATTAGTCAGTTGTTACCAAATCCTTTATTACCCCTTCTGTTGCTATAACTATTTTGATCTCTTCCAGGTTGAGAATAGTTCCATGTGCCCTAACTTTCACTCACAGAAACTGTCCAAATGATGGTCAATGCATGGCCCACTGTGTCCCAGAAGCCTGAGTATCATATGTGGTCTCATTTGTTCTGCTTCCCACAGGGGTTATAGTCTGGCACCCCAAGTACCATGGATGCAAGATGAGAATAGTATTACCATCACCAGATTCAACAGCACTAGGGCAGGGGTTGTAGTTCAGAGGCAGAGTACTTGCCTAGTCTGTGCAAGGTTCTGAGTTTGATCGCCAACATTGTAAGAAACAAACAAACAAACAAACAAAAATAACAGCATTAGGAAAACCTCACTGAAAAGAAAATATAAATAAATGACTTCTTAATTTTAAATAAATCTCATGTTTTACATTATGTCTGGCCACATATTAGTATTTGCTGACTTTAAACTATGGTTTCCCTTTGTGTGATTCCTAACTGATAACTCATACATTGCATTCTATATAGTCAAAAAGAGATTTCATAATTCCATTAATCTTTGTTGTTGTTTTTGTTGTTATGTGCTGTTAGTCAGGTTCAACTCATAGCGACCCTTATAGGATTTTCAATGGCTGATTGTTTCAAGATTGCTTCAGGCGTGGATTGCCACATCCTTCTCCCATTTTTGCAGTGTTGGGGATCAAACCAGTGTCCTAAGAGAGTACAAAGTAGCACTCTTTCAACTGAGCTAAACCTCCTTAATCTTTAGGAAGATTTTATTCATGATTTCCTTTCCCATTTTAATCAATGAGTTATTATCAAACTCTTCTTGCATAAAAATGTATAAGAAAATTTCGCTTAGCAACAATTAGTTGTTATTTTCCTAATGCATATTTCTTTTCCCCAGTGAACTATGGTTTTTTTTAAATTATGATTTGGGGCCACACTAGGAAATATGACAGTTATTCTACTGCCTCTCATATGTTCATTAACATAGAAAAGTTTTAGAGATTCTTTAAGGTCCAATTGATACTGGACATTGGGCTCCTGGGTCCAGGGACCCAGGAATAAAGGCATAGATAGCAAAAGCAAAGACAAGCAAAAGCAAGGAATATTTTATTGAAAGGATAGAAAAAGATTGCATAGAATAAAGGGGATCCTGACCAGGTAGCTGAGGGAGGGCTGTTGTCTAGAGGTTTTTATGGTGTCCTTTTTTAGGCTGGTCTTTTTGAGCTAGCTATAGTAGAAAGGGCCTGCAGCGGTAGCCCTGTGGCATCTGATCCCGTCAGATCTCGGAAGCTAAGCAGGGTCGGGCATGGTTAGTACCTGGATGGGAGACCGCCTGGGAACACCAGAAGCTGTAGGCTTGGGAGAAGGACCTGGCAACCCCCTCCCAAAAATCAATCTGCCATTGAAAACCCTATGAACAGCAGAGAAGCACTGACAATAGTGTTTCCCCTGTTGTACAGAGGGTCGTTATGAGTCAGATACCGATTCGACGGCACCTAACAACAACAACAACATAGTAGAAAGGTACTTGTGTGGTGGCCCAATAGAGTGAAAGGGCAGTTGTTTCTTTTGCTTCTGTCTAGAGATAGATTAGCTAGCCAGGATGCTGGCTAGGTCATGAGACTTGTTTTTCTTAGAAGAATGGAACTTAAGGAAATGAAATTTATGTGGTGGGACCAAAACTTGTGTGGTCTAGTTGGTTACCTGGTGACCATTTTGCCTCGGTGGCTCCCTGTTTCTGGCTCCATTTCCCTGATCCTCCCTGAAAATTGCTACCTCCTACCACAATCATGCTTGACATCCTCAAGTGAGCATGAAGTTCTACCTTAGTTATTGCCTAGACTGTTCTACTCATTTTTTTTTAACCTATCACTTACTCCTGAACAACATGGAGATATTTTTTGGCAAGAAACAACTCCCCAAAAGGGTTGACTATTGATAATATTACTTTCCTACTCTAAAACTGCAAACATTTCCTGTTAAACATTCAGTTTTGGGGAGAGCATTTTGAGTCCTGTGTTCTATGGTCTTTCTCTGTGTCACTTGAGGGAATTAGACATTGTTAGCAGGGGCTCATTTTATACTTAGATTCTAATCCTAGATGATAATGGCTGTGAGGTATATATCACTTACTGCATTCAAATAAAAATGAGACATCAGAAAGGATCTTAGAATTTTATTTATATTTCAAATAAAATGCACTGTGCTGCTTTGTAAATGAACTGCGTAATTTACTTTGGTATATTTACCTCAAGGAAGTTTCAGTTCTGAATGTCTCTTTCAGGAAAATATTAGCAGAATTCTAAATGCTTGGGTTTGATATATTTAAGTTAAGTGAAACAGGAGAAATTTAAAAGTGTTTTTTAAAAATCTTTTCTTATTCATAGAAAATAATGTTTCTATAAGCTACCAGACCTATAGGTGAAGGATCACAATATATTTCTATTATTATGTTTATCTGTAATATAAAATAATTCAAAACTGTATGCAACTCACAGTAACTCTTGGGTACTTTTTTCTTATACTTTCCTCTAAGTGTATACTTCCACGTTATAGTTTTACATTTTTATTTTATTCTTTAAACATGTTACTTGAGCATTTTATTAAATTTTATCCTCTTGTCTCTGACCTGATACAAATACCACTAAATGTCTGATAACATTCACCTCACAATTAACAACCTCAATCAGGCATGGCCTAAAACTTACACATTAGATTTGTTTTATGTGTATTTTCAACTGCATCAATTTGTAAATGAAATGATTGTTAATGTGTCAATCCAGTAGTTAATCTAGAATATGCTAAATAGAAACCAAGGAGAAACGATGGTGATTTGTTATCCTAGGATGTCATATAATCTATAAAATAAATTAGATAAATCAGAGGAGGGCTCAGCAGTCTTCACATAATTCAGAATTTGTATCAATCTAAAAGAAACACATCAGTAACAAAACTGCCAATTAAAAATGTTCCACAGTGTGTTCAGAGAGGAAGACCTTGCATATAATATTTTCTTTGGAACGTGGACACTCTCTCCTTTTCTATGCTTACTCCAGGTCATATACATGCTAGATGTGGTGAGATACCTACTTATAAGAAGAGCATCATAATAAAGTTTTTTAAATGCGAGAGGATTTGTTCAATGTAATAACAGCAATAGCCACTGAGTTTTCCTTCCCCATCTAAATATTTCTCTACCATCTTTTCCATTAATCCTTCTAATCCCACCAGTCACATAGCTACCGTAGAAGAAAGTGCTAGTGGTCTCTGTTCAAATGCTAACTATCTCTGATGTTTGCCACTTCCTTTTCAGCAAAATAGACAGGTATTGAACTTTTGCTTTCTGGTATGATTTGTAAGTTCCTGTTTTAGACTTTCCTACCCAATGTCTGAATGTACTAGTAGAGAGTAAGTTCAAAAATTGAAAAGGTACCCAAATGATATGATATGCCAGTTATTTTAGTGCCAGCTCCATGTTGTTGTTTCTTCATTTTTATTGTTTTTGTTTTTGTTGTTACTGTTGCTGTTGTTATTGTTGTTGTTTTCTATCTACTTGGGGGTTGAACCCAAGACCTTGTACATACTCCATAAATGCACTACCACTGGAATGTACCCCAGCCCATTTTTAATTTTTTATTTTGAGTCTCACTGAGTTACACAGGCTGCCTCTGGCCTCTAACTCGAGATCCTCCTGCTTCTACCTCCTGAGTCATTGGGACTATAAGGGTCTACCTCTGCACTTGGCTCAGCTCCAATTTTCTTTAACAGCATTTTTCTTCAAAGCAGCTCATAGCTCTTCACAAATATTAGCACAGTACTCCTTAAAACCATGTTTAACAGATGAAGGAACTCAGAAAGAGTGACTTGCTGGGGCCCTAGAGACAGGAGGAGGGCTTCTGACATTGAGATATGTGGCATTGCTGTTGTTGTTAGGTGCTGTCGAGTCGGTATCCGACTCATAGAGACCCTCTGTTCAACAGGGGAAACACTATTGTCAGTGCTTCTCTGCTGTTCATAGGGTTTTCAATGGCAGATTGATTTTTGGGAGGGGGTTGCCAGGTCCTTCTCCCAAGCCTACAGCTTCTGGTGTTCCCAGGCAGTCTCCCATCCAGGTACTAACCAGGCCTGACCCTGCTTAGCTTCCGAGATCTGATGGGATCGGATGCCACAGGGCTAAAGCTGCAGGCCTGTGGCATTGCTAGTCAATTGATATCCCTCAGGGAAATGGGCAAGGGCATGACTCAGTCAGGAGAAACAGGAATAAATCCACCCCCATCTTCTCTCTAGTAAGGAACATTTGAAAACCACATGCCTGTGCCACATGCCTGACTAAATGGAGCAGGACTCATATTCTCATATTAGCACTTAGTGTGCATTATAGTGATTCAGTTGCTCACAACCAAAATTTGTAATTATACTATTGATAATTATAATATAAATAATAACTGTTGTAGATCATGAACAGTAACACATGAAATAGTAATTTTAGTGCTTTTCTAACTTTCTATAACTGAAAACTATATATGTCTTAATCAAAATATTAATTTTTTAACAATTCTAAATCAAATTTCAAATCTAACTTTAAGACATACATGTACATGCCCAAATTCTATAATCATAATCCATTACTCTCTTTTTTAAAATAAGCTTTTGGTGTCTATGTATAAGTATCTGAAAAGAAATAATGTTTTCCTGATTTTAATTTTATATAAAGGCTACTATGCTATATGGCTGAGATTTAGCTCAGTGGGTAGAGCACTGCGCTACAGTCTCTGAGGCCCTGAGTTCAATTCCCAGCACCGCAAAAATGGGAGAAGGGCCTGGCAATCCACTCCCAAGGCAATCCCGAAGCACTCAGCCATTGAAAACCCTATGAGGGTCGCTATGAGTCGGATACCGACTCGACGGCACCTAACAACAACAACAACAACTATGCTATATATAGTATTTTAGAAATTTAAAAAGTACTGTATGATTAAGTTCATGTCCATACAGAGCTCATTTAGTTCTTTTTAAAAACTGAGGTAACATTTACATACAGTGAGATGCAAGGTATCAATGTGCAAATGAACAATTTGGTAAGCTTTGACAAATGGGTATACCCTGATAACTAACACCTCAATGACAATATTAAGCAATTATGTTGCCCCCAGGAAGTTCCTCTGTACTTTCCTTTATTTTTAATATATACCAGCCTATTGCAACCAATGATATCATACCTTACATAGGTTTGCCTATTCTTGAATCTCATATAATAAACTCATACATTATGTATTTTTTGTGCTTTGTTTTCATGTAATATAATGATTATCCATGACATTTTGTATGTTGGTGTTTCATTCTTGTGTTATACTATTGCCAATTTTATAAATATATCACAATTTATATGCTATCACTTAGAGACATTTGAATTGTTTCCAGTTTGAGTGATTATATGTAAGAAGGTGCCATGGATGCTTAAAAGAAAGTGAAAACCCAAACAATCTTCAAATAACACTTGTAATGAGACAAAAACTGAACTTACTTCTTATTACAAAACTGATGTTTTTGTTGCAAAAGAAATTTTTTTTAATACTTAAGCAATTAAAAGGCAGAAATATCCACTCACCTAATAGAAATAAAAGTAATAGATTGTAGTACAAATTTTTCCACTTTATCTTTCTTAACACTCATACAGTTATACAATTTAAAATATAGAATTTAGGTATATCTTCATACTGGATATTTTTAACTTTGTGCACTTTAAAATTTGCATATTATTTCAAAAGATTTTTTCATGACTTTGAATATCTTCATATTAAAATTAAATTTGAAGAATTTTTTGAGCCAGGTGCGTGCTTGTAATCCCAGTGGCTGGGGAGGCAGAGGCAGGAGGGATCGCAAGTTCTAAGCAGTCTGTGTAATTTAGGGAGATCCCCATCTCAAAAAGTAAAAAAAAAAAAAAAAAAAAAGAAAGAAAGAAAGAAAGAAATTTTTACATTAAGACTCAATTTTTTAGGTGGAAAAAGTACAAACTTTAAAATTGAATAGTTTGACTTCATCAAAATTTAAAATTTCTGTTCTTACATGATACAGTTAAGGAAATGAAAAGACAACCCACAGACTGGAAAAAAACATTTGGAAAACATATAGAAGACTTATATCCAGAATATATACAGAACTCTCACAATTTACTAAAACAAAAAGCGACTGTTTTTTTTTTTTTATGAGCAAAACATTTGAACAGACACCAAGCCAAAGAAGAAATACTATGGTAAATAATCACATGAAAAACATTCAACATCATTAGTCATTAAGGAAATACAACATAAATAAGACACCAATACTATTGCTAAAACTAAAGCAAGTGAACAAAGAAAAGTTAACAGTACCAAGTGTTGACAAGAAAGCAGAGCAACTGGATCCCTCATACTTTGCTGCCCATTGTAAAATGGCAAAATGGAATAATCATTCTGGGAAGGAGTTGGGCAGTTTCTTATAAAGTTATAGTTACTATATGACTCAACACTCCCACTCTTAGGTCTTTACTTAGGAGAAAAGAAAATATACATCCATATAAAGACCTAGGTGTAAATATTTATAGCATCTTTATTCATGATATCTTAAAACCCATATATTCTCAATAAATAAATTGTGCTGCATCCAGTCAGTGAAGTTCTACTTAGCAATAAAGATGACTGAGCTACTAATATATGCAGCAACAGGGATGGTCCTCAAAACCATCATGTGAAGTGAAATAAGCCAGGCACAAAAGACTGTAATTTCTTAAATATAACATTCTTAGAAAAGCAAAAATATTGGAAGAGAAAACAGATTAGTGGTTAACTGGAATGGAGGAAGGTAGGAAGGACAAGAGGCAATATTTTGGATTGGTAGAAATATTCCACACCTCAAATTGCATAATAACACAACTTTATTGGTGCATCTCAAGTCATAGAATTATACAACCCCAGTGTATGAAATTTACTGTGTCTACTATTTTCACTAAACTTAAAAATATGCAATAAGTACTTGAAAAAACCTACTTGGTTATGTAAATAATTATTGTTAACTATAACAGATAATTCTTACCTCTCCTTCCTTACATATTAAAAAAAATGCTACTATTTGAGCATTTGGTTTCAAACAAAGATGCCCTAATTGTTTATTTCCCAGATTGCTGATTTAGATTATGACTTGGTAAAATACCTGTTTAAATACATAGCTGTATTATATATGTATATATTTGCATATATACATATATATAACTTATACACATGTGATATACACACTTATATATAACACACATGTATAACTTACTTGCTCATTACTTTTGCCAGTAGATGGTGATGTCACTTGCTAAAATAATACCAAAGACATTCCAAAATTACATTACTTTTAAACTGTCATATTTCAAAGATATAGCTATTAATAAAAAGGGATACAGGAATGCAAGAGAAGACATTTTCACATGTATACAAGACTGCCATTAATATTTTCCTACACCAATTGCAGTGTTGATTTAACAGTCCATATTAGGAAAACTGTGTATTCTGAAAATTACTCCTCCACAAATCCAGAAGTACATAAAAATTGCATTATGGTAAGACACTCTTTACTCTCTTGTTTACTGACAATATGCCTGAGATCCTCAATTACCACACAGAAATTAACATATCTTCTTGCCATTTTTGTTGTGTCTTAGATTCTGGGCCACTACAACCGAGGAAATTTAAGCACTGAAAAATTTGTGAAAGAGATAAAATCAATCGCAAGTGAACCCACTGAAAAGCATTTCTTCAACGTCTCTGATGAAATGGCCCTAGTCACTATCGTTAAAACTCTAGGAGAAAGAATTTTTGCCCTGGAAGGTATGACAATTTCTCTTAATCCTGTACATTCTCTCTATGATTCCAACTCAATGTAAGAGATTTTGGTATTTTTTCCTAGTACATCACTAATACACTTATCCTGTGCACAAGCATGGAACAATTCCCTTGTATATAAACCTGTCATTGAGCCAGCTATTGCACATTGAACTATATCTGCACACAGAATCTGTCTGTGGGAGGCACCACCATACTGATAGGAAAGCCTGCGAACAAAAACAGTGGTCGGCGTAGGTGTGCAAGGACAAAGCTGTTCCCATGTATTTTGTTCCTTGTCCATGACACAAGAACACAGAACCACAAACTCATTTTGTTTTCCACTTCTTTGTTTCATTGGGGACTGCTAGATTATTCTGATGCAATAACTACTTTGTCCATTTATTTCTTCTGTATTTTGTTCTTTGCTCATTTTAAAGGTCTTCATGGAGATCAGCCTCAAGTGACATGGCAATGAAATTTCTGTTCACTGTATTCATTAAATCATGTTACTTCTTTGTAGATTTTTCTTTTACTTTTCAATAGTGACTGGCCATTGAGGATATTGAGTCAGGCTGTTCTTTCTTCTGCCTTAGGTAGAGGATGTCAAGTAAGAAATTGCTTTGGAACAAGATGTTTCCTGACAAGTCTTCAGAGTTGCTGTGCCAGGAAAACTGGCAAAGCCTCTTTCTTCATGTTCTCTGAGGATCTGCAGATTCAGAGAACTTGTGCCTGTTCCCTACCTAGGAGAAACCACCAGAGGATTCTCTTGCCCTTTATACTGCCCCAGGTCCAAATGACTCTTTGTGAGGACGTGCTGAAAGATTGTTATTTCTGCATCATATAAGTAGGCACTTAAAGCTTCCTCTCAGTCTCCATGACAGGACCTGATAATAGCAAACAAAAGAGAAAGTGGAAATGAGATATGACTGTAAAAAATCGGACAGTTTTGATTGCACATTGAGGAGCTAGAAAAAAGTAGAAAAGTGACTAACAGAATATTAGAATGTATGGAAAGAAAATGATTTAAAACAATGGCTTTCTAACATTTTTGAATGACACATGGTAATATATTTTGCTTTGCAACCCAGTACACACATTTATATGCATATAAAAACTAAGTTTCACAAAATAATTTCTATTCTATACATGCATGAGGACAGTATCTTATCTCTTCTGTCTTTCTGTTTTCCTTCAATGAAACAAAACTCTGGCTATCCTAATCCTGTTGATTTCATGTGTAGGTCACAATCTGTATTAGAAAGCTTAATTTGCAGAGGATGGGGATTGACAGTCCAGCCAGATGGAGTTTCTCTGGCTCCCTTTTTCCTTGGCTCTCTTTCCCCTGTTCCTTTAGAGACAGAACAGTAGAACTATTTATCAGTCAGAAGTTGCAGCTGCTTCTGAAGAGCTCAGCAGTCCTGTGGTCTGGGTACAAGTCATTTTATGTGGCTTTGGTCTGTCAAAGCCATTGAGATATCATTTATCAATAGGTCAGGTCATAGTTTGGCTCGTCCTAAAGAAGATATATGAGGTCTTCCCAGTTATTTTGTACTTCTAACTTTTGATAACATAAGCTAAGAAACAATGCATTAAGATACTTTTAAAAAATTATTCAGTTACATTAGATAGCTAAACACAGTGTCATTTCTAAATATTCTCTTAAATAAGCAACTAAATAGAACCTAAGACTAGCAGAAATGAAGCCCATATTAGCTGGAATGTGAATGGGAGAAGGCTAAATGGCATTGATAGATTACTCCTAATGTAACCACTCCATAGGATAAACGTTCTACATTGAACATATTAAACACTTCAAGAAGTCTCTATATTTAAAAATGAAATTGTTTTATAAGGAACTCCACAGATTTAAAATGTCTTTCCACATCTGTTGCTGTACTATTAAGGCTAACCAAAAGCAGTGTTTTGAATAGACTATTTCTTCTTGTTTTCATAATGAGTTCAGAAAAGGCTTCTTTTCCTTGCTAGTTGAGAAATCTCCATTTCCTGTCAACAATTATGTTTAGATGATAAATAGCTCCAATTATGAAAGCCCTGTGGAGAAGGATGTGGCAGTTCACTCCTGAAAAAAAATCTTGAAACAGCTATTGAAAACTGTATGAGGGTCGCTATGAGTTAGACCCGACTCCGCACCTAATAACAATGAAAGCCGTGCTTGCCAAAGACAGTGACACCTAGGTGAGGGAAGGACACCAAGAACTTGCCTAGTAAAATCAGGAAATGATCTAAGTCTCCTTTTCCTATCAAGCATTGGGAGAAAAGCTGAAATTCCTAAGGAGAAGTTGTGCAGACGTTAGAGTGATTACCTCACTGCCTCCCATGAACAGTCCAGGGAGGGTTTGAAAGGAAGAAGCTTGGAGACATACAGCAGGCTCTTCCCACAAGGCCAGTGCAGCAGGCAGAATGTCACATAGCTTCTTTCTCTCCTGTTCTCATCTGAAAACACAACTGCAGCAGGGTAATCACTGGAAACATGCATCTGTCTGCTGCTGCATTCTTGTTGTTGGTATTGCAAAGATAAGAAAGCACCTTAAAGTGTTGTGTATTTAAAATGCATGCTTAAGTTAAAGTGCGTCTCAGTCATATAGAAAGCAATTAGTATAAGAGATAAAAACTGATATGTTTGAACTTTTGGTCGATAACTTCTTTTAATCCAATCCTGTTGCTGTTGGTGTTAGGTGCTGTCGAGTTGGGTCTGACTCACAGTGACCCTATGTACAACAGAGAGACACACTCTCTGACACTGTGCCATGCCCAGCACTATGTCAGCACATTTCTGCTATTCATAGGGTTTTCAATGGCTGATTGTTTCAATTTTATTTCAAGAGTGGGTCACTAGATCCTTCTCCCTTTTTGTGGTGCTGGGGATCAAACTTGGGTCTCAGAGAGTGTAGAGTGGCACTCTATTAACTGAGCTAAACCCCAACCCAATCTAATCCTATAAAAAAGAAATTACTGATGTATTTGTTTGTGGTCTTGTGTCCGTAAATAAATAGTAATTATGTATAATTTCACAAATTTGACTATTCTCATGCCTCAAGGGAAAGACAGGCTGACTTGTATAAAATTATGTGTTATTTTTAACTTATCTTTAAGGCCAAATAAATCAGTAATTCCCTACTGGAAACAAGTAAATCAACATTCCCTCAGTTCCCTCAGGAAATTGTGGCTTTGGATTTGTAAATATTTTTAGAATAACTGAGGATAGTTCACATCTGTAGAATGCTCTGCATTGTCTCTGCATTTCAATAAAGAGCTATGAAATGGGTATAAAATCCTATAAAAATATGTGATCAGATGTGGGCTGGAACCATGTAAAAAAGTTCCCTCCTGATCTGTGAGTAATACCCAGGACCAGCAATCAAAGCAAATACAAACTGGAATCCTTACACCCTTTAGCAAACAATGGAATTAGGAGAGGATCTGTGGCCTGAAATATGGATGGCACTTTTGGAGTTGACAAACCTCTTCAAATATATGAATAAAATTTTTTCAGCCCTATAAGGTGTCAAGTAAGTTTAGCGTAGGCAGGATTCCCATAAAATTTCCCATGAAGATGAGACCTATGTTTCCTACTATAGTAATTCAACTTTAGTCATGTAGACCCAAGCATTATAGGATCCACAATATACGATAATGTAAGAATGGGGATTTCTCTACTCTTCTAGCAAGGATGGGGAGACTGATGAGCAAGAACCTGAGATAAGAGTCCTTTCACTAACCTCTGTGTTCTCCTCAGCCCTACCTAGGAATTTTGGGTTGATAAATGTATGAGTGAAAGTGCCTTGAGATGTTAAAAGTTCTGGCTGGCAAGACCACAAAGTCTATCAAGTCTCCACATCTTGCAAGTCAGCAGTGAAGTAAAAGGCCTTATTAGTTATTTACAGTGATATTTTTCTATGTTATAGCCACAGCTGACCAGACAGCAGCTTCATTTGAAATGGAAATGTCTCAGACTGGCTTCAGTGCTCATTACTCAGAGGTATGTTGATTACCTGACAGCAAACGAAATATCTTTTTGTAAGATTTCCTCCCCACAAACCAATACCCAGCCATTAGTAATACAAGTGCCACTTGGCTGTTCATGTTGTGAATAGTTGTATAGGCCATAATGGTGTTTTCTAATCCAAATGGGAAAATAGCATTTCATAAGCTTATTATTAAGAAAACATTATTTCACACACCTCACAAATTTTACTATTAATTGTGAATCAGCCTGAGTTCTGCCTTACATAATTATACATCTGAATAATGAAATGCTTAATTTATTTGCTAAAGATATGGAATACATCCTTTTCTCAGTGTCAAGATATTCAAGGATTTTTCTAGAATTCCTTAGAATTTAGAGGTTTAGAATTCTTGGTAACAAGAAGAAAGTAGGAAGGTAAGATTAGAAATTCTATCATTTGTATTTGGTGGGAGAAAAAAAATCATGAAACAAAGGAGTATCGATGTTTCCATGTGCAATTGAACTATATAACCTTGGCATGTTACTTATTATGTCTGAGTTTCCTTTTCTATAAAGTGGAGATTGTAATAATGGCATCTGCCATAAGTTTATTGTGAGGATTATATGAGTTAATACATGCAAAGCACTTTGAACAGAAGCTACCACATTGTTAATGCAGTATATTTGCTCTTATTGTTTTTATTAAATATTATTGCTTACTCTATTTGCATATAAGGATTGGGTCATGCTTGGAGCAGTGGGAGCCTATGATTGGAATGGAACAGTTGTCATGCAAAAGGCTAACCAAATCATAATCCCTCAAAACACAACCTTTCAAGTGGGGTCTACCAAAAAGAATGAACCTCTCGCTTCTTATTTAGGTAAGTTTTGATGTAATTGATAGAAGCTTTCAAAAATTTTTTATTTTAGCATTATTTGCTTATATTTCTATAGGTTTAAACCATGTAGCATGCTTACTTTGAAGAGTTGGGTATTTCAAAGGACACATAAAAAGTTTGGGCCCACTGAAAAGCCTGACTCAAAGTCACAGAACCTGGAGGTCATTATTTTTTTTTTTCAGTTCTTGTTCTTGTCCTTAGGTGCCATTGAGTCATGTCCAACTCAGAGCGACTCTCATAGGGTTTTCAATGACTGATAGTTTCCGGATTGCCTCGGGAGTGGATTGCCATGTCCTTCTTCCATTTGTGCAGTGCTGGGAATCAAACCTGGGACCTCAAAGACTGCAGAGCGGTGCTCTACCAACTGAGCTAAATCCCAGCTCTTTTTTTTCAGTAGGGTAATTTAATCCAGAGAATGATTTAGTCTGATGTGTGAACTTTATGAGGTCTCTCTGTGTCTGGTATTTTCTTTAAGTTTGAAAAGAGCTATGTACCTGGGAGACAGGAAATGATGATGGAAAAGGAAATCCTAACTTCACCTACATCATGAAGACCAGGCTCCCCTATCCTGTTAAATAACCTTTATAATTTTCCCTCCATGTGTCCCAATTTTGAAAAAGAGAGTATTAACTTGTTCTGTCATATAGCTTCTTCTCAAATAGCTCTATTCACCATCAGGCAAATATTGAACTTCAACCCAGCAATGTTAACATCATCATATTTTCTAAAGACTTGCCAAAAATGAGATGTGTGTCAGCACCAGCTTCTTTGGGATTTATACCAGGCTGGGAACAGCCTGGGGGATGTTAGGTGGCCTTCTCATCACTGGAAGAAGATCTCCGTAAACAGTTACTAGAACCTAGAATGGAAAGGACTCTCATGGTGGGGTTTCCCAACTCTCACTCATCAAACATTATTTGAGCTCCTCTTTTGCCCTAGGCATTGTTCTTGGTGATGGGGATACAGTAGTAATAAAAACAGATACTTTGGCCTTGAAGTGTGCACAGTTTATCATGTTAGCATTCCTTTGTGGAATCTTTCTATCCTAGAGGCAAGTCTCTTTCTCTCTATATCCCAATTTCTTTCTATCTTATGAGGAAAATGGCAAGCCTTTCTTGGTACCTCCACTGATCTCTTTATTCAAGGACATCTATTGAAGCTGTAGAGGCAGTAAGACTTAAGAAGAGTAAATGGCCTTGAGTTTTAGATGACTATAAATATAATAGTAGACAGCAAAGACATTGTGTCTGGTAAAGACACAGTGAACCACATTAATGAAAATCTAGTCTTCTTTCTCATAAAACTCTTATTACATTCTACTTCTATCAGAAATCAGCGACAATATTCCATTGTTTTAAACATAACACATTCTAAAGACAAAATTACAAAATAGGATTATTTAGAGAATATGAGTGTGGAAAAAATTCCCTGCTTCAAGCCCCTCTTCCACCAAAATCTGAAGAAATTGGAGGTTAAAAAAATAATGTGTATCTTGTGTGTTTGTGAAATATTGGACATAGTGACTTAAAATAGATACTGGGTTTAAAATTTATACCAAGTTTTAACATTAAAAGCGATGTTAAAGAGCATATAACCAAATATTTTATCTTTAAATTAAAAAACTGAAAAGAACTATTATGTCACAGTTACCTTTGGCAGATCTGAAGCTACAATCTAATCTCTGGGTTCTCATATGGGTATTCATTTCACTGAACCAAAATCCTTGATTCTAGGTTGATTAAGAAACTACCTCACAAATACTGAATGCCTGCAATGTACCAAGCATTGAGTTATAAATCCAGAATAAAAAGATAAATGAGACAGATCAATGCCTTCATTTCTTTAGAAGAGAAACAGTGACGGAAGAAGCAATCATCATTGGTATACTAAGTGCAGGGACACAAAGAGCTGATGTAGAGGGCAGGGAGCTCGATTAGGTATCCTCCAGAAGTTCTTCCTATTCTAAGATTCTATGAAACTGTTTTGTATGGAATTCCTTGGTATCAAGGACCATTTTAACTGAGGCTTCTTTCTATCCTACATGGAACAATTACTCTCATACAGAATGGATGGCATATAAGTTAACTCCTTTTTAAAGGTATTTTGCAATGCCTTACATAGCCATAAAAAGGTTCACACCACATTGACCCAGAAATTCCACTTCTGGGAATCTACTTGAAGAAACAAATCCAATATTTAAGAATGCCCAGCAAACATTCATTTCTGTTGTATTGGTATTTATGATATTGGAGGAAAGGGCATTATTCCAAATACCCAAAATTATGAGATAGTGAAGAAAATGGTAAATCCACTTACTAGAACATTATACATCCATCAAAATAAGAGTGATAAAACTGTTAATGCTATAATACTAAAGTCCTTAAGCAACCATGGTACTGACTATACAAGTAAAGATAGCTCAAAGTTATAGAGATTTGTGTTTATTTTCTGACTCTACTCTGGTTGCCTTAAGCAAATTACTTTACCTGTAAACCCTCTATTTGCTAATTTTTATTTATTTATTCATTTTTTTGTGGTACTGCAGGGCTAAACCCAGGGTCTTCCTCTAGGCAAGCACTCTACCACTGAGCTATACCCCTAGTACTTTCTAAAATTATTTTTATTTACTTTTATTTTGAGACTGGGTCTCAATAAGTTACCCAGGCTGCCTCTGGCCTGAAACTGGAGATCATCCTGCCACAGTCTCACAATTTGCTGATATTACAGGAGTGCACCACCATACCTGGCTTCAATTTGATTACTTTCTAAATGGCAATAATTGTACTATATATGTACTTTGGGGTTGTTACGAGGATTAAATTAAATGACTATAACATGCTTAGAACTGAGTAACGACACTCAAAAGATCTAGTCTATTATTTAATAGTTATGTAGTATTATATAATAAGCATTCTTCTTACTAGTATTATGGCAAATAAAATATCAACCCCCAAATATGTCCATATCCTAATCCCTGGACCTATTAATATGTTACCTTCCTGGTGCAAGGGACTTTGCAGGTGTGATTAAGTTACAGATCTTGACATAGGAAGATTATCTACAGATACTGTAATCAAGGGTCCTTAAGATCAGAAAACCTTTCCTGGCTGTGGCCAGAGAGAGATAGATCCATGGAAAATGGTCAGAGAGATTCAATTTGTTGGCTTTGAAGATGGAGGGTGGGTAGAACACAATCCATAGAATGTTTGTGGTCCCAAGAAACTACAAAGGACAAAGAAATGGATTCTACCTATAGGCTCCAGAAAGGAGTGAAGCCCTCCCTGCCTGCTTGTGATTTTAGCCCAGGGAGGACTATGCCAGACAGTTAGCTTACAAATTTAACGTGTTTATGATGTCATAAGCCACTAAGTTTGTGATGATTTGTGACGGCAGCAATAGAAAACTAATACAATCATATTATATATAATAATAATTATTGACACTAACACAATCACTACAAAGTGTTAAGTATTTAGAAAATTAAAGACATTTGTATAAAGTCCACAAATGTGTGTGGCATAGTTACTATGCTTAGGAAGTTCACATATTTTAATTATGAATTTAACACTGCAGTATTTTTTGATATTCAGAGTAATAATATATGATTAAATTCCTTAAAGCCAAATAAATTCTTAGAATCCTAAATCTGTTATTCTGAAAAGCAGACTTAAAGACTTAAAGGTCACTGCAAGTAAGATAATATTAGAATAGCCTTCATTCCTGACCACAGTAATTATATGACTCCTTTTGTCTATTATATCTCAATAAAGCTAGATAAAAGTACTGATCCATAGTACATTTCCACATATGCATATATGCCTCGAAAAGGAAATTTTTTGATGTTTTCTGTGCTGCTAAGATGACACTTTTTCTGTTACAGAAACCATTTCATTATCTTAGTCACAAGTTAAAATATAAAACACTTTGCTGACATAAATTCTAAAATATGTAAGATTTCTTTTAAAGTAGAAAATCAGCCAGAAAAGAGAGGAGGTAGCAACTTGCATCTTTTTTTTTCAAATATTATTCTAATTCTAAAATAAGGCTTTTACAATGTTTCATTGTGGATATTCCAGATTAAGAAGAAATCAAATGTGTTATTCTGAAATCTAGAGTACCAGATTTTTTTTTACAGTGGATTTATTTTGATTAGTAATTTTAGTGTACAACTTAATGAGCTTCATTATAACATTTCTGTATCATTGTACATTGCTCATATTCACCGCACCATTCCTTCTCCTGAGAGCCATCCCATCTGATCCCTTCTCACCATCAAAATTCTAATAACAATTTACACAGAAATAGAAAAAAATTCCCAAAACTCATATGAAGCACAAAAGACCTTGAATTGCCAAAGCAATCCTGAACAGAAAGAGCAATGCAGAAGGTACCACATTACCTGATTTCAAATTCTACTATAGAGCCATAGTAATAAAAACAGAATGGTATTGGCACAAAAACAGACATGTAGACCAATGGAATTGAATAGAGGATTCAGAAATAAACCCATGAAATTACAGCCACCTAATGTTCTACAAAGATGCCAAAAATATAAGTTGGAGAAAATATTCCTTGTTTTCTCTCATATGTGGATGCTAGATTTCAAATTATATTCAATATTTTAATATATAGGTCATGAAAGTAGAAAGAGACAATGTAGGGGAAGAAAAGAGACTAAAGAGAGGGGAGAGAGGGCAGTAAGTGAGGATTATAAGTTTTGTATTAAGAGAGAAGCCAAGCAAAGTAGATGTTCCATGAGGGTCACAAAGAATTGGACCCGACTCAACGGCACCTAACAACAACAAACAAAAGTCAGTAATGATCAGAATGAAATAGGAAGGGAAGCTATTGAACATCTCTTTTAGGATATAGTCGCCCACCCATTTTTTTTTATAACCCAGTAAACTTCCTCTCAATATGCATTTAGCAAAAGGGGTTGGTGGTAAAAATACAGTCAAGACTGTGTTCTGTGCTTTCTCCACTGACAATTTGCTGATTTCTCATCAGGGCTGGGATTTAGATCAGTTGGTAGAGCGCCACTCTTCAGTCTCTGAAGTCCCGGGTTTGATTCTCAGCACCGCAAACATGGGAGAAGGATGTGGCAATCCAATCCCAAGGCAATCCCAAAAAAATCAGCCACTGAAAACCCCATGAGGGTCTCTGTGAGTCAGACACAACTCAACAATGGCACCTAACAACAGTAAAACACTTGCTAAGTAACACTATGATCTTTTCCTCAGTTAGAAATGCTATTCTATGGTATTTTGAAAATAACCTGCCTTCTGTCCCACTAATGAACAGCTCTAGGTATTAGAGCATTTCTTCCAGATTCTTCCAGAATCCAGACAGATTCCAAAGGAACAGGGAAGAAGTGAAGCAAAGGCGTAGAATCAAGACAGACAGTACCTATTTCCCATTCCCTCACCAGAATCTCACACTGATTCCAAGAAATGAATTATGAGGACTGACATTTATTCTTCATAAATCCATAGAAACTGTGTCATCCTTTTGTGTAAACATGACCCTAAGGCTTTTATTTTTAAGCAATATTGTGGTTAGCAATATAAAAATATAACATATAATTTGTTTGAAAAAGAGTATTTCAGCCGAGCCCTGTAGGACATTCCTGTGACCACAGCGACTTGGGAGGTTGAGGTAGGGAAAATGAGAGTTTGAGGCCATAGGCAGCCTGTGCAACTTAGGGAAACCCTGTCTCAAAGTTAAAACAAAAGGGGAGAGTGCTGGGGGTACAGCTTAGTGGGGGAGTGCTTTCCTAGCTACACAAGCCCCTGGGTTCAAACCTTCCAGTACTGAAAAAAAAAATCATGTTCTTTTACTATAAAAAACTTCAAAGAAGATGAAACAATGAAAATGTGAAAAAAATCATAAAGGATAATATGCCTGAAGAATTGCATTCCCTTAGCGCTTATAAGAAAAACACATTTTTTATACAAAATCTCTGTTCTTTTTCTAAAAACTTGGAAGAATATGGAAATGTTATCTTGTAGTAAAATACTGGGCTGGGATTTAGCTCAGTTGGTAGAGCACTGCGCTGCAGTCTCTGAGGTCCCCAGTTTGATTCCCAGCACTGCAAAAGTGGGAGAAGGATGTGCCAATCCACTCCCAAGGCAATCCTGAAACAGTCAGCCATTGAAAACCCTATGAGGGTTGCTATGAGTCAGACACAACTGGACAGCATCTAACAACAACAGTAAAATACTTGCTAACTAGCACTATGATCTTTTACGCAGTTAGAAATGCTATTTTGTGGTATTTTGAAAAATAATCTGCCTTCTGTCCCACTAATGAACAGCTCTAGGTATTAGAGCATTTCTTCCTTCTGGAGATTTAAAATCTACCTGTAATTCTTACCCATTCACTTAGCACTGTTCTTTAAAAATACAAAGAATAAATCTAATTCTTGACTCAATAAAATAATAATCTTACTTAAAAGCTCCTTCCATAATCAGCCTGAGGTGATGTCTCAAAATGGTTTGTTATACATTTGACCCAGAAATCCCCTCGAAACATACAAAACAACATGTTTGAATCCTCATGTTCACTTTAGGAATATCGGTGAGGTTGGAATGTGTCTTCCCATCTTCACAGTAGCAAAGTTGGTAGGTGTTCCCAAGGCCTTGGATGGATGGTGGGTGCCCAAAAAGGGTGCTGAAATTTTGCTGCACATATTTAAAAACAGAATGGATGATGCTAAAGTTAAGAGGTTATGTGTAGATTCTCTGGTCATTGGTCATGTTTTACTGAACTGAGTACCCATGACACACCAGCTGTATCTACAGACTCACAGTCCGAGTAACCCATACATGAGCTCCCTCTATCACAAGGAAATTATCCCAATGGTTATGGAACAACTTGTTCTTAAACCAGAAGAGGAGATTGTACAGAATAAAAAATAAATAAATAAACCTATGGGTCAGGAAAAAAATCAACATAAAATACATGAAAATGAGAGTTAAAACTGAAAAAGAAAAAAGAAAAGTCAAAAATTTGAGCCTAACATGGTGTCACATACGTGTTGTGCCAGACCTCAGGAGGCTGAGGCACTTGAAGCCAGCCTGGGCTTCATTATGACACCCTGTCTTTTTTTTTTTTTTAAGTGTCTTATTTATACATGTTAGTGGGATACTTAGAAAAGGACCTGGCAATCCACTCCCAAAGCAATCCCAAACCAACCAGCCATTGAAAACTCTGTGAGGGTCACTATGAGTCGCACCTGACTCAAGGACACCTAACAACAACAACAATGGTGGGATACAGAGTGATAAGTTAATTGAGATATCCATTATGTAACTATCAAATTAGTATTGCTTATACTTTCATCTCCTTAAATATTACCAGACAAAGAGAGTCTAAAATAAAGAAAAAAATTTTCATGTAATGACAAGTCATGCTAGTATGGGTTATACTGATATCTTTTTCCTTTCCTTTTTCTTTTTTTCTTTAATTGTCATAGAGTTTCATCCTGTAGTTTTTTTCTCTCCCTCTTTACCCTTCTACATTGTTCCCCCTTCCCACATCACCATCATCCAACCCCCGCTACTAGTACCCTCCCAGTTCATATTGGATCAACTTGTATTTTCCATTCTTAGTTAAGTATGATTGTACATTTATGTGTATGTATGCATGCATGTTCATATGTGTGTGTGCATGTGTGTGTGTTTGTGTGTGTGTGTGTGTGTGTGTGTGTGTGTGTGTGTGTGTCTACAGCCATACCACCTTGGTGTGTAATCTTGTCAGATCTCAGAAGCTAAGCAGAGTCAGGCCTGGATAGTACTTGGATGGGAGACCACCTGGGAATACCAGGTACTGTAGGCTTGGGAGAAGGACCTGGCAGCCAACTCCCAAAACAATATTATTAAAAACCCTATGAAGAGCAGAGAAGTACTGACAATGGTGCTGGGCATGACAGTGTCAGATGGTGTTTCATGTGTTATGCATTGGGTCACTATGAGTTGGACCCAATTTAACAGCACCTAACAACAACTATATATGTGTATTTTTTTCCTTTAAGGTGGATTTAGCTCCTGCATATGAATGAAAACATGCAGTATTTCTCTTTTTGAATTTGAATTATTTCACTTAAAATGATACTCTCCAGTACCATCCATTTTGTTTCAAATGCCAAAATTTCATTTCTCTTTACTGCTGATTAACATTCTATTGTTTATATATAGTAAGATTTTTTAACCTAATCTTCTATTGATGGACATCTGGGTTGATTCTATACCCTGGCAATTGTGAAAATAGCTGCATTAAATATGGAAGTGCAAGTGCCCCTGTGACTGAAGCACTCGAGGCCATCCTGGGCTTTATTATGAGATCCTGTGGAAAAAAAAAAAAACCTCAATTAAAAAGAGGAATGATCAGGGAAATTTCAGTATTAATCAAACAAATGCAAATTAAAATCACAATATCAAAGTATTGTTCTTAGACAATATTTAACATCTATTAAAACATCCACAAATTTAAATAACGGTAATTATGCACAATGTCTAGGAAAGTTTAATGAAACTAGTTGTCTTTCAAACAATTCTCTATAGAATAAATTAGTACAAATGCTCTGGAAACAACTTGCCCAACATTGTAAGAACCACTAAAATCTTGATCCAGTAATCATTCCTTATAATATGTTGTCAAAAATTCCAAAAGAAAAAATTAAATGCTAAAAGATATCTTTGAAAGCTTCAGAATAATACTCCAAAATTTAAAAACCACCTAAACTCCAGTATTCCAACAGGGAATGGTAAGGTAGTAAAAGCAACATCTATATGTTCCAAATCAGAGAAATAATCTTCAACTACTTAAACTTGCAATTTAAAAACCTATTTAGCAGTATAGAAAGGCTTTACATTTACTGTAGTCACAACTATATAAAATTTTGAATGCCTATAGCACAAACACCTGTGTCTGAATGAAATGTAATTGACTTATTTCAAAATGGTGAATTGGGTTTTAAGGGTTTTTGTGCTTTTTTGTTTGTTTGTTTCTATGATCACTATTAGGTCATTTGTGTCTTTAAACAATGAAAAACTGATATTAAGGGGAAAATACCGTTTCAGAGCAACTCAGTTGTAGTAATCACAGTGCACATTAAAAATTTCTAACCAAAGCAAATTCTTACATGCATTTAAAAATTATTATTTTCAAAAAAGAGAAATCCATACAAAAATGACTATCCCAGTCATCTAAAGTGATTCAGAGTACATTATATCCAGACTTTAAGGAGCCAGATTTATACCTGGAATCTCTCTTTGGTTAGGTTACACAGTGAACTCTGCCACTGTCCCTGGAGATGTGCTCTATGTCACTGGACAGCCTCGGTACAATCACACAGGCCAGGTCGTCATCTACAAGATGGAGGGTGGAGACATCAAGATTCTCCAGACACTCAGCGGAGAGCAGGTAAACTTGAAAAATATTGTTCTAAATTAATTTGTTCATACCTCATGTAACTATTGTCCTAAACTTAAAAAAAAAAAGGCAATGTGCACATATACAGTATTCACTGTGAACAGGGTCCCCTAGGGTTCTTTTGAGGGATGGAAAGTAGCTACATCTTTGACCCTATAAACATTTCAGCTGGATGGAGGCAGAGGTAAGATGTACAAATAATAGGTATAGAAATAAATGTATAAAATATGTACAAAAAGACATCCAAAACCCCAAGAAACATAAAAACACCATGGGCATCGGCATTATATTCAAAAGATAGAAAGATTTCTTTAAGCTAAGATTGGTGCAGAAAGTCCTAGTAAAAGAAAACTTGGGCTGAGTCTAGAAGGAAAGGCAGAATACTTTGTTGTTGTTGTTGGGTGCTGTCAAGTCAGATCCCACTCATTGCAACCCTATATACAATAGAATAAAACACTCACCAGCACTGTGCCATGCCCAGCACTATTGTCAGTGCTTTTCTGCTATTCATAGAGTTTTCAATGGCTGACTGTTTCAGGAGTGGGTTGCCAGGTCCTTCTCCCTAGCCTGCAGCACCTGATATTCCCAGGCAGTCTCCAATCCAAGACTAACCAGGCTGACCCTGCTTAGCTTCCAAATTCAGACAGGATCACATACTACAGTACTATGGCTGCAGTCAGGTAGAATATAGATAAGCAGAACAAGACATGAAAGAAGAGTTAAGATAATGTGGACCATGATTATGTGAAGTTTTAATGGCAAATTAAAGAATTTGGATTATATTCCAGAGGTGATGAGAAATTGCTTACAATGTGTAAAACAGGAAAATTCTCTTAAGATAATATTAAATATTAAACATAGTTTAGGAAATTATACAGGCAATAGGAAAGTATCAATATTTCTATTTTCAGACAGAAACATCTAAAATATTTTAAAATTAGTTTTGAATTCTAATAAGTTGAGTATGTTTTGCCTCTTTTTTATAGTTTTCTGTATTTTCCAAGTGTTCTACAGTCAGAATTTATTAACTTTATCCTTTAATCTTCAAGGAGGGTTGTTCTTAGGCTTTAGTAAATGTTTCAACTCAGTAGAGTAGATGGGTAGGACTGAATCACCCTTCCTCACCTGCAAGAATCCTGGTTGCTGCCCAGCAAAACATATAGCCCAGGTGCCGGAACACTCACAGCAGTTAACTCTAAGAGCTGCCCCAGCCTGATGCCCCAGCAGCCAATATCCTTTATGACAACAGCATAGACATAGCTTCCTGGTGCTTTGCAAAAGGCATGCTAGTTACAAGAGTCACTGCAATCCAGGAAGTCCAAAATATGTGGTCCCAGCAGGTACATAGAGTTTGCTTATGATTCTACATGACCTAAACAACATCCTATCCAGAAGTCATATTGTCATATGCCAGGTGAAAGGGTTTAATTAGCTCTTTACCACAATTATACTCAGAAAATGAATCACTAATGAAAACAAGGCCTGCAGCTGTAGCCCTGTGGCATCCCATCCCATCAGATCTCGGAAGCTAAGCAGGGTCAGGCCTGGTTAGTACCTGGATGGGAGACCGCCTGGGAACACCAGAAGCTGTAGGCTTGGGAGAAGGACCTGGCAACCCCCTCCCAAAAATCAGTCTGCCATTGAAAACCCTATGAACAGCAGAGAAGCACTGACCATAGTGTTTCACCTGTTGTATGTAGGGTCGCTATGAGTCAGATACTGACTCGATGGCACCTAACAACAACAACAACAATGAAAACAAAGTTATTGTTGTAGCTCAAGGATGTGTCTCAAGGATGAGACAATAAGAACCTAAAATGATATATCAACAACAAAAATGGAAAGGGAAGGAGTATAATACACATAAATAAGGAGGAATTGAAAAAGAGTAATTGAAGCATTTTTGATGACAACCTAGGTCCACTGTCATCCTGTAATTGTCTACAAGCGTAGGGAAGAGTAAAGTTTTGTGGAAAAAGTGCTTATCCAAGTAGAGAAGAGTATCATAGATGTTTAAAACATGGATGATTTCAGTTTTAAACCCAAGAATCTGAGAGAAAGGTGGCTCCATAATTAAAATGTCAACAACTCAAGCAGTTGAGGTAATTTTAAAAATAGTACTGGTCTTTAGACATGTTTCCTATAACAGTAAGCACAGATTCTGATTCTTGTAGGTGCCAGGTAGGGAAAACAAATAGATAAAGCTGCTGGGCATGAGACACAAGGAAGTGAGGGAAGCATGGGCCTTGGCAGCTTGCAAACTCCCATGTAGTTCCAGAGGGCTGCTGCCATTGAGAATGAAGGTCCAATGTTGCCAGAGATCACAACCTTTTTTAAATGTTTTTAATTAATTCAACTTTTAAAAAACATTTTAAGTCCTTCAAAAGCCTGTGAATAAAGTATCTTCAAAAGTTATCAGCATGGTGGTACGTGCCTATAATCCTAGCATTTGGGAAGCTGAGGCAACAGGATTGACAAAAGTTCAAAACCAGCCTGGTCTACATAGTGAGCAAGTTCCAGGCCAACCTGGGATACACTAAAAGATTTTGTCCCAAACAAAATAAAGTCATTAGACCTACATTCAAAAGCACATCTCACCTTGTCTACATGTCTAACAATGTCTATAAACATAGCACTGGAACCTTGACAAGGAAGAGAAATGGAATGTGCAGGATGTAGTAAGTAGCATGCTTAGGAAGCATTGGTCACCAAGGGTAAGAGAATGGAAGGAACAAAGTAGATCTGAGCTGCAGAGCAGGCCAAAGTTTAGAGTATAGGGGGAGGGAAAGGAGCCAGGAAAGGTGAAAAGAAAGGGTCATCAGTGATAGAGGAGCAAAATCATAAAAGCAAAGGTAAAATCATAGAATGTCAACACAGGAAATGTTATAAGAGATATATTAAGACTGACAGATATGAAACTCAGATGAATATTTGTAAAGGTGATTTTAGCATTTGGAAAATGAAATATAACTCCCCTGCTTTTCCCTAAAACATATCCCTATTTTTAAAGGCAAAAATACAGCATTACAAGGTAATGCCTCCCAATTCCCACAATCAATTCATATTTTTCTATCTCTTATAACTGTTAGGACAAGATGTAGCCATTGTTGGGTAAATAATCATCGAGCACCATAAGGTAGAATATGCTGCAATATTTCAGGACCAACCAGGCCCTTTAATGTATTTATTTCATATTTCCATATTACTGTATTTAAACACTGGTGAAATCATCCCAGAATGGTTTCTCTTCTTTAACTCATTTTATTTCTTTAAAAAATGGCTGTAGTATTACTGACCTGATATGTGGAGAAGAGCACTTATAGGGTAAAATCTAAAGGAAATCATTTCTGTGACTGTCAAGTTATGAAGTCTGCAACAGCGGTTCACCCTCAATGATGGGGCTGACTAATATTCTCTGGCCTAGAGAACACCAGCTAGCACCAGTTTCTGCATTTCATTTCTTTGCCAGCTGATGCTCACATCCTCTTCTAGATTGGGAGAACTAGGAAATGAAAATTTCAGCTTCCTTTAGAATTTCTGACATTTATTAGGCTGCTTCGTTTTGTCTTGTATCCAGATTGGTTCCTACTTTGGCAGTGTTTTGACAACAATTGACATTGATAAAGATTCTCATACTGACATCCTTCTTGTCGGTGCCCCCATGTACATGGGAACTGAGAAGGAAGAACAAGGAAAAGTGTATGTGTACGCCCTAAATCAGGTAATGGGATCTAAGTTTGGTAGAAATCCAGGAACATCTCTTCTTTCCCCTTAATTTTGAATAGAGCAGTTCTAATTTTTCACTCACTTTGGAAAAATAAGCAAAGATATTTTCAAAGCCTATGCACCCTACCAACCATCAGTTCCAACCCTTAGAATTCTAGTAAAGTTCTTTCAGCCCTGAGATGTTTTCTACTGGCCAATGTGAATTTTTTTTTTTTTAACCAGAATGTGTAGGATAAAGAAGACAAATGTAAATCTCACTAACCTACTAAATGAACTCACCTATAAACCATTCAGGAACTCTAGCCCGGAGGTGGGAGATATTAGCAGTAAAATGGGCTGTATGTGGTGAGGGTGAAGTAGCTTCAAAGCAATGACACCAGACAGTTCCCAGAAACTATTGTGATCTTTGGAATTCTTCACTGAGCTAGAGTGAGATTTTATTTTCCATTCTTGACTTTGTACATCATTTGTTAGGTAAAATAATTCTTGAATTTTTCATTGGAAGAATATTTCTCTGATTACGAAAGGCCACTGTTTATTTAGTTTTTTTAATTCTTAGATTTTCCCCACATAATAATTATTTTAAATTATAAATTGTGGGTTTTTATTCCTATCGCTTTTTGGCTTCTTCTTATCAATTTTTTTTTTTGTCCTATGCTCTCCTACTCTCCCTTTTTTCTTAAGAAATTGTGTTCTTTTCCACTTAATACTTTCTCCCTGCTTGCTTCTTTCTTTCTTTCTTCCACTCTAGTCAGCTTTAGAGAAAGTTTGCTTTTGAACAGAGTAAGTTTTTTCTTTGTCCTACAGTGGAGAAGAGAGAGAGAGACAGAGACAGAGACAGAGACCGAGACAGGGACTGACTGTTCAAAGAAGCACAATGTTAGCTAAAGAAGAGATAGTGGCATAAATTGAGGACTTAAAATTTCAGTTCTTTAACTTTTAAAAGATGCCATTAATTATATACTCATTCAATTGCATTAAGATGAGATTCCATTGAAATTCTCAGTGTTTCTTTTTTGTTAAGCTTCTACAGTCTGTTTTTTTAAATTCCTAACTTTGCTCTCAGACACACAGCTTAAGAAATTTTGCAGTCTTTGCCATGGATGTAAAAATGGTTTTTAATAGGGCTGATCTAGCATGTACTTTAAAAATCAACTCTGCTGTAATTTTGATAGAAATCTTTAAGTCTCCTGTTTGTCTTTCTCCTAGACAAGGTTTGAATATCAAATGAGCCTGGAACCCATTAAACAGACTTGCTGCTCAGCTCTCAAGCACAATTCATGCACAAAACAAAACAAAAATGAGCCATGCGGGGCTCGTTTTGGAACAGCTATTGCTGCTGTAAAAGACCTCAATGTTGATGGATTTAATGACATCGTGATAGGAGCTCCACTGGAAGATGACCACGCAGGAGCTGTGTACATTTATCATGGCAGTGGCAAGACTATAAGAAAAGAGTATGCACAAGTAAGCTGCTAAACCTGTGGACTCTTTTCCTAAATGGCTAAGTGTACTCAATCCCAGGAATTACCTGTCTTCCTTCATAACTTATTTAATTTCTTTCTTCTGATTGACTCTGTTGGGAAACAGATGTAATTCTCTCCTAAGTGTTCTTTATAGAGTATTTTATACTCTTTGCATACTATTAATACTCTTTGTATTTTATACTTTTATCTACTTTCTTTTCTGTGTTATATGGCATGTCTGCCAGATCTGATCTTTTGAAATGGTAAAAAAGCAAAACAAAACTAAGATAACCCTTTATAATATTGCCATTTGACATCTGCAGTGTATTTGATATTAAAAGAATACTCCTTTCTGAATAAGAGAACAATTATATGAATTGCTAGGTGCCATTGAGTCAGGTTGAACTCATAGTGACCCTGTGTACAACAGAACGAAACGCTCTCTGACACTGTGCCATACCTGGCACTATGTCAGTGCTTCTCTGCTAATTCATAGGGTTTTCAAGGGCTGATTGTTTTGGGAGTGGGCTGCCAGGTCCTTCTTCAATTTTTACAGTGCTGGAGATCTCACCCAGGGCCTCAGAGTGCTCAGAGCAGCACTCTACCAACTGAGCTAAACCCCAAAGATCGTGTGCCTGTCACAGAGTCAGGGAGTGTTTCATATATAGTGTCAGTGTGAGTCGGACCCGACTCCGTGGCACCTAACAACAACAACAACAATTATATGAGTTATCAAATAAAGGAGATGAGATCAGTATTTTTATATTAAATTTTCATGTCCTTATAATAAAATTGCATTAAACTTATATTTATGAGTTAATTTGGTATGCTTTCATCAAATGAATTTGTGTTTTGGAAGGCTTTATAATTTTCTCACCAGTAATACTTCTTGGAAAAAATTTTAAATAATTAAGCCTAGCCTGCAGGAGATTTCTGTTGTTCTTATTTTAAATTTATTATTAGTTAACAGCATTAATCTGTAAATTTAATTTCTTCATACATGAGAAAAGTATTAAGTTCTAAAAATGCTTAATGCAGTATTAAAATAGGAGGTCTTTGAGGACTTGTGGTTGTTTTTATATAATCTTAGTTGATTAAACATTGAATAACTACTTATGAATAAAATAGCTTCATTTCAGTACTTACTTAAACAATTTCTAGCTTATAAACCATGAAAAGAAATCAGAATATAAGTTATTTCTTTTTATATTTGCATGGTCTCTTTGGTCCCATAGTCAACAGAGTTCTCAAACATTATTCATGTATTGTGATAGGTTTAATTTCTCAGAAAATCATAGTAGTGTTAAAAGTGAACATATTAAGGGGCTTATTTCAGTAACAACACTTCTATCCATTTGGTAAGTGATTTATTCCTGTTGCAAATCTTCATGACATTATGTGCTTAAGTAGAGGTATGTGGTGTTAGCCATATGGGCATGATGGTACCAGGAAATGCACAGAGCATTCTTTCTTGTATTCTTCTGGTTTATTCCTTCAGTGTTAATCTTGTAAATATAACAGAATATCATTTGAAGTAAAGAAAGATTTTTAATCATTTAATCGAATAGTCACTATTTTGTAAAATAGTGGTAAAACAAAATGTAGCTTTAAACAAAAGAATGAAACAGAATATTAAAGCTAGATTTCTTTAGTTATTGGCAAAGTGCTTTCCCAAGGAATAGATGAAGCCAGGATTACTTGATTCCATGGGAACTAGAGGTGTTGCTGGGGTACAGGATAATCCAGAATCAAATGGAATGAACTCCCTTAGGACCAGGGAGGCAAATATCTCCTGATTTGTTTACTGGAAAAGATATGAAAATACATAAACATGAAAAATGTTTCCATCTAGTTTCCCTTATTTCCTTCTTATTTTATATGATTTAAGAGGAAAACAGGATGAAAATATCCAAATATATAGAAGGTTTGTCAGTCCTGTCTCCTTGCCATCAGGTCTATTAAAATAGTAATAGCTTACACCAACACTAAGCTAAGTCAAAAAGCACAGAAAACAAATATCAAGCATGGTCATGTGCACAGATCAGCCTTCAGGAACTCCATATTCACTTGTGCCTTCCCACCTTGTGCATATATGTGAGTGAAGTTGGGTGTAATGTGACCTCAACTTGTAGGACAATTTTCAGCAAATAGTAAAGAAGATTGCATATTGGGATATGCATTTGATAGAATGTGTTGTTCATACCCAGCCACAAAGTTCAGTGAACCCCGTTTTAGCCCCTGTTGCAATCTTCTACTCTCTCGCTTGCTTACGAGATATGTTTTTAAAGTTTCCAGTATTTTTAAATATTTCTGTGTGTTAGGATTGAAAAGGAACTAGAAAGTAGAGCAAGTTACTCATAATGTTTCCCTTGAGCATTAGACAAGATGACGTTATAAAATTATTTCCCTTCTCTCTGGAGTCAGTAACCCTGAAGTGATTTTTTTTCTGTACTATAAAAAGAACAATGTCCATTGGGAACATTTGAGCATTTCCTCTTGTCTCCACATGAGGGGCCTCTTGGTTCCCAACAGATCTTTAATTTTAATTTTTTGTTAACCAATCTAAATTCTCAGATGTATCTAGAACTGTTTTGAACAGATTCCACTGACATAAAACTTTGTGCTGGGATTTTCACAGCGTATTCCATCGGGTGGGGATGGCAAGACACTGAAGTTTTTTGGCCAGTCTATCCATGGAGAAATGGACTTAAATGGTGATGGTCTGACTGATGTGACTATTGGGGGCCTTGGTGGTGCTGCCCTCTTCTGGTATGTATTTTATAACATCGGATTCATTTGATAATATTTCACAGATGGTTCTAGAGTTCAGAGTATGATTGGACCTTGTGCCATACCAAATATCTATTTCCTTTTATGCTCCATTATGCAGGTACGTTATTCAGTTAAGTAAGTTGGAAGTGTCAGTGAATTTTAAGAATTAAGAAGCTATATCAAAGCAACAAATAGAAAGAACTCTTTGTGGGCTGGGGTTTAACTCAGTCAGTAGAGTGCTGTGCTGCACTCTCTGAGGATCAGGGTTCAATCCCCAGCACCAAAAAATGGAAGAGGGATATGGCAATCCACTCCCAAAGCAATCCCAAAACAGCCATTGAAAACCTGATGAGCTGGTGAGAGGGAAAATTAGTTGAAACTCAGAAGGTTGCATTTTGTCAATAAGTATTTCAAAGCCATAAGACAGCTTTGAAATAAACAAGGAATTTACTTCCTAAAACAATTTAAAGGTATTACATAGAAATATGGTTAAGACTATGAGTCAGACTGAATTCAATGGCACCTAACAACATTATATATTTGACAATAAAATACACATTCTATTCTGGGGGAAGTATAAAGGAGGAAAAGGTTTTTAGAAGATGTGTATAGATGAGAAAATATCCCTAACTTCAACTTGTTTACTCGCTTTTAGGGATAATTGACTTTATTCATTTACCTGATGTGTAGAAGTAGATGTTCTTTACACAACCTATGCTCTATGACTACACAGTAAAGCAAACCAGGAGCCAGGATACAAAGAGCAAATGCAATGTGAAAGCATGGTTTGAGACAGGTTGTAGATGGCAGGCAATAAGCAGAGGCAGTCAACAACACCTAGAAGCAGACAGCAAGAGCCTTGCCACATGAGCTGTATATAACCACTATAAGGATCCAGATGGAGCAGAGAGGATGTGTCCGACGGACAATGGTCAAAGCAGCATCATGCTTGGAACATCCATATGACTACACAAAAGGTAGTCATGTTTGTTCTTTGCTGATGAGAGGGAAAATTAGTTGAAACTCAGAAGGTTGCATTTTGTCAATAAGTATTTCAAAGCCGTAAGACAGCTTTGAAATAAACAGGGAATTTACTTCCTAAAACAATTTAAAAGTATTACATAGAAATATGGTTAAAGATGTATGATCTTTTGAGCCATACAAAATTATACGTAACAATCCCATTTTATAAAAAGAAAGTCAACTATCCAATGAGAGGAGATTGAATAAAAAGATTATGGTGTGTGTGCATGCCGGTATAGTGGACTGCCAGCACGTACAATGTTTTCAGAAAAAATATATTCAAAATCTACTCATTATAAGCTTAAAAATATGCATACATAAGTATGTATATGCTAGCACATATATACAGTACATATGCATGTATATATGTGCATATATCACTATTCTGTAAACAGGAGAAAGATGTGGCAATCCACTCCTGAAACAATCCCAAAACAACCAGCCACTGAAAACCCTTTGAGGGTCGCTATGAGTCTGACCCCAACTCGAGAGCACCTAACAACAACAACTATCCTGTAAAGAGTTAAAATACGATGCTGAATGTTGATGAATGGTAGTTATTGCTAAGTAGTAGAATTATAAATCGTATCTATTTTCTTTATGCATTTCTATGATTTTTATGTTTCCTATGAGTAAATTGTTTGAAAAGAAAAAGGGAAATTTATTTTTTAATGCAAAAGCATAAGCAGAGACTTGATCATGCAGAAAATACCTAGTTATTAACATCTAGTTCTCTTCACAAAGCAAAAACCAGGTAAAGATGTCCAACAATTATTCTGACTTGATTCTAAGGCAGTGGCCTCAGGTTTCATACATTGTCCCTGCCTAAGATCTTACTCTGCTCTTCTTTTGTATTAGTGAATATGATTGGGGTTTAGATTTTAAGGGGCTGCTTTTAAATCCAAGATTTCCCTGCTAACAGCTTTTGACCTTGGATAAAATATTTAATTAACATCTCAGAGCCCCCGTTATCTCACACACAAAACAGATATTGGTAGTCTTCCCTTCTCAGTGGGGGATACTTTGCAAGAACACCAGTAGGTAACTAAAATCTCATAGTGACAAACATTATATACAAGAACTGCAATATTGGAATAATTGATCTGATATCCGAGATGGCTAACAAATGTCTAATGGGAGTAGTATATACAATGTGGATATGCTGGATAAAAAGATGATTTAAATCCCCTGTGAGATAGCATGAAGGTGCAAACTAGTCAGAATAGTGCATAATTTAAAACTTATGAATTGTTTCTGGAGTTTTTAATTTTGTATTTTTGGACCATAGTTGACCACAGGTAACTGAAACTATGGAAAAACAAAATTATGGATGGGGGGAAGGGAATACTGTTTTTCTTATTATTAAAGTTAATTTAAGATTTATGTGAAATAGCAAACACATACATCGCTTATCATTCTGCTGCTTCTTTCCGGAAATGAGACAGAGTTGAAACCTGGCATAGACAAATATTACAGTCTAGATGCAAACCAGCAAGCACCCACTAGATTTTTAGGTCCCCCTGGACCATTTCAAAATTGGAAATAAACTCCGTGATCCCCAAAATGTACTGTTGGTACTGAGCTTACACCTGGGCACTTGGTTCCATCGCTTTTCCATCACAAGCAAAACTACACCTTTGGCTTTGAACCAGATGCCCAGGATGGTTCTAAAACAACTGGGTCTCCTCGGAGCATAAATTACAATCTCTTCTGTATCAAAGATTAATTAAAGAACTACAGTCCTGAAAGCCCATATGACACACAAAGGAGATTCTCTCTCAATACACTCATATTGCATGACATTCATTAAATGGAAATAATGTGTAAGTAACTCTCCTTGTTTATATGTCTGTAGGACCCGAGATGTGGCTGTTGTTAAAGTGACCATGAATTTTGAACCCAATAAAGTGAACATTCAAAAGAGAAACTGCCATGTAGAGGGAAAGGAAACAGTGTGCATAAATGCTACAGTGTGTTTTCATGTGAAATTAAAATCTAAAGAAGACTCAATTTATGAGGCTGGTAAGCATAATAATTATAGCAAGTACTTTTAGGCAGAGGACAATGTATTTGCTTCAGCACTGTGAAATCCAGTTGTTGTTGTTAGGTGCTGTCCAGTCGGTATCCGACTCATAGCGACCCTCATAGGGTTTTCAATGGCTGACTGTTTCGGGATTGCCTTGGGAGTGGATTGCCAGGCCCTTCTTCCATTTTTGCGGTGCTGGGAATTGAACTTGGGACTTCAGAGACTGCAGTGCAGCACTCTACCAACTGAGCTAAACCCCAGCTCTAGTGAAATCCAGTAGAATATTACATTTCCTTCAGCCACAGTGAACTGTATACCACATTTACCCCATGAGCATGTTAAACCTTGAAAACAGTTGTGCTACAGAAGGAAGAGATAATGGAACCTACCAAACTGTGGAGCAGAAATTACATGTTTGTATGAAATGGCATCAACATGCTGTAGTTCTCCTCTGGCTCGCCTATCTACTCTGAACAACCATGCATAATAATTCAGAGGTAGCATTTTTTTTCTCTGAAGTAATTTTTTTTATTGAAAATTTTTAATGTACACCTTAATGTGATTCATTCTGACATGCTTTTCATTGTGACATTTCCATATATGCATTTTGATGTACATTACTCATATAGGTTCCCCCTTAACCTCTTGTATGCTTCCCCCCATCGATCCCTCCTCATATAGGTCTTCTCTATCATTTACTTGGTATAATTTTTCTATATGCCCTTGGGTTCCAGTTCTGTTTACGATAGAAACTTTTCCTGTAGTGAAATTTGTTATTATCTTGTCAGAACAATTGCATGCATTTTCTAGACCATTTATATTGACAACATTTTTAGCTTTTTTTTCTTTTATTTTGATGTGACCTTTGAATAGGATGTTTCCTTTTATAGTTTTGATTCAGCTTCCACATATGAGTGAGAACATGTGGTGCTTCTCTTTCTGAGCTTGTGTTCATTCACTTAAAATAACTTTCTCTAATTCTATCCATTTTGCTGCAAATGTTCTTATTTCATTTTTTTGATTGCTCAGTAATATTCCATTGTGTATATGTACCATAGTTTTTTTTATCCATTCTGTTGAAGGGCACTTTGGTTGGTTCCATATCCTTGCTATTGTGAAAAGTGCTGCATTGAACATGGAGATGCAGGTGTCTCTGTGGTATGATGACACATCTCCCTTTGGGTAAATTCCCAATAGTGTTATAGCTGGGTCAAACAGTAGATATATTTTTTTAGAAATGAGTTCCAAATGAGTCACAAGAATCCTCTCCCTTCTCCTGCCCCCTCCTGCGGAAGACTGGTATTGCAGAGGACCTGCAAACTACAGCCCCATGTTCCTTTCCATTGAGAAGAGAGTCAGAGTTGCTCTGTGTGGGGTTCTTAGGTGCCAGCCTGTCCATCCCTCCTCTCCATGTCCTGCACTTTTTACCAATGTAGAAATATGTTAAAGTCAAAGCTATGAAGACCAGTGTCTGAAGAGGAGTAATTTACTTTGCAAACTAAATAAAAGTAGAATGAGGAAGACTATTAATCCTTAATATTTGGTTTTTCTTAATTTGTTCTATGTGTGCATATATATGCTCTAAAGTAGCTTCATCACTACAAAATAAATGAGCTATATGAATGTAAATTAATGATTTGGGCTTTCATATGCAACATTGATTTGGTCTTATTTAACTTTGTAAAATAACTGAGCCATCAAATAAGGACCTTCATACAAAGTATAAGGCTTCATTTGTTTTCTTTATTGTGCTATGTTTATTTTAATGAATTTAACAATGCCTTGAACATGACATCTTTTATTAAAAAGTTAAAAATATTAATGTCTATTTTTGTCTTATTGAAATATATTTGAAATTATGGAACTACATAATAAACATTCTAAGGGGCACTCATTCCATCATGGCTAAACTAGAAAAAATATTTTGAGTGAAAATCCAATAAACACAAACATGGGCAGTAAATTAGACATGTGGGTGTATATGCATATGTATGTGTGTGTGTCTGTGTGTATATGTATATATGCATTAAATGCATAGCAAATTCAGAAAACAATTCCATAGAGTTCTGAAATTATCTTGTGACTGCTAATATCATTGTATTGCAGTAATATAGATATTTTGAATAGTTAGACCTTTCATTGATTGATTGCCTAAGAGATTTTTCTATAATGTTAATTTAATGAGTTGGATCATATGAAAATCACTCTCAAATAAAAAACTGCTGTCTATTTTTCTTTTACTTTCATAGATATGCAGTACCGCATCACCCTAGATTCACAGAGACAGATATCACGAAGTTTTTTCTCTGGAACTCAAGACAGAAGGATCCAAAGAAACATCACAGTTCGAGAATCAAGATGCACTAAGCACTCCTTCTACATGTTGGCAAGTAAATCATATATTATAGCTGCCTTATTCCAAATTGAGAAGATAGTATAGATGTCTTACTTCAAGTCAATCAAATTCTACTGTTTTAATTCAAAGTCCACATCATGAACTTCCTGTTTTCTCGCTCATCATAAAAATCACAAGTCTGATTCTGTCATTGCTAACACATTTCATAAAACTATCTTTAGTCTTCCATGTGTGTGTCAGACATCCATGTGTTATAGAATAGTAAAAGGCACAGTGCTCTAGCTGGCAAGAGACTTTATTCACTTATTTATTTCTTTTAATCATTTTTTATTATTTCAACTTAAAAACATTAATTTCTGTGGGCCTCATCTGTCATATGTGCATGATAAGGAACTAATGGGTCTGAGGGGAAACTATTGGGCCATGTGTTTTCTAGGGTCCATTGAACCATATGTCATACTCTTTGACTTTAGATTGTAGGGGGGAAATTCTGATATTTTCTATCCTCTGAGGCTCTGTGCTACTTCAGTTTCTTTCTATTATAGTGTATGAGCAAGGCTTGGGAAGCAAATTATTAATCTCTAGAGATTACTGGTAAGCCAATTTGAACCATTTTAAATGTATTTTGGGGGGGCATTGTGTATGTGGGGAGTGTTCCCAACTGAGGGAAGGTATTTCTTAAACATAATACTTTGTAAAATTTTTAAAAATGGAGGTAATGAAAAACACTAATTTTAGTAAAATGATTAATACTGAGAGTTTGAACATGGCCTTGGAGTTTCAAGGGAAATGGGCTGACTTTCCCATCTCTGACTTATTTTCATATTCTTGATGTATTCATATTCTATATTTTGAAGATTATAGCTAGAGGTAGAAATGTAACAGAAATGTGCATTCTGGTGTGCCACATTTATTCTTCCTCAGTGATTTTCACATCAGTATCCCCCATGATCCATATCAAAATAAATATGTTCTATCAACACTAATCTATGATGCAAAAAAATAAAACGAGTACATCCATCCCTGAGTTCATCAAAACTGAGCATTTAGGAGTTAGAACTTGCATAAAATCTGATAGGCATAAAACAGACCTGGCACTGCCACCAACCTACTAAAAGTGATTGTAGTCTATCCACAAGTTTGTATCTAAGCTATGTCTAGGGACTGGTGTTAAAATAAATGTACTAGTTTCAAAAGCTCCAAAACTCTTTTGTATTTTTAAAGGATACTTTAACTTTATTCTGGAGTCAGCTATGGTAGAATTTGCATCTCAGCTCTCTCACATTCTCAGTCATTCTGATAAAGTTATTTAGTCTTAAAGACTCAATTTATCATCTGTAAAATAAGAACCATAATAGTAATTCATCTTAGAGGACTGTTGAAATATTTCACAAAAATGTATATGAAATTCATAATTGTGGATGCTATCAGTGACAGTTGTTATTGATAATGTTTTTGTTGTTGTTGTTAGGTGCCGTCGAGTCGGTATCTGACTCATAGTGACCCTCTGCACAACAGGGGAAACACTATTGTCAGTGCTTCCCTGCTGTTCATAGGGTTTTCAATGGCAGATTAATTTTTGGGAGGGAGTTGCCAGGTCCTTCTCCCATTATTGATAATAGTATTGACAATATTAATCATATTTACAGCATTTCCATATTAGTTTACATTATAACATTTTTATAGGTCTAAATATATGTTGAGCTGGGGTTTAGCTCAGTTGGTAGAATGTTGCTCTGCACTGAGACCCCAGGTTTGATCCCCAGCACCATAAAAATGGGAGAAGGACTGGACAACCCACCAACCCACTCCTGAAACAATCAATCATTGAAAACCCTATGAATAACAGAGAAGCACTGACATACTGCCAGGAATGTCAGTCTTAGGGAGTGTTTCATTCTGTTGTACATAGGGTTACTCTGAGTTGGACCTGACTTGAAGGCTCCTAACAACAACGACAACAACAAATACATGTTAGATTAATGAAATTTAACTTAATTTAAAGAAAATTTGCCCTTCTGAAGGTGGGAGATTTTGTTAGAAGTATTACACACTGATTTTTAGCTTGAAGTCTCAAGAGAATTTTTATGAAAATAGCTAAAGGTGGTATATCCTGGCAGGCAAGGTACTGCATATCTCAGAACTCCAGTAGGTCCTTCTGAGGAATTGGAGGTCAGTCCACTGATCATACTGAGAAGCCTCTGCTTTCTGTCCATGTCCCTTGTCAAAGCAGGAAGTCCATCTCACGCCAGCAGAAGAAAGCCCAATGAGGTCATATGTCAGATTAGTTGCACAGAATGTCCCAGTAAACCACGAAAGCAGAAGGAAGAATCCACAATAAGATCAGAACATGCAGTAAATGTGATGCCAATGATATATTTTATGTTTCAACCTCTAGGACAAACATGACTTTCAAGACTCTGTGAGAGTAACATTGGATTTTAATCTTACTGATCCAGAAAGTGGGCCTGTTCTTGATGATTCTCTACCAAACTCAGTCCATGAACACGTAAGTCAGATATTTTTTAATTCAGAATGCCTCATTGTGAATGTATTAGGTAAAAACTAGAGACACATAAAGATAACCTTAAATCAATATGCGTCCGCGTGTGTATAAAGAATATGCATCCGTGTGTGTATAAAGAATTAGAGTTCTCTAGACTCCTCTCATTTCTTCCAAACTCCTATTACTGGAGTTTAAGGAAACTAGTAAATGGCACTCATTTTTACCACACCTAAATTCAGGGCCAATTGAAAGAAATCTATCCTTTTATCCTAATAAGTGTGGGGCTACAGGGCACAATTTAGGGATATCGTGCGTCCTCATACTGAACCTTGCACTTGGACCACAGATAACCAAATAGTGATCAGCCATGCAGATCCATTGTGGCCTTCTTCACAGCAGCTCACCTCATAAAACTTGCAGTTTGAGGTAGAGGAGTGGAATAGATGCTTCCCTTGTCCACATTGTTGCCCTAAGACTAGAAGAGATAGGAAGGGCCAGAGCTGGGTTCCCCCACTCCTACTTCCAAATTCAAAGTCCACTGCCTCATACTTGAGAATGAGTAAGAGGACAGAGAAAGAGGAATGTATCACAAGCAGGGAACCAATGAAGGAAACCTTAGAGATGGGGGATTAGTTTTCCTCATACACTCACCTTCCACTCTCCCTTCCAACCATCCAAACATATTTATTGTCTTATACATACTGGGCTTGCCCCTTATAGTCTAACCTAGAAATCAGGGATTAAGTAGTATTAAAATCATGTGCCATAGAGGAGAATTTCAGAGTTCTACAGATACTTCTACCTGGGCTAGGGAGTTAGCTAGAGTTCCCCCTGGAGTTGTGAGCTTTAAATTAAGATCTAAAATATAGGGTGATTTTCCATCCTATTTAGAAAGTAGTCAGGGGAGAGGTAAGGATGGTTTATCAGAAGGTCCTGAGGCATAACAGAAGCTAAACTATACTCACTAGTGTGGCTGAAACTAAAGTGCAAAGGGGAAGGTGATGTAGGATGAGGCTAGAAGCAAAGGCAAGAGTGAGATCCTTCGGTATTTGGTGCCACTGCACAAATTGTAACCATTTTAAATGGCACCACAATGTTCTTAAAGGTCTTAATTTAGATCAGTGATGCGACCAGGCATGTTTTTTTAAGGATTACTTCAGCCACAATATGGAGAATGATAGAAAGAAAATAAGAGGGGTGGCAGGAGATGAGTTGGGATGCTCTTGCCTTAATGCAGGGAAGAGATAAAGAGGTAAGAAAGAATTTGGGTTGGGAACAGTAGTAGCACAAGCCTGTAATGCCACCAACTTGGGAGGCAGAGGCAAGAAGGTCAGAGGTTCGAGACCAGAGGCAGTCTGCATAATTTAGTGAGACCCTGTCTTAAAAAGCAAAAAGTTAAAAAAATGGATTGGAGGTGCAGCTCAGTGGGACAGCACTTGCAAAGCATGCAAGCATGAGGCCCTTGGTTCAACCCCTAGTACCACAAAAAAGAAAGAAAGGAAAGAAAGAAAGAGAGAAAGAGAAAGAGAGGAAGAAAGGAAGAAAGGAAGAAAGAAAAGAAAGAAAAGAAAGAAAGAAAGAAAGAAAGAAAGAGAAAGAAAGAGAAAGTTTGGGACATACTTAGAAGAGAGGTAGAAAGGACAGTGATTGGTGAAAGACTGGATAAGAGAGAGGGACTTCAGGAAGAAGAGTCAACAAAGCTCCCAGATATGTGGTTTGACCGTATTCCTATCCTCTTGACCGATCTTTATAACTTTGCTAAGTACTTGGTTCTTTTCAATAGAAAAATTTCAAGACTTTAGTTAAGCAGATTTAGATCTAAGAGTCTTTGACTTTTTTTTTTTTTTTGAAACTATTTTTCTCTGGCAGACTAAAGCCAGTGCAAAATATTCATAAAAACTCTGCATTCTTAAAAGGACTAGAAAATTTTATATCTACAAGTAATAATTTATTCATTTCCCTTATATAAAGTATAAAACTAAATATAAAGTTCCTTAAGATCCCTGGAACATGATCAATTCTTTTAATGAGTTGCTTAGCTTAATTTGGTACTGTGTCATTTCTGTTACACAAATTGACAGGTAATTTTCCATAATGCTTAGCTATACTTTGAAAATTACCTTCCTGTGACTGTTTCAGATTCCCTTTGCCAAGGATTGTGGAAAAAAGGAAAAATGTATCTCGGACCTAACCCTGGATGTATCTACCACAGAAAAGAGCCTACTTATCATCAGGTCCCAGAACGACAAGTTCAATGTTAGCCTCACAGTCAAAAACAAAAGGGACAGTGCCTATAACACCAGGACAATTGTGCAGTATTCGCCAAATCTAATTTTTTCAGGAATTGAGGTAAACTTGCACTTTTTAACCTATTTATTCTTGTAACAATCATGTGTTAAACCTATTTTCTATACTACTGAGCTAATTACTTTATTATTATTATTATTATTATTATTATTATTATTATTATTTATTTTTTGCAGTACTGGGGATTGAACCCAGGGCCTCCTGCTTACATGCTTTGCAAGTGCTATACCACTGAGCTGCACCCCCAGCCCATTTTCTAACTTTTTTTTTAGACAGATATGTGGTTTGATCATATTCCTACCCTCTTGACTGATCTGTATAACATTGCTATGTACTGGGTTCTTTTCAATAGAAAAATTTCAAAATTTCAGTTAAGCAGATTTAGATCTAAGAGTCCTTGACTATTTTTACTAAATTATGTAGATGCTAAATTATGAAGACTGCCTCTGGTCTCAAACTTGCAATCCTTCTGCCTCTGGCTCCTGAATTGCTCAGATTACAGGCATGCGCCACCACAAGACACATTTCATTAGGGAAGGTTGTTGCAAAAGATCTCTTTAAAGTGTTGAAAAGTATAGATGTCACATTGAAGACGAAGGTGTGCCTGACTCATGCCATGGTATTTTCAGTAGCATTATATGATTGTGAAAGCTGGACATTGAATAAGGGAGACAGGAGGAAAATTGATGCTTTTGAATTATGTTGCTGGAAACAAATATTGAATATACCACAGACTGCCAAAAGAACAAACAGAAGAAGTACAACCAGAGTGCTCCTTGGAAGCAAGGATGGCTAGACTGTGTCTTACACATTTTGGACATGTATAGTCAGGCAGGACCCAATCCCTGGAGAAGGATATCATATTTGGGAGAGTGGTAGGTCAATGAAAATAAGGAAGACCTTCAACTAAATGGATTGACACATGTCTACAACAATGGGCTTAATCATAAAAAACATTGTGTGCCTGGCATAGAATCGGGGAGCATTTCCTTCTGTTGTAACTAGGGTCACTATGATTGGGACCTGACTCAATGGCACCTAACAAGAACAATAATGGTGAAAGTGCCTTTTTTTAAAAAAGCCTTTGTATCCTTTTATTTCTTTGGAGGTGTGTATCTCTTCCTAGATTCAGTATGAAGAAAGGATATATCATTAGATATAGTTCTGATGTTTCAAAATTTTATGTTTTGCAAACTCTTTAAGCCACTGAAATTGAGAATTAGTCAAGGAAAAAAATATATAACAAAGCCAAAACCATTTGACAGTAGTACAGAAAGGGACCTCCGTGCTGAAAAAAAAATCTATATACACAAAAATGAAGATACTATTTTCCTCTTCCTATGAAAAAATATTAATTTTGTCAAGAGATTAGTGTTTGTTGAAAATGTATTGGTTTTTGTTTTTGGTTTGAGGTTTGTTTTTCTTTGGGGATTGAATCCAGGGCCTCACATATGCTAGGTAAATGCTTTATCACTGAGCTGCAGCACCCTCAGCCCCCTTTTTGTTTATTTTGAGACGGAATCTTGCTGAGTTGTGTGTGGTGCCTCTGCCCTCAAATCTGCAATCTTCCTGCTTTGGTCTCCTACATTTCTGGGATTATAGGTGTACACCATAGCACCCAGCATAACTGTATCTTATGGATGCATAACAAAGGGATTTATTATTATTATTATTATTATTATTATTATAACATATATCAGTATAACAGATTTTTAAAATTAATTTTAGAAACATATTTGCATGAGATGCTTTATCAGTCATTATCATTTCCAAATTTGAACTTTACTTTTAATTCTGATTTGTGAGAGAATCCTCTTAAGATAAAATTCTGTATATATTTATATGAATTATTATATATGAATGATACTAAAAAAGGAATGCCCTGGCTGGGGACCAGGGTACTTGCCTGTAATCCCAGCAACTCAAGAGGCAAATCTCAAGTTTGAGGCCAGAGGCAGCCTACCCAAATTAGGGAGATCCTGACTCAAAATAAAAATAAGATAAAAAGAATGGACTGTGAGGGCTACTCAAGGTTAGAGCGCTTGCAAAGTATGTGCAAGGCCCTGGATTCAACCTCCAAATATAGAAAAAATATACCCATTATACATGTTATAAAACCCTACTGCCTGGTTCCATCAACTCATATTTTCAATAATAATCTCTCCATCTTTTAGGACATCTCTTAGAGGCATGATGACTAAGATAAGTATGAAAAAATGTCACACATATTACTATATTATATCTTGGATTCAGATTATTAATTATGAATATGATTATGAATTACATAAATGCAAAACATAAGTGCAAGGTAATGTTGAGAAAATACTACCATTGAAATTTCTCTGGAAATAATACCATTGAAGTTTCTATTAAAAAATCGTCTCCTATACTCTCTTTAGCTGACTTCATGGCCTTGGCCGAGAGGCAGAGTAATAAATCCAGTAGTCAATCTCCTCTACTCACATTAACAATAACAACTGTAATCGTGAAGACCATGCCTTCTTGTGCGACAATCAAAGCCAAGACCATTTAACAGGAGTGCAGCAGGGACCCCAATACTGAAGAAAAAAGTTATATTTCTTGAGTTACATTGAGTTATACTATATGCTAGGCATTATTCTAAGGATTTCACTTATTTAATTCTTATTAATTATTTTGGGAGTAGGTATTACAGTGCTGCAAAGACTCAAAAATTGACCATTCCTTCGCGTTAGTGTTTCTATCATTGCATTTTACGATAGCATCCTTATTTAACTGGCAGGATTACTTTTTCCTTCTTATTTGTATATTAAATGATGTGTATATCATATTCAATGACATTTCAAGTTTCATTAAGTTAATGGGAAATTAGTTCTAGAGAGGTGATGAATCTTGATAAGGCTAAAACTAACAGTGGTGGAGTCAGGAGTTGTATTCCAGTGATCAAGGTCAGAGCCCCAGCTCTTACCCACTACACTAAACTCCTATAAGTACTAACAGTCAATATGTGCTGCTCTGTGCCAGTCAGTTATGTATGGACTATTTCATCCAGTCACTACAATCACTTGTGAGGTAGGTGCTACTAGTGACTTCATTTTTCTACTGAATATTTAGGCAGAATAGTGAGATGTGTTTTGTGTTTCAGGCGCCCTCAAGTGGCGTTTTCTTATTTTCACAAGCTACAGGATGGATGATCCCAGAGTGCTGTGATTCTCTTAGCTAAATTGAGAGCCAAATCTTGGCAAGGCAGTCCCCAGGGCACAGCTGGGAAAACTCTAAAACAACAATTTCAAATATTTTACTTTCTTCTCTTCTGTAATTCTGTTTACTTTCTCTTTCTAGGGAATCCAAAAAGACAGTTGTGAATCCAATCATAACATTACATGTAAAGTTGGGTATCCTTTCCTGAGAAATGGAGAAATGGTGAGCAGACTATAAAAGCTATATGTAGCAATTGTATATGAATAATAATATGCTCAAAGTCAAATACATAAATCCCTCTAATGGTAATTTAGAATGATGTAGTTGAAAAGGATGGGAGACAGACATGGCAATTCACTCCCAAACCCTGAAACAATCAGCCATTGAAAACTCCATGAATAGCAGAAAAAAACTGACATAATGCCAGGCATGGCACAATGTCAGGTATTATCTTGTTCTGTTGTCCATAGGGTAGATATGAGTTAGACCCAACTCAATGGCACCTAATAGATGAAAAGGGTTGAGTTCAAAATTTTTGCAACTTGAAATCTGCTACAGTCTGAATGTTTGTGACTTCCTAAAAATCCGTATGTTGAAACTTAGTCCTCAAGTGACAGTATTAAGAAACAGAGCCTTTGGGATTAGTAGCTTTATTTTTAAAAGTGAGCTTGTTCATTCTCTCCACCACATGAAGTCACCTGTCAGGCACAATCCACAGAAAGCAGGCCTTCATCAGATACCAAGTCTGCTGGTCTTTTGATCTTGGAATTCCCATCCTCTAGAACTGTGAGCAATAAGTTACTGTTATTTATAAACTATCCAATCTATGATATTTTGTTATAACTGTCCAAAGAGGCTAATATAGAGTCAAAAGCAAGTATTATATGAGTCAAATTCAAACACCAAGACAAAATTTATAGTAGATATATGGTGACACCACTTTACATTCCTATTAGCAATAGATGAGTGTTCCAGTTTTTCCACATTGTTAATGTATTTTTTATTATAGCCATCCTAGTCTGTGTGAAACAATGTCTCATTGGTTTTGATTTGTATTTCCCTAGTGGCGAATGAAGTTTTGGGTAACTTTTCATGTGTGTATTAGCCATATATGTGTGTGTGTATGTGTGTGTGTGTGTGCATGCACACACACACACACACACACACACAATCCTGCAGCTGTAGCCCTGTGGTATCCGATCCTGTCAGACCTCAGAAGCTAAGCAGGGACAGGCCTGGTTAATACTTGGATGGGAACACCAGACACTGTAGGCTTGGCAGAAGGACCCAGCAACCCACACCCAAAAATCAATCCACCATTGAAAACCCTATGAACATCAGAGAAGCACTGACAAAGTGTTTTGCCTGTTGTACGTAGGGTTGCTATGAGTCGGATACTGACTTGATGGCACCTAACAACAACAACAACAACAACAATATATGTACACACATATAGTCTTTGGAGAAATATCTGTTAAAATCCTTTATTCATTTTTAAGTTGAGTTGTCTATTATGTTATTAAGTTGTAAGAATTCTTCGTAATCTACGTTCAGGTCTTTTGTCAGATATAAGATCTGTAAATTGTTTCAGCTATCTTCACTTTTTCTGAAGGACAAAAGCTTAGTTTTGATTCAGTTTAATTTATTTATTAAACCTATTGTCCTTTGTGCTTTTGGTGCCATATATAAGAGAGAGTGTCTGATCCAAGGTCATGAATATTTTTTCTGTGTTTTCTTCCAAGGGTTTTATGATTTTAGGTTTAGCTCAGTTGGTTCACCACTGCACTGCACTTTCTGAGAACCTGGGTTTGAGCCCCAGCTCTGAAAAACTGGGAGAAGAATGTGGTAGTTCACTCCCAAAACAATCCCCAAAACAATCAGCCATTGAAGACCCTATGAGGGTCGCTATGAATGAGACATAACTTGATGGCACCTAACATCATCAACAAGCTCTTACATTGAGGTCTATGATCCATTTTGAAGAGCTTTCTATGTGTGGTATAAGGAAAGAATCTAGTTCATTCTTTGCATCTGAATATCTAGTTGTCCCACATGTTTTGAGAAAAGCCTATTCATTCCCCTCACTGAATTTCTTATCATTTATTCCTTTGTTCAGCAATTCCTTGCTATTGAGGGTAAAAACTTAAAGTATATCCTATGTTAGAGAAAAAGGAAGACAATTCGCAAGCAATTTTGACCTGGACATTGTGCTTAGAATATTCTTTGGTTTGGCACTAGATTTTCAGTTTAATCATTTCAAGATCAGGTCAATGTGCACTAAGCAGTTTTTTCAGCCCCACTTTTCTGCTAGCATCTTCCCCTAGATGCAGACTCATCAAGAATGCAAAGACTCATGTGTCTATGCTAATCATAGAAGTTAAGGAAAGACAGGGAAGAGGGACTTTACTGAGCCACTCAGACAACTGATCTTTTTTCTATTGTAGTTCAAGCCCAGCCAATAAAGTTTCAGTAAATAATGATGATTGCTCTTTCAAAGCAAGGAAAAAACTGAACAGACTTCAATCCTTAGAAGAATTATTTATTTATTTATTTATCTATTTACTTATTTATGCAGTACTGGTGGTTGAACCTATGGCCTTGCACATATTAGGAAAGTGCTCTACTACTGACCTGCTTCCCAAACTCCTTTTTGTTTTTCATTTCTAGGTTTTTGTTGTTATTGTTGTTGTTTGTTTTTCATTTTTGGGACAGGTTCTAAGTTGTACAGGCTGCCTCTGCCCTTGAACCTGAGATCTTCCTGCCTCAGCCTCCTGAGTAGCTGAGATTACAGGCATATGCACAGTCTGTTTTTTTTTTCTTTTTAAATGTAAATCAAAATAGATGCAGGAAAAGAAAATGCAAAAGAAAATTTCATACATAATATGGTACAACCAAGCAAATCTCAGGACCATTGAGATTCTAGTCATCACTTCTGTGAATAATGCTTACCTTGACTACAAGAGCTTTAAGTATCAAACCTCTTATCTAGCATTTAATCACAAAGATAAAATTAGATATTATTTTCATCAATATAACTTGAATAAAATATTTTAATTCAATATGACTATGTCTTAGTCCATTTGAACTGCTATAACAAAATACCATAAACTAAACAACATATAAATGAAAAATTTATTTCTAACAATTATTGAGTCTGAGAAATTCAGATCCAGTATTTAGAGAGCAGATACTTCTTTTATAAGGGCACAAATCTCATTCACATGAGTCTTCATGACTTAATCACTTGCCAATAGGTCCCACCTCCTAATGTCATAATATTAGTGATTAAGTTTCAACACATGAGTTTTGAAGGGACTCAAACATTCAGACCATAGAAATATGTGAAGCATATTATATATTTTCACTGAGAAGAATACATGTATCATATTTTATTCTATGTATACTTCAGATGTGATAAGATTACAATCTATAGGGTATTTCTTAAATAATTTTATATTTTGAGTTTAGGTAAAAAATATTTATGTAAACTGAATATTTTAACAAAAGTTAACATCTTCTTTATCTGTTACTAAACACAGGATTTTTATTTCATAGGTAACTTTCAAAATATTATTTCAGTTTAACTCATCATATCTTATGGAAAATATGATCATTCATCTAAGCGCAACAAGGTAGGTTTATGTGTGTGAGTGTATTTCTATGCATGGATATAATTTCTTTCATGTAATTAGAATATTTGCTTTTGTAGAGTCACTGTCACCTTCTTGGAGCTTGCACAAGATCAGTAGAAATCTATGAACCACTTTGCTCCACAAAAACACCTTTATGAATAATTAGTAAAAGCAAAAATAAATCTCATTTAATAGAAATAATTTAATCAACTTGATTAAAGCATGGATTATATGAGCTACAAAACATACTATAATCACTCACCACTTATATTTGCCAAATTGCATCTAAATACCACAGGATCAGCTAATTTTAAAACTGTTACTGGCTGTCCAACAAAGTCAACTGAATCATTATATGGACTTAAAGTTTCATGACGTTCTTTGTAGTTTGATAGATTTTATCCAAATTTATCAAAGTTTCTGAGAGTTATCATAGAACACATGGACTGAAAGCAACAAAAATCTAATAAGGAAATTGAAATAATGAATTAACTTTCTTCTGTATAATGATCCACTGGACTATCTCCAGAGAAGTCAAATTCTATCTTTTGTTGCTTTATTCCCAGTAGCTAGCCTGGTACCTGCATATAATAATCATTAAATAGAATAAGTGAGAAAATGAATTAATGGATGGATTAATTCTGTGTATTCAATTCAATTTAACTCAGCAAGTATTTTTTTGACTTCTGTTATGGACAAGATGTTGAATTAGACATTGTAAGGGATATAAAAATAATGAAGGACATGAACTTTCCCATGAGACAAATATTACAGTAGGAAGTTGAGACTAATTTAAAAATATTACAATAAAGGTAAAGTGAGGATAATTCGTTTCAGAAATATAAGCCATATGTCTGAGTCTTAATTAATGGAGGGTGAAATTGTATCTACTTGGCAATGAGAACAAGAAAAAGTTTTATTAAGAAAATTTAATTGAGAAAGACCTTAAAGAAGGGATAGCATTGCACAGAAAGTTCGGTGAATAGAATTGAGTTGAACATTTTCAGCCAAAATATACAGCTTGAGCAAAAACTTAACCTTTGATCTATTTTAGCTGAAATATAAAGAATACATAAAGTAGTAATAGGAAATAAACAAAAAGTGTGCATCCTACCGTATTATACTAGACACTGAATGTCAGTAAGAAGAATTTTTTCTTAATGGTATAGGCCTTGAGGAGTCAGAAAGTTTTGAAGGAATGAAGTTATATGCACAAAGCTGCTTTTTAGAAAGATTAATTTGACTTCACTGTGGAATAGATGAAAGAGAAAGGAACTGAACATTTATACTAAGAGTTCAGTCACACCAATATTGATAACACAAGTTGGCATGCTGCTTTTATTGCTTGGTTGCTCAGAAAACCATTGTATACACTTGGGAAAAAGCAGAGCCTTTAGGAGATTTTCAGTGCCTATTCTGAGAGAAAATATGCTAGGTGCTTGGTCAGTTGGTGGAGAAGTATATGTGATAATAATCCTGGGATCTAACACTTACTGTGTATTTCCTATGTCCCAGGTACAATACTAGGCACTTTGCACTTATTAATCATTTAATCATCATTTATTAATCATTTAATAAAATTGCCATTTCATAGATGAAGAAATCAAGGCACAGAGAGATTAAATAAGTTACTCAAAGTGTACCAGTGTCCAGAACAATCCAATTCTCTTGCATATAAATTATATCATTCATAAATCCTTTTTTAATGAGTACGAGAGAATGAGATCTATATATGTGTATGTATGTGTACACATATAATTAAACATAATCCAAATCAGGCGAATAAATATGTACTTTACAAATAATATGGGTACCAAGTACTCTGTTTGAAAAAGAGAAAACAGAAGATTTCAGATTTTTCCTCAGCTATGTGACCCTAGTTGTTTCTCTATATTTATTTACCTGTGATAAATAAATATTACCTAAAAAGTGATTTATGTTCAAAGCACAAATTCTTGGGCCCCAATGTGGACCTAGTAAATCCACTGAAGTTTGGTAATCTAGGTATTTTAACAATTAAATTTGCAGATTCTTTTTGTATTGTTTTGTTTTATTTTGTTTCTAGTACTTAGGGGTTGAACCCTGGGCCTTGCACATACTTTGTAAGTGCTCTACCACTGGTCTTCACCCCTCAGTCCCTTTTTTATTTTAAATTGAGACACGGTCTCGCCAAATTACACAGGCTGCCTCTGGCCTTTAATTTGTAATCCTCCTGCCTCCTCCTCCTCCTCCTGAGTTTTTGGGATTAAAGGTGTGTGCCACCAGACTTGGCCAAACTTGCAAACTCTTATTATTGTTACAGAATTTTGAAAAACATGAGGCTAAATCAGTGTGGTTTTCACCTGTATCTGCACATCAGAATCAGCTTGGGAACTTTTCACCATAACCACCTCTGATCTCCCTCCTTACTCCAATTAAAAAATAATCAGGAATCCTACTCTTTCATACTTTTTTATTTGTCAATATAACCTTCTTTTCCAAACGCCTAGAAATGTCTCTAAATAATCAAGTTTAATGCTTTGTCTGAATGTGCTGTGTCTTTTCCAGTGACAGTGAAGAACCTCCTGAATCTCTTTTTGATAATGAAGTGAATATTTCTATCCCAGTAACATATGAAGTTGGATTACAGTTTTACAGGTAGGAGGAAAACATATTTATATGTTGATCCCTTTCTGTTAACCTAATAGTTCTCAAAGTGTGGTCCCTGGCCAAGAGCATCACCATCCCCTTTGGATTTACTAGAGAGACAAATTCTCCAGCCTGCACCAGATCCACTGAGTCAGAAATGCCGGGGATGGTACCCAACATCTGTGTTACATAAGTCTTCCAGGGAATTCTCATGCACTCTAACATTTGAGAACCTACGTATGAAATAACTCAAAATATGATGTACTAGCTATACTGGATTATATTAGTAATCCAGTTTTAAATCCTAAATGCAAACTGAAATACCTAGACATCCTTCATAAAATATAATGTTTTCTGACAAGTTTTCAGCATATTTCTTGGCCATCATTCTCATCCTATGGGATCTTTTCAGCTTGCCCATTCTAAGCACACAAGATTAAAGCATTTTTCATTGATAAATCATGTAATTCTTCTATTCATAGGCCATTGTTTCTCTTAAAAACATCTTATGTATCTAAACACCAGTCATACTGGCAAACTTTCCCTCTATAAATCCCTTTGCTTAAGCAGAACTCCAAGCTTTTGCTAAGTAAATATGTGCAATGTAAACAAAAAGTATATGAACGAGCGGCAAGGTCATTTTAGTCTAAAAATCTTATCATTTTATTCATTTAATTCTATGGCACTTTTTCTTTGCTTAGAGACCACAGATATGAGGATTATAGAACACACACATAGATTTTGCTTATATTTTTTGTCTTTTTAAACTCGGTTGCCTGTTCTCTATTTTGCTGTATGTGCTTCTGTTGGTACAAAGATGCTCCTAATAATTTTCCACTTACTTAAAGTCAAAATTTGGCATACACTTATAAATATTTTTTATTTGTTTTCTCTTGACTGAAGTGCTGATTTAAGATACGTTCTTAAGTTCTTCCAAAGAGCATAATAATGTGTATGGAGAAGACTGGGGTTTTAAGTTCAGCAGCAAATAAAGGCTTTTAAATTGTGAAAGGGTAAATATTTTTCAAAATCTAGTTAAAATTCAGCTGTACTAAAAATACCAATTTTACTTTTTATTTTTATTTCTTGTTTATTTATTTATTTACTTATTTAGAGTACAAAGGGGTTAAACCCAGGTCCTCCAGCAATCTAGGCAGGTACTTAATCACTGAACTGCATTCCTCCACCTCGTTTTTATTGTTTATTTTGAGACAAGTGCTTGCTAAATTGCACAGTCTACCTCTGGCCTCAAATTCTTAATTCTCCTGCCTCAGCCTCCAAAGTTGCTGGAGTTACAGGAATGTGCCACTGCACCCAGCCTAGCTTTAATTTCTTTTTACTTGATAACAATAAAATTTTTATTTAAAAATTATATATAGTTTAATGTTTTTAGAGTCAAGTAAGCATCAATGACCATTGAACTAAAATATATAATCTTCTTTAACTTCCTTGAAGATTTAAATTGAGGTTTCTGTATAAAAGAATGTGGGATTACATGGTGTGAAGAAAGGAAACAATGAGACCAAATAAAAATTAAACTTTGTTACATTGTATTTTTCTAATTAATTCCTTTAAGCTCTGCAAGTGAATACCATATCTCAATTGCGGCCAATGAGACTGTCCCTGAAGTTATTAATTCCACTGAAGATATTGGGAATGAAATTAATATCTTCTACTTGGTAAGAAGTTATATATAAATTAATATTCTAAAGAAGTTATTTATAAATTTATGACAGACACATGGAAACACATCATTTCAATATTTAATCTGTATCATAAAACATTTTCCTTTATAATCTCACTATTTTAAAATGTTGTATTTAAATTGATGATAATTATATTTTGAATCAATTTTAAAAACCCAAGTCTCTAATTTACTTATAATAAGATAATAATTTATAATGACTTCATAGAAAAAATTAAAACATGGAACTAGATAGATATTGTCTAATACAAGCTGTAGATTTCATTTATATTATTTTGATATGACTAAGAAAATACTATACTAAGAAAGTAAAAGACAACTGAAAACAGAGAATACCAGAAAGATGTCTATGTTTTATTGACTATGCAAAGGCATTTGACTGTGTGGATAATAACAAATTATCAAAAACACTGGGAAGAATGGGAATACCAGAGAATTTAATTGTAATCATGAGGAATCTGTACATGGACTGAGAGGCAGTCATTTAAACAGAGCAAGGAAGCACTGCTTGGTTTAAAGTCAAGAAATGCATGCCTCAGGGATGTATCCTATTACCACACCTCTTCAATCTCAATACTGAGCAAATAATCCAAGAAGCTGGACTTTATGAAGAACAACGTGACATCATGATTGGCAGAAAACTCATTATCAACCTGTGCTGTGCAGATGATACATCTCTGTTTATTGAAAGGGAAGAAGAGTTGGAACATTTACTGATGAAGATCAAAGAACACAGCCTTCAGGATGGATTGTGCCCCAACATCAAGAAAACAAAAATACTCACAACTAGGTCAGTACACAAATTCATGATAAATGGATAAAAGATTGAAGTTTTCCAAGATTTTGCTTTACTTGATTCTACAATCAACACCCACAGAAGCAGCAGTCAAGAAATCAAAAGATGCAGTATTGGGAAAAGATGTTGCAAAAGACCTCTTTAAAGTGTTGAAAAGTAAAGATGTGACATTAAAGATGAAAATGCACTTGACTCATGTCATGGGATTTTCAGTCACATCATATAGTTATGAAAGCTGGACATAGAATAAGGGGGACAGGAGTAGAATTGGTGCTTTTGAAACAAGCATTGAACCAACAGATCTGTCCTAGAAGAAGTGCAACCAGAGTGCCTTACATATTTTGGACATATTGTCAGGAGGGATTTAATCCCTGGAGAAGGACATTGTGCTTTGGAGAATGACAGGTCAACAACAACAACAACAACAAAGGAAGACCCTCAACTAGATGGATTGACACAGTGACTACAACCATGATCTTAACCATAAAAAAGATGTGTGCCTGGCACAGAATAGAGGCATGTTTCATTCTGTTCTACATAGGGTCACCATGAGTCAGACTGCACTTAACAGCACCTAACAACAACAAGAAAATACTGTAATAAAAAAGTAAATGACACCAGGGCATCGTGGCGCATGCCTGTAATCCTAGTGGCTCAGGAGGCAGAGGCAGTAGGATCGAAAGTTCGAGACCAGAGGCAGTCTGCGTAACTTAGTGAGACCCTGTCTCAAAAAAAAAAAAAAAAAGTAAAAAAATGGGCTGAGGATGAAGCTCAGTGGTCCAGCACTTGTAGAGTATGCAAGTGCAAGGCCCTGGGTTCAAACCCCAGTACCACAAAAAAAAAGAAAGAAAGAAAGAAAGAAAGAAAGAAAGAAAGAAAGAAAAAAGTAAATGACAAAGAAAATTATCTTTTAAATAATTTTGCCTTCTTTGGAAATTAATTATTTCAAAATTATCCTGGTAATATATTCCTTTATTAAAGAAATGAATATCTCATTCTGCTAATTGCTGCCCTTCATATGCATTATATTGTAAATTACTAATGTTGACACTAGCACCTCACTAAGTGGTATTTTCCACTGCCACCTTATTTTTCATTTTGAATCCTTTTTAACAAACTTTTCCCATGATAGCAACCTGTTATGGAGTTTCATTTTAGGCAGCACCTACTTACAGACAGAATCAATGTTACTCTAGGAAAAAGATAATATAGTTATTTCAAAATGATGGATTAAGTATGTATTTAGAATTATAAAATAATGCAACATAATTAAAATGGAGGATAGTCTCAATCTTTTGGAAACTGTCAACAATGAAAAAAGAAGTTCTCTTACAAAGTGGAAATAAATGTATACTCTCAAGATTAATTTCATTGTTTTTATTTGTGCTCTTTGCTAAAATCACTTTGACAGGCTATACCCTAGAAATTGACATGAAGTCCAATCCCTCTACTCAATTCTGGAAAACATTTTTACAATTCAAACTGTTAGATTTCTATAACCTCATTTACTTTTCCTGAATAAGAGAATAAGCAAACAACAAGAAAGAAAGAAAAATTTAAAATGCCAAATTTGTAGGTCTCCATATATTTTTACTTATTAGGGTCCAAAATTAATACAGGTACTCCCTCTTATAAATACTGTTGATACAAATAACATTGGTATCATGGAGTCAAAGTGGACCCCAGAATTTAAATTTTGCCATTTTTTAAAAATTCCTAATTGATGCATGAACACATTGTTCTGCATAATCTCAGTATGTTATGATTTGCAGTGGGTCCTGGAGGTGCAGCACTGTGGCACTTACCTAAGTGTAGGTATGTGATTTGTGGGGTCACAAATGACACCCATACTGATTACATAGGTTATTTGTTATTTGTGTTACTTTGTATTTTTCCTTCTTTTTCAGGGATATGTAAGAAAAATGTTATGTCCTTTGAGTGATAAGTCTGTTGCTATTGATAGGGCTGGTAAACTTGAAGTAATCAAATTTTACAACAGCACAAAAGAGAGAGAGCAATGCAGTAGATGAGAAATGTGCAAATTATCCTATCATTTATTCAATGTCTCCTGTGTGACCAAAAAAAAAAGACAATGAATGTATTCAAATAGGTAGTCTCTGCTCAGAATTTATTGGTAATGTTCATTCCAGCACAAATATTTTGTGATAACTGTAGAGACAATTGTTCTTATTTTCTATGAGTAATTGATTTTGAATATCACTTTCCATATTTTATGACTGATCTCATAGATGTTGTTGATTTTATAATTTTTGTTGTTGTTGTTGTTAGGTGCCATCAAGTCGGTATCCGACTCATAGCGACCCTCATAGGGTTTTCAATGGCTGAGTGCTTTGGGATTGCCTTGGGAGTGGATTGCTAGGCCCTTCTCCCATTTTTGCGGTGCTGGGAATTGAACTCTGGGCCTCAGAGACTGCAGCGCAGCGCTCTACCCACTGAGCTAAATCCCAGCCCTTATAATTTTTAGCATCTCTATATTTTAAAACAAAGAGAATTCTTGTCATATTAATTTTATTTGAATTTATTGTAGTTTTTAAAACCAGTTAGAATTTTTAAGTGCCTTAAAATTTTTCTTAATTTGCTGGGCATGGTGGTACATGCCTGTAATCCCAACAACTCGGGAGGAGAGGCAGGAGGATGGCAAGTTCGAGACCAGAGGTGGTCTGCATAATTTAGTGAGACCCTGTCTCAAAGACTTAAAAAATGGGCTTGGGGTGCAGCTCAGTGGTCCAGCACTTCTGGGCTCAACCCCCAGTACTGCAAAAAAAAAAAAAAATCTTAATTTTTAATAGTTATTATTCTGTGAATAAGTGTTATATTAGTAACTTCTAAAACATGTCTTAGTTCATATTACAACATAATAAAACTTAAAACAAATATCATAAATCATAAAAGATTTTTTTCTTGGGGTGTTGGATGACACTATAATACTAATGACAATTTGACAATACTAATTAGTGGTTAAGAATATCCTTGAGCTTTAGGGATGAGCCAAATAAATGACCTAATGACACATCTGAAGGTGCTAGAAATCCAACAATAAATCAATCCCAAAAGGAGCACTCAGACAGAAATTATCAAGATCAGGCAGAGATATCTCAATTAGAATCTAAATAGATAACTCAAAGAATTAATGAGACTAAAAGCTGGTTCTTTGAAAAGATTGATAAATAGATGCTCTGTTGGCCAATCTCATCAAAGAGAAAAAAGAAAAGGCCAAAAATGTGAAAATTCGAGATTAAAAAGGGGATCATAACCACTGATTCCAATGAAATACAAAAAATTATCAGCAAATACTTTGAGAAATTGTATTCCCCAAAATACAAAAATACAGAAGAAATGAATAAATTCATTAACACATATGATATACCAAAATTAACCCCATAGGACATAAGTGACCTAAACAAACCCATTACATATGCTGAAGTAGAAGAGGTAAGAAAAAGTCACCCAACAAAGAAGAACCCAGGACCTGATAGGTTCTCAGCAGAATTCTACCAAACTTTCAAGGAAGAATTAATACTAGTTTTTCCCAAATTATTTCAAAAAATAGAAAAGGAGGGAGCACTCCCAAACTCATTCTATGCAGCTACCATCACCTTGATACCTAAACTAGGCAAGGATACATCTAAGATAGAGCACTATAGACCAATCTCCCTAATGAGCATTTATTTGTTAGGTGCCCTCGAGTCGGTATCCGACTCATAGCAACCCTCATAGGGTTTTCAATGGCTGACGGTTTCGAGATTGCCTTGGGAGTGGATTGCCAGGTCCTTCTCCCATTTTTGCGGTGCTGGGAATTGAACTCGGGACCTCAGAGACTGAAGCACAGCGCTCTACCAACTGAACTAAATCCCAGCCCAGTCTAATGAGCATAGATGCCAAAATTCTCAACAAAATTCTGGGAAACCAAATTCAGCAACATATTAAGAAGATTATTCACAATGACCAAGTAGGATTTATTCCACAGATGCAAGGCTGGTTCAACATATGAAAATCAATTAATGTAATTCAACATATCAAGAGGCTTGCAAACAAAAATCACATAATCATCTTAATTGATGCTGAGAAGGCCTTTGATACAGTGCAACACCTTTCCATGACAAAAAAAAAAAAAACCCTAGAAAAGATAGGTATAACAGGAAAATACCTTAACATCATAAAGGCCATTTATGACAGACCTACAGCCAATGTCATATTAAATGGAAAAAAATTGAAACCATTTCCTCTAAGATCGGGAAGAAGACAAGGATGTCCACTCCCTCCTATCTCATTTAATATTGTGATTGACATCTTAGACAGGGCATTTACACTAGAAAAGGAAATCAAAGGGATACATATAGGGAAAGAAGAGGTCAAATAATCCCTATTTGAGAATAACATACTTTACCTAAAGGACCCCAAAATCTCCTTTAGAAAACTTTTAGCCCTAATTAATTCCTTCAACAAAATGGCAGGATACAAAATTAACATGCAAAAATCAGTAGCCTTCCTTTACACCAATTGTGAGCAGACAGAGAAGGAAATTAAAGCTACAATCCCTTTCACAATAGCCCACCAGAAATTTAAATACCTTGGAATCAATCTAACCAAAGATCCTGCAGATCTCTATAAGTAAAATTTCAAAACATTAAAGAAAGAAATCACAGAGGATACTAAAAGGTGGAAGGACCTCCCCTGCTCATGGATTGGGAGAATTAATATTGCAATAATGGCTATCCTACCAAAAGCAATCTATAGATTTAATGCAATCCCCATTAAAATTCCAATGACAGACTTACAGAAATAGAAAAATTATCCAAAAATTCATAGGGAAACATAAAAGACCACATATATCGAAAACACTCTTAAGCTGCAAAACTAGTGTAGGTGGGATCACAATCCCTGACATTAATCTATACTACAGGGCTGTAGAAGCAAAAACAGCTTGGTACTGGCACAAAAATAGGCCTGAAGACCAGTGGAACAGAAAAGAAGACCCAGAGATACACCAATATATCTGTAGCCACCTGATTTTCAACAATTCACAAATTGGAGAAAGGATAGCCTTTTCAACAAATGGTGCTAGAAAACTTGGATATCCACTTGCAGAAAAATGAAAACAGACCCTCACTACTCAATATGCATGACAGTTAATTCAAAATGGATAAAAGACATCAACATAAAACCAGAAACCTTAAAATTACTAGAAGAAAAGATAGGCAATACACTATAACATATAGGCATAGGAAAGCATTTCCTTAATAAGACTCCAATTGCTCAGGAAATTCCAACAAGAATAGATAAATGGGACTACATGAAATTTAAAAGCTTCTGTACACCAAGGGAAAAAATCAACAGAATCAAGGAAGTCCCCACTGAATGGGAGAAAATCTTTTCATCCTATACATCAGACAGAGGACTAATTTCTAGAATTTACAAAGAACTCAAGAAAGCAACTCCCAAGATAACAAATAATCTAATACACAAGTGGGCAAAGGAATTGCATAGACAGTTCTCAGATGAAGAAGTTCATAAGGCTGTAAAACACATGAACAAATGTTTAATACCCCTTGCCACTAGGGAAATACAAATCAAAACAATTCTGAGTTTCCATCTTACTCCAGTAAGAATAACCAAGATCAGTAAAACCAATAACAACAAATGCTGGAGAGATTGTGGAGAAAAAGGAATCTTCTTACACTGTTGGTGAGACTATATATTGGTTCAACCACTTTGGAAATCAATATGGAGATACCTCAGAAAACTGAAAATAGATCTGCCATAATAGACCCACTTATACCACTACTGGGAATATACCCAAAGGGTGATGAGTCATCATACCACAGAGACACCTGCATCTTCATGTTCAATGCAGCACTTTTCACAATAGCAAGGATATGGAATCAACCAAAATGCCCATTGACAGAAGAATGGATAATATAATATGGTACATATACACAGTGGACTACTACTCAGGAATTTTATAAAATGAAATAATGGCACTTGCAGCAAAATGGATACAATTGGAGAACATTATCTTAAGTGAACAAACACAAGCCCCAAAAGAAACATCATATGTTCTTGCTCATATGTGGGAGCTGAATCTAACTTAAAGGAAGGAAAAAATCCTATGCGTAAATTGAAACATAATGTCCTTGAGCCAAGCACAATGCCACACACCTATAATCCCAGAAACTCATGAGCCTGAGGCAGAAGGACCTCAGGTTTGACACCAGAGGCAGGCTATGCAATTTAACAAGACTTTGCCTCAAAATAAAACATAGAAAAAGGGGTTGGGGGTGGCAGCTCAGGAGTAGAGCACTTGCCTAGCCTGCACAGTGTCCCTGAGTTCAGCATGTAGTATTGAAAAGACAGACAGACAGACAGACAGACAGAAAGAAAATCTTTGAACATAAATCTTTGTGTTTATCTCTGATTATTTTGCTGGAGTAAATTATAGAATTGGAGTAATACAATAAGAGTAAAAGAACATTTTTTAGGTGAGACACTATAACTTATTGAAAACCCTATTAATAGCAGAGAAGCACTGACACAGTGCCTGGCATGGCACAGTTTTGGGGACTGTTTCGTTCTGTTGTTCACAAGGTCACTAGGAGTCGGACCCAACTCGATGGCATCTAACCACAACAACATTAATAAAGATAAGTAACTTATACACTAACATTTTACCAAGGTAATTAAAATGTAATAAGCTATTATTTTCTGTTTATTTGCAATATTTTCCAATGTTCCTACTAAGACATTTTTTAGTAAAAAAAGTGATGGTAACAGAATATATGATTTCTGACTAAATATCAGGAAACAAATGAAATTGAACTGTGAGGTCATGCCAGATAAGCCAGATAAGGTCATGCCAGGGCATATTACTGAAAGAAATTAGTGGAGAAACATGGTCACATTTAAGAGGCCAGACACAGATGGTCAGGAGTCTCCAGAATTCCAGGATGAAGGGCTATATTTAATCTTCAGTAACCACAGGGAGCTGCCGCTCCAGATTAGAGCAGCTCTCAGTCTAGACATTATGTCAGTGGTGGGTTTCCTGGCACCTATCTATAGAGACATGGGGCTGGGATTTAGCTCAGTTGGTAGAGCACTACTCTGCAGTCTGTGAGGTCCCAGGTTCGATTCCCAGCACCACAAAAATGGGTGAAGGACATGGCAATCTACTCTCAAGACAATCCCGAAACAATCAGCCATTGAAAACCCTATGAGGGTTGCTATGAGTCAGACACAACTCAATGGTACTAACAACAACAACATCTATGGAGATCAAAGAAGCCCACTCCTGAAACAATCAGCCATTAAAATCCCTATGAATATAGAGAAGCACTGTCAAATATGTTGTTGTTGTTGTTGTTGTTGTTGTTGTTGTTGTTAGGTGCCCTCGAGTTGGTATCCAACTCCTAGCGACCCTACACACAACAGGCAAAACACTATTGTCAGTGCCTCTCTGCTGTTCATAGGGTTTTCAATGGTGGATTGATTTTTGAGAGTGGGTTTCCAGGTCCATCTGCCAAACCTATAGCACCCGGTGTTCCCCGGTGGTCTCCCACCCAAGTACTAACCAGACCCAACCCTGTTTAGCTTCCAATATCTGATGGGATTGGATGCCACAGGACTATGGCTGCAGGCCTGTCAAATATAGTGCCAGAAAATGAGGCATCCAAGCTGGAAGGCATTCAAGAAACAACGGAGGAAGGGTTGCCTCCTCAAACTAGAGTGGACTTTAATGACGGGAATGGAATAAAGCCCCTAGGACCTCCTTTTGCTGATGTAGCACAACTCAAAATATGAAGAAACACAGTGGCTGCAACAATGGCTCAACATATAAAGATCATATGCATGGCACAGTGTTGAGTAGTGTTTTATTCTGTAATAAATAGGGTCACTATGAGTCATACCTGACTCAGTGACTCCTAACAACAACAACAATATATACGTTTACTGAGTCAAATCTGACTTGATGGCACCAAACAAAAACAACAATCCATGGAAATCAAAGAAGTTGCCCAGAGAGACCATAGAGAGGGCTTTGAGCCTGAAGATCATGTGTATGTGGTGAGCGGAGGCCACTGAACCTAGTGGCCCCAGTTCAATTGTTCCATCTAAGCAGGCAAAGCCTTCTGTATAGTGAGTTCAGCCTCCTGCTGGACTTCAAGGATGGCAGTCATACCCTATAAACCAAATTCATCACGGGGGCAGGCTGTGATAGGAAGTGGGGATTCTGGGCTAGTGGATAAAAACAAATGGAGATTGAGATAGAAGCCAAACTGACTCGTCGGAGTGGATTGTCTGATAGGTATCTGTTTTGCCTGAAGAGACATGGCAGGTTCCATCTAGCCAAGATTAGAGATGGTTTATAACTTTGGGAGATTATGACAAACTAGATTAAGGCAACCAAGAATACACTAAATTGTTCCATGTGCATCAGATAAATAGTCTCTTTCCTTTCCAACCCCCCAAACCTTGGGCATATTAGAAAAGGCAGTGGGCATAGCAAGAACACAATAACAGAGATGCAATTCTGATTTTCTATTAATCTAGTACTATCTTAAGGGGAAAGGATGAAGAAGCAATATGATTGTTGCTGATGCATACAACCACAGACACACATCCATATTTTCTTGCTGGCTTAATTAAACCATTTCCCATAAGGGGTCATAACCTGTGTTCATTTGGGGATTCAAAACTTTTTACGAATTAATCTTCCAATTTAGAACCAAAGTCCTACATAAGATAGAAAGATACTGTTGAAAGGGAATGAAAAGGTTACATTTCTTTCTTTCTTTTTTTTCCCCTTCTTTCTTTCCCTCTTTTTGTTTCTTATAGATTAGGAAAAGAGGACATTTTCCAATGCCAGGACTTCAGCTATCAATTTCATTTCCTAATTTGACATCAGATGGTTATCCTGTGCTGTACCCAACTGGATGGTCATCTTCTGATGTAAGTATATGTGCCTTACATTGGTGCCATTACTACTATTTTTTCCAACTTGTATTTAAGCCTTTTGTTCTGCATGCTACTTGTGATAAGAGTTTTACCAAAGTAATGCGGGAAGGTATTTAGAAAATTAAAGATAATAATAACTTCCACTGGTTGTTTATCAGTTATGTAGGGCTACTATAACAAATTACCAAAAATTGTTGATTTAAAAATGATAAAAATTTTTTTCACAGTTCTGAAGCCCAGATGTCCAGAATGAGGTGTTGACATTGTCAGCTCCTTCTCGAGACTCTGAGGGAGAAATCTGTCCCAGGCTTCTCTCCTCACTTCCAGTGGCTGCTGGCAAATCTCATGTACCTGCCTTGTCTTCACATGGCTTTCTTCCCTCTCTTTCTTATATTCTCCTTTTCTATCTTCAGTGTTTCTGCACACTCCTCATTGGACTTAGGGCCCACCTGAAATCCAGGATGTTCTCATCTGGAGATCTTTGATTTAATTACATCTGCAAAGACTCTATTCCAAATAAGGTCACATGCACAGTGGCAGGTTATCAGGACATGAGCATATGTTTTGGGGACCACTATTCAATGCACTGTCAGAGAGTGTTTCATTCTCCAGTACACAGTGTTGCTGTGAGTTGGACCCAAGTCAACAGCACCTAACAACAACAACATTCAATCTAGTAATTAGGTTTTATAGAATTAATTGTTAATTTATACCTGAAATGTCTATTAAACTTTTAAGTTGTTTGAGGTAGTTAAACAACTCTATAAAGAATAAACAATTCTATAAAGAAACTTCTCAGTTGCTCCTAAACACACACAGTTGCACATAAATAGAGTAGAATATGGTTTGCTCCCTTCAAACAATACCAATATGTACCTTGTATGTACTTGTACCATTGCATGAGCTTATATGATAGTTAATTATTATGGTTTAGTGTCTAGAACTCTGAAAATCACAGTAAATATTAAATTAGTGCATGTGTGATTTCAGCCATTTGACAATCTTTTCTACACAGTTTTCCAAATTATTTTCCAAAACAAAAAATAACAATAATAGTACTTGGCTTGTAATCCTTTAAATGTTTTCCTAAGGGCAATGAAAAAAAATTCTCCAGAATTTCCCTCTAATACAAAACAAAAAACAAAAAACAAACAACAACAACAACAAAAAACCAGCCATCGTATTGAAGAAGAAATACTCTTTCTTTTTTCTCCCAGTTTTACTTTTTGGTCTGTCTGTATGAGAATTTATAAACTAATCTTTGAAGAAAACAATAAATTAATAAGCATATTATTCATGAAATAGGAAATTCTACTAGCATCCTTTCTTTTCCATAACAACCTCAATTTCAATTCAAAAGTGCCATGGTAACAGTAGTTATCATCTATTGGTAGGAATAGACGTTTGGTGCTTTATACCCTCTACTGCTCTGCACACAGACAAAAACAAATCTTTAATGAATAGCAGTGGGTGTCATTCACAGGTTCTTCATGGTACTGCACCAATTCATTTTTCGCTTTGACTTTTGGCATTGTCTGATAAACAAAATAATTTTGTTTCCTAGAATGCAAAGTGCCAACCTCAAAGCCTTGAGGATCCTCTTGGTATCAACTCTGGAAATAAAATTACTATATTAAAATCTAAAGATCTGAAACGAGGCACAATTCTGGTAAGTTAAGTGCTGTTTTCTCTTTATGCTTTGAAAGTGAAATAAACTCAGTATCAACATAGAAATAGCTATCTGAAGTGTGTTAATATAGTCACTTTGGTCAGGTGGCAAAAATACTAACATGCACCTCTGGACATTAAAACAGGACTGCAGTACGTGCAAATTTGCTACCATCACATGTGATCTCATTCCTTCTGACATGAGCCAAGTGAATGTTTCTCTTATCTTGTGGAAACCAACTTTTGTAAAAGTAAGTAGTTGCACTGTTCTATGTCATTATTGAATCAAATCAACAAACATTTTTCAATACTCAGTATGTATGTGCAAAGCATAGTGTTGCTATGGAAATAACATGACTGGACATCTCAGAGAATGTGGTCCAAGCTGGAGCTCCACTTAACCAGCTGTGTGGATCTCATCTTCCTTCTCTGTTAAGAACTAAGTTACTTCCAGATTTCACTTCCAGATATAGACAATTTTCAGTCTCTCTCATCCTTATTCTTTGTACCATAAGAGAGGAATACTTCTCCAGTACTAAATCTTCCATTTATCACAATAGTTTGGAATCCAGTTAAAGAACAAAAAAGTTACAGAGTGACAATCCTTGACAAAACTAACAAAGGAGAGAGCTAGCATATAATATGAAGTTGTGTTTATCAGACTTTTATTCTACTCAAATATGTTGTGGAGGACATTTTTAACCCCCGATGAAGCCAAAACCATCCAACAAGTTACTTTAAAACTTAGTTTATTGCATTTTGTATTATTTGTTTCTCTCTTAAGAAATATTTAGTTGATTGTATAAAATTGCCATTTTTAGGTTTGATCATATTTAGTTGCTATTTTTGTAACTCATGAATTGGATATTGGCAATTTCATTTTTAATCCTAAATATGTACATATATAGAAACTTCATCAGAATGTAGCTATTTTGTGCCTAGCTACATAAAAGATAGGTAGAGTTTAAGGCCTGTTTTTCTAAGGAAAACACTAAGTAGAAATTATTTAATTTTTTTTTCCATTTTATAGCCAGTATCTAAGTGATGATTTCAGGTGCAAATGTGGAAGGATGGTTTCACCAGTGGATACTAAGAGTTCCATTTGAAAGTTAACAAAACCAGCCAGGTGTGATGGCTCACGCCTATAATCCCAGCAATTTGGGAGGCAGAGGTGGGAGGATCACAGGTTCAAGGACAGAGACAGCCTTGTAACTTAGTAAGACCCTGTCTCAAGATAAAAAGTAAAAAAGGGACTGGAGGTGCAGCTCAGTGGTAAAGTGTATGGAAGAATATGCATGACACCCTGTGTTCAACCCCTTAGTGCCTCCCCAAATTAACAAAACCAATGTTTTTAATCTCTCAGAAAAATCCCAACTGTAAAAATTGTGCTACTCAAACATGACCAGCTATCACTTTTGATTAGCATAATATGTTAAAAACAAATCCTGTCTGCTTTTCAGACATACTTTTCCAGCTTAAATCTTACAGTAAAGGGAGAACTTCAGAGTGAAAATACATCGCTGGTTTTAAGTAGTAGCAACCAAAAACGAGAGGTAAGTGCAACTCTCAGTTTTGAAAACATTATGCATTTATTCCTAATTTGTGACATGTTCTATAATTGTATATAGTCCCTTAAGCAGTGGCAGATATGGCTCTCAATAAGTGATAGCTACTATTTGTTTACACTTCCCTCACTTCAAGTATGATTTCAGTCTTGTTCTTCCTCCTAAGAAACTGGGAAAATCATGATACTTACAATTACCATACCATGCTTGACTTTATTGCTTCAAACTATCACAGTAATTGAATGTTTTTACATTCACCTTGATAGCAAATGATGCATTTGTAATTTTCCTGCTTAAAAACTGACATTTTAAAATGCATCTGATATCTGAAGAACAGACCTAGAAAAACAATGTCTTTACTTTTAAATTTTTTCATTCAGTCACTGAGAAACTTGAAACAAAGATAAGATGGTAAGTAAATCCTAGTTCAGGTTCAGGCTGAGTCCCTGGCAAAAATGTGGGTGTTTTTACTCTTGTCCCTTCATGAAATCAAGCCAACATAGTTCTTATGGATGCAGGCACTTAAGCATGATTCCCCCTCTTTTCCTGGGAGAATTTAAATATCCCATGTGGATAAATAACACCATGTAAGTCATAAAATTCTATTTGGAACTTTATTCAACTACTCTTGTATAATTGCCAATTTCAAACTATCCCAATGCCAGTAAACTCTAATAAGTAAATACCTTTAAAGAAAAATATATGTACTTCATAAAGGGTACTTAGCCGTGCCAATCCACAGTGCAAAGTTGTTCCACACACAGAATAGTCAATTAATTCACTAAAACCTGAAAAATGTGTATAAGAATTTTATTGGAAAAAGTATTTCTGATTCTAAATATGTTGTGTCAAAATTTTATAATTAACTTTATTTCCCCTAAATGTTAAACATTTTCATCAAGAGTTATTCTACATTTCATCCTAAAGGAAATGTATTTTGAAAAAATTGTTACCAGTGATCATTTTGTTATTGTATGATCTTGCAGCAGTCACTGATTCTAAAATCTAGACTCCTGTTTCCACATCTGTAAGTTCAGGAAATTAATTGTTTCAGACTTGTTTAAAGTCTGTCTTACTGATCTGACTCCATGTTTCTCTATGTAATTGCTACTTCTGTGTTTCTGTTATGCCACTAGTACACTACCCAGCGATTTGAGATTTGATTAATGTTCACTGTAAAATACCTCCTCTTTCAGTTCCCCTTTCTACCCAGCCTTCCCTCTAGATTGAGGGATTGAAATTAGGTTAACGATAAATACAGACACTTAGCCATTGACATCGACTCTAAAATTGTTTCAAATACCTAAGAGACAGAACACAGAGCAGACAAGTTCCATAGAGTTTTGGGTGCCACACTGAGAGAGCTTGAGCAGCCAGAGCACCCCAAGCTGTCCGTCTCACAGTTGTACTTAGGTTAAGACCTGAATTATAGATGACTGAGAGTTAAGTCAACTAGAAGAGACAATGGGGTATAATAAAAAGCACATTGGAGTGGATATTATGCATTTGAAATTTGTATACTTCATTTTTTGAAAATTACATTTTGATATAATTAGAATTTTAGCATGCTAGAATTAGGAATAAGGATACCTACATAGGTTTTTATTTCAACAACTTGTGACATTCTAGCCTACATGGTACTATTGTGATAATGCAGCAGTTGGTTAATTTTAAAACATACAATACTTTGGTTCTCCCTGAATTAAACAGAAGTCTACTCTTATCTTTAAGAATTCTGATTCATTGAAAATTCTCTCTTGATATATGAAGTTCTGAAAGATACAATTATAAATACTTTTTTGGCAATAATAAATTTGATATGGTTAGAGATTTAGAACAGATGAATGACATTTTCTAATGTAAATTCCAATGTTTTCTCTGTATGCAGTAATGAGATTAAGTACACTGTTTGGTAGAAAAAAATATATAGCCTGCAAGAACTCAGTGTTCTGGAAGTTTTAATAGGTGTTTATTGATGTTAACAACATTGTTTAATCATTTCAGCTTGCTATTCAAATATCCAAAGATGGGCTACCAGGCAGAGTGCCATTGTGGGTTATCCTCTTGAGTGCTTTTGCTGGACTGTTGCTGCTAATGCTGCTCATATTAGCACTATGGAAGGTAAGCTACACAGTTCCTTTCACTCTCTAATTCAGCTATCAGTGGCAAATTGGTGAAATGCATTATGATTTATCCATGTTATAGAATATAGTATACAACAGTGAAACAAACATTGAAATAATGACAAAGAATATATATATATATGTATATATATATATACATATACATATATATGTATGTATTATTTCAAACATTGGGCACAACTTCATTACACTTTTGTAAGGAAAAAATAATTCATTTTGGTATAAACATATCAACAAAATCTTAGAATATCTCTGCAGTGGTTAGGATTATAGATGTGCATTTAACGTTTATTATTTTTAAATAAGTATATGCTACTTTTATAAGCAGAGAAGAATGAAAACATTCTTTCATAGATAAAGATTGAATTCCTATGTCAGTTTAAGGACATATAAGGAGTAGATTCATGGTTGCAATAAGCCTTGTCCTAATCATGACTCTATGTATCATCTTAAAAATCAAATACTTCTTCATACCATATTTTGTGCAGTAATTGTGTGCTTGGGTGTGGTTGTTGTTGTTGTTAGTGTTAGTTGGGTCGTGTCTCACTCGTACCCACTCTCATAGAGTTTTCAATGGCTGATTGTTTCAGAATTGTTTTGGATATGGATTGCCACATCCTTCTCCAATTTTTGCAAGTGCTGCAGATCAAACCTAGGTCTTCAGAAAGTGCAGAGCATCACTCTACCAACTGAGCTAAACTTTAGTCCTTGTGCCTGAGTGAGGGATGAATAATTTACTAATTAGTTGGTGTAAGAGAAGTCTTAAAGTTCCATAGACTCCTATCTCACATCCTTTTGTAAAATTGAGTAACCATACAATCCACATGCAATTCTAATCCATATCTCATTTTGTAGCCCTCTAAAACTGTTGAAGGGCTGGGGTTTAGCTCAGTTGGTAGAGTGCTGTTCTGCACTCTGAGGCCCTGGGTTCAATCCTTAGCACCGCAAAAGTGGAAGAAGGACCTAGCAGCACACTCTCAAAAAATCCTGCAATAATCATTGAAAACCCAATGTACAGCAGCACTGACATAGTGCTGAACAGGTTTTGTTCTGTTGTAGATAGGGTCACTATGAGTCAGACTTGACTCTGTGGCACCGAACAACAATAAAACTGTTGAAAGGATATGGACTAGATTCAAGAATATATGGTATTTTTTGGCAGGTTCACCTGGATATTTGCATGTGTTTGGCATAAGCTGAGATATGCAAGACATTTCAAGCAGTTGTGTCATTTGCAAACAAGCTGAGGTTATAGATTTTAGGATAAATTTAATAGAGAATAAAATCCCACTGAAAAGATTATTTTTTTCCAACAAAATGTCAAGTTGACATTTATTCTGATATAATACACCACTATTTTTACCCATTGTTTTGTTAAATAGCTAAACTGGGTTAAAAGTACAGATCATGGGTACGCATTCATTTTTATAATACATGAGCAATAGCATTATTTAACCAAAGCATTTATATGGCAAGTTTCTTTCCCACCAGTTACCAGCTAGTCCTAATCTTTCTTATTCTTCTATGACTAACTTTCCTTTTTTGAGATTTACTGTCAGAGGACAATATGAACAAAGCCCTATTAGAGATGTAGGTAAGATGCATTTAATTTAATAAATAGAGTCCATGACTTTTCTCAAGAAAAGTCCCCAAGACAAAATTCTCCACTGTGTTCAATATCCAGCTTTTCCTCTGAGGTTGCAAGGTGTCAGTGTTCTTTGTAATACCTGGCTTTGCCACAGTGTGGTACCCAAGGCCTGGAGTTACGAATTGTACTTGAAATACAGGAAGTGGTTTCAGCATTTATAAGCCCCTCTAATACACAGTGTTTCTGATGATTTCTTTCTGCACATTCTCCTGGTCTGAGCACTCTATTTGCCCAGATAGTTTTAGGACACTGTTGGCAAAAAAAAAGAGGAGAGCCTGAGCTGATATTTCTATAGCGTCCCCCCAACCCCCGTCCTCATACCTCTGTTTAAAACAAAACAACAGCAGCAACAAAAGTTTTATCCACTTGTTTTTTGATCTCTACTTTGAAAAAAGCACAAATGTAAAAATAAACACACTTTTGCATCCAGTAAATGTCGTATTGATACATTCTGATGGCTTCTAAGATCTTTTAGGCCCCAAAGGTAGTCATTTAACAAACTTTGGACTGTCTTGACTAGTAGGTTTAGTTAATTTAAATTTGTCTCTGAGAACTCTCGCAGTCAGAACTGTATTCCAAGGTACAAGGGAAGGGAATTAGCTTTTGTTAATGCTTTCTGTGTGCCAGGAACTGTTTTAACTCTTTCTGCTTTAAGCATTCCCACTTAATGTTCACATCAACCCTATAAGGAAAACGCTGTTATGAACCTCAGTTTGTAAATGAGGAAACTAAAACACAGAAAAGTGCAGTGTGTTTCCCAGTGCCACATGTCTAATAAGGATCTCAATAATGATTCAAATTCTGTGCAAGCCCTGCCATGGACTGTTATCACTCTGTTGTCCTTACAATAAACTTTTCAACTAAGTACTGTAACTGTACTTTGTACTTGAGGGCATTAAATGCAAAGAGCTTAAGTAACTATCCCAAGATTACTAGCTGGAAAACAACTGGTTTCAAACAACAATTTATCTCCAAAGCCCATCCTTTTTCAGTACATCCCACTGCTAAAGCGTATGGGGCAGAGATTTGTGTGCTCTCTGAAACATAAAAATATTTAGCTGTAGAATGAGGGTCCCTACCTGAATCCAGAGTAACCAATAAAGTTGAATGACACAGCCCACAAAGGAACTGTGAGAAGGTAGAACTTGAGTCTCTTAATTTGATTCATACTAATGCTTAACGCCTATTGCTGATGATTTATTTACTTAATAACCATACAGCTTTGTTCTTCATCTGGTATAACTTTTGGGGATGATATGGTAGTTTCCCCTTACCCTTAGTTTCTCTTTCAACAGTTTCAGTTACCCAGCCAACTGTAGTCAGAAAATACAGTACTATACAATAAAATGCTCTGAGAGAGAAATATCATATTCATATAATTTTATTATAATATACTGTTATAATTTTCTTTAACTAGTTACTACTTTTTTTACTGTGCCTAATTTGTAAACTAAACTTCATCATTGATATGCACACATACGTAAAAACAGTATATCTAGGGTTCAATACCATCTGCATTTCAGGCATATCCCTATGGATAAGGAGGAATGAGACTTGCACTTTGCCATTTTTTAGTCTTTTATATGCTGCTGTTGTTGTTAGGTGCTGTCAAGTCAGGTCTGACTCATAGTGACCCTCATAGGGTTTTCAATGGCTGATTATTCTGTGATTGCTTCAGGAGTGGATTGCCACATCCTTCTTCCATTAGTATGAATTTATTCATTCAACATTTATTCCATATTATATTCATTGACCACCTACTTCTAGCCAGGTACTGTTTAATCGGACCATTTGTGATAAGGTTTTGAACTAGGTAAATATAAAGAGGATCATTTAAAATATAGGAAAAAAAGAACAGGAAAGTGAAAGCTATAAGGCAAGTCTAGGGACTGAAAACTATTTTGCTTCAAATTTTGGCTAGGATTGGCCCAGTCCAGTTTGCAGCTATTAATTATATTCTCTTAATCTCCACGCGAAGCACCCAACTGCCCTCAAAAACCCAATATTTAGAGAATTGCTTGGGTGGAAAGCTTTAGATTCTGTTTTAACAAAGGATACCTAGGATGCAGAAGCAAAGAGACTTGAAAGAGGGAGAGCAGATCAAAAGCCAAGCCGAGCAGGAAGAAGGCATTAAATGTTCACCACTCACTTTTATGAAAACCTCATCTAATTTATTTTCAATTCAGGACATGCAGGCAGGAGTCAGAGAGCCTAAAGTTTTGTGAATCTGGAGTGTCCATGGTTGGTTCAAAGTAAAAGGCCTATGACATGTAGGGAAGATGGGATTCTGGAAAAGACAAATTATCACTCTTTTCCTGTTTTGTGTTCTGCTACCATCTTTCCCTCATCTGTTATCAGGTAGATTTTGGCTCCTGGAAGACATAAGCCCCAACTAAAACTTCTCTAACTTAAAATTACTTATTTTTGTCCCTTTGTCCCCTATAAATCCTCAACTGTTAATCAATTATTTTAAAAACATGTAGCTTCTTCACACAATGTGCCATAACTTTGTGATTAAAATGATATGGAGGCACCACACTTTCAGTGAATTAACTCATTGCTGTTGCTGGATCTATTTTAGTCCACTCTCAAATTTAAAAAAAAAAAATCAGAATACACACATTTGAAAAGCTACTTTAATTTATTTAAATAAGTATTTTAGATTAGGTCATTGCAAAAGTCCCTTCCAGATCCCATACTTGCTTTTGTTATTCTGCATAACAGGAAATAAATATAGGGCTTACAATTTTTATATTCCCCTGGAAAAGAAATAGTGACAAAGCAGAAACAAAGCCAGCTAACTGCAGTATATACATCTCACAAAATATTTCCCCCTTTCAGTTAATCCAATAAATATACTAGTTGTTACTAGGAGACATGATAAATTTAACCATGAAAAGACTCAAAATGAAATAGCATCTTACTAAATGTCATTTACATAACATTCAATATTAATATGTCAATGAAAAAAATACTTCTCAATTATCTGAATTAGTCATAGGCCCAGATTTTCCAATATATCATTAAATTACGTGCTATCCAGAGGTTAGTATTTATTACCTAAATCAAAATAATGAATGTGTTACATTTTGTATTTTCTCAACAGATTGGATTCTTCAAAAGGCCACTAAAGAAGAAAATGGAGAAATGAAATATTTGACATCAGAAAAAAATAACAATTATTCAATTATCTATCCTCAGGTTTGCCTCAAATATGTGACAAGAAATTTATCAATATAATCAAAGACATGGTCACATAATTATGTAATCCATCAGGGATTAATCACTTAGAAAATGATAGATCAAGCATGATCCAAAAACAGTATCACAAAGATATATTTTAGAAAGTGATAAAAAATATTTTAAAATAATTACTCATTTTTGTTGAGTAAGCAAAATTACAAAGTGTTCTAAGGAAGAATAATCAATACAAATATGTTTATATATTTAAATCATCACCCAAAGTATTTAGGAAATGCACAAAGTATTTTATGATCATTGAAACATTTACTTTCCAAACAATATAAATTAAGCTTTTTCTCATGATTACTGATGGATATACACCTTCAGTATGATAGCATTTGTAAATGCCAACAAAGGAATGACCTGAAAAAGATCACTTCTTCCAATTCAAATGAGAAAAATTTCCTCAGTTAGAGTCAATATACAATATAGGCTGAAAATAGAACTAAATCATGAAGAATACACCCAGCATCTCTGTGGTAGGTTCTTTAGCTGGAAAGATCTATTTTTTCCAATGAGATTGGAAAGTAGTGCAATTGAGATAAAATTCTATGTAGTATAGACAATCAAACTAGAGTCATTGTTTAAAACCAAGTGCACTGAAATGGATTAAACTTTAATAGAATGTGCTTAATTTTGATATTGAGCTCTAAAACACAAAACTGTTTTATAAAGAAAAAACCTCTTAAACAGTTTTGTATAGCATAACAGTGTTTTGTCATGAAAAGCCACATTGTGTGGAGCATATGCCAAGATGATTTCTGAGTGGAACATGGCAACATAAATAGATGCTTCTTAAATGCTGAAATCATCTTTTCTGAGCAGCTTTTGAATGCTAGGGGTTCCAAAATGTGACATAGCATAGGAGCTTTCTCAGCTTGTTGGTACAGTGTTCATTCAAACCCCTAAACTGTGAGAGTATGTTTATTTTTAATTTTTCAAGGTATTTAATTTTCCAAACACATTTCTTATTTTTTATGGAAAGGCAGTATTCCATTTCAATATTGCATTTACCAAGAATTCACTGCTTTTGGATATAGCCTATCAGTATTTAAATGGAACTCCAGAAATGTATTTTCAAGGATTTCTGGCTTGAAAGCTCAAACCAACAGAAAGATATCACACCTTTGTATGTGCTTCTTTGTTCTTGATGTAATCCTTGCAGCACCTTGGGCTCCACTGTAACATAAGCTTCTAGGTTGCTCTATTTCTTAGGAAAATAACAGTGAATGAATGTATAGTAGCTACATGTGTGAACTACTGCTGTACAAATTGCCAATACTTCAACAACTGCACTTCTCCTCTTGACTTACCATCACAAAACCAGAACCTGTCAGTATCCAGAAGGTGCCGGATTCTGCTTTCCTCAAGAAAAAGCAACTCAACAGAGAAATAACATGAAATAACTTAAGTTTTTAAACTAATTTCTGAGGATTATCTGAGGACTCAGATTCAACCTACCTCTTGAATCACCGTCTTTTCATCTAAGATCCTGAAGGCTCAAGTGATGAACCTGAAGGATTCCAAGGTCATCAGAACCTTGAAAAAGGGGGGAAAGAAAGCTGGAAGACAGCTGGAAGAAAGAAGAAATTTCCTTCACTTTTGCTTGCTCTCTCCATGTTCTCACCTGTTCTTTCTTTGCCCAACAAAACTCAGGATCTCTTTTATTCAGAGTTACCATGGTGCACAACTCCAGTGCTCACCTGCTCAATAACCCTGCTTGGATCTCAGAACTACTGAGAAGTAAACGAACAGATAAATTGCAATTCATCTTTGGCATCTGCAACTGCTAGACAAAGCGTTCACTGAACAGTGAGTCACATAAACTAAATACATTGTTAAGCCAAAGAGGAAAAACAAAAGGAGGATATCTTGAACTTTCAAGAAAAGAGAGAGCTAGGCACTGTGGCACTGTGGTCCTGGTGACTTGGGAGGCTGAAACAGGATTGAAAGTTTGAGACCAGAGGCAGCCTGCACAACATAATGACACCGCGTCTCAAAATAAAAAATAAGTAAGGTATGGGGCTGTGGGTGAGGTTCTCAGTGGCAGAGCACTTGCCTAGCATGTGCAAGGCCCTAGGTTTGACCCTACAGTATTAGAGGGGAAAAAAAAAAAAAAAAGAAAAGAAAAAGAAAAAAGAAAAAAGAAAATAAGAAAAACAAAAAGGAAAAAGGAAGAGTTATTTGGCCAAATCAACTTGCCACAGCCATTTGTCTACCACATTTGTTAGCATAAATCACTCCTGTTTATTAATACAATATTTAACAAACCAGAGATCCCACTTACGTACTATTATAATTTGTTGAGGTTTATATAAGTGTGTGTACATGTATGCAATCACATATACATACAAATTGAATGCAAAATACCTAAATAACAGTAATTGATGGGGTTTAAAAAAATAAACACAAAAGCTACACCAGCAAGGAAAGGTTTATTTCTGCACTTTTCACATTTATTGTCACTTTCATTAATATTTAGATTTTGCTAATATTCCAGCAATTATCTAAAAGGCATAAATGCATAGGTTTTGACTTTAAAAATGTCAAAAAATTAACTTCATGCACTTGTTCTAAGACATATAAATGATTAAGAAATACACTAGATTCTAAAATTTTATTTTAAAACAATCAATAAGAAAGGTAAGTGAAATATAAGAGTATTTATAGACTTATGGGCTAAATTAAATTGCCAAAAACTTTCTTTTTAACTTTGCTTTTTTTAAAAAAAAAAAAGTCTATTGCTTCCATTTGAACTGAATTTTGTATGCAGTCCCTTTCCTGACCAAACTAAATGGGTAAATTACTTAACAACTTCCCTAGTAGGAGAAAAGAATACCTAATTTTATTATTTGCTATTTTCCATGGCTTAACTATTCTCTCCATAGCCATTTTTAGACTACCAATATCACCCTAACAGCTTGCAAAACTCCTGGAAATGTATGTCAGCACCCCACTGGAATAGATTACATGATGGACAGATGGTAGATAGATACATGTGTTGTACTGACATACATACCCAAGCACCTACAATATAATCATATTTCATATTATGCTGAAAATACAATTCTATCAACTTTAGCAGACATAAATCAACATAATTGCCATTCTTCAAGTTCAATTTCTAAAATTAAATTTTCCTTTAATATTAATACAATGAAATAAACTTGCAGAAGGAAAGAGTTTAATTTAAAAAAACTAATTTCTAAAGAAAGCAAGAAAATACCCACAGTGACCCACAGTGAAAATGAGACCTACTAAATAGGCACAAAGAAATTCATTATACTTCCTCATGGAATCCAGAGCACTGCAAGCAATATTGTGAAAGTCTTCCTTTATAAATATTTTTAACTTCTATGATCCAGTTTAAACTTCAATGATCCAATATGTTAAATTGTTTTCCTCTCAGCACTATGTTGATGGGCAATTTAGACTCTAAATATTTTCTGTGTTATAAGTGTGCTTGAAAAGAGGCTTGTGGGAAGAAGTATTTTTACAAAACTTGATGCTTACACAGCATAGCAATTTTATCTGATTGCCTATGTATACTCATGTGCATATATTTGCATAGACGTGTCTCCTCTTTTCCTTTTATAAAACTAAGGTCTAAGCTCAACTAGCAACTAGAAATATTTGCACCAAAAACAAAAAAGTACCAGTAATTGCATTGTGATGTTGTAATGCTGGGTTGTAAAAGAAGCTGTAAGAAGCCCTGGCCGTATTCTCCATAAGACCACAACTTAAGCACCATGCATGGCAGCCTGTTGGCTTCCACGGAGTGTGATTTCGATGGGCAATGTCTTTGTTGAACATATCATTGACTCTGTGTGAACTGCCTGTCTTGTTCTGCACAGTGGTGAGCAAATTAGAGAAGCCCCAGGCCCAGAGCCTCTGTCATGTGCCAGGTGCATCTTATTGTCCAAATAAAGTGGCTTCTGGTGAGTCAGTGGCTAGAAACAGTGTCCTCTACACTCTTCTTTTCTTCCCCCAAGCCTCTCAAGCCCTCCTCGGTCAATCTTCCCCAAGGGAGATTTTCAAGAAGACTACTAGAGGAAAAGTCTGTTAATGAAGCATGTGCTCTTCTTGCTGTGCATGCTCACTTTAGTAAACTGATCATTCATATAGAATTTCTGACCTTGATTCATCAGTGGTGTTCCAAAGGGTTGATATGGCATAATGGTAGCAGAGACAAGGGAGAAATGTATTTCAGGGATATAGCACCTTTAAGAGACTTAACAACCATTTGGGACATTATTAGTGATGGAGCTGGGGTGAAACTGGAGGGATTTCACCCTTCAGTAACTGTCTATAGCACCCCACAAACCCCACCCTCACCCAGAGAAATAATCTAAAAACTGAAAGAAGGGCCGGCGGGCACGGTGGCTCATGCCTGTAATCCCAGCGGGTCGGGAGGTGGAGGCAGGAGGATCATAAGTTCGAGACCAGAGGCAGTCTGCATAACTTAGGGAGACCCTGTCTCAAAAGTAAAAAAAGTGGGCTGGGGGTACAGCTCAGTTGTCCAGCACTTGCAACACATGCAGGTGTGAGGCCCTGGGTTCAACCCCCAGTACCAAAAAAAAAAAAAAAAAAAAAAGAAAAGAAAAGAAAAAACAAAGAAAGAAAAAAAACTGAAAGAAGGGCTTTATCCTCAAACTGATGCTATGTTTTTAAACTAAAATTTACAAATTATCTACAAACACCCGACTTTTAACTGCAAACACAACTTCAAGGTGACTTCTCTGGACACCAATTTCCAATCAGACAGCTATTCCTAAATACACCCTACACAGAAATCCTGAAACCATGACTGGATATTAACCAGGTTAACTCTGCAATAAAAGGAACCCCAAGCACGTGGAGCTGGTTAAGCCCTGGGTTTGATCCCCAGCATCATATAAGGTGTGTAGAGGGGTAAATGCCACTGTCTCCCAGATGGAAACACTGTTATATAGAACAATAAAAACAGTGTTGAACTGCAGCACTGTAATCCAGTGAACAAATCAGTGTCTTTCATTCTTGGATTAAAATTTAACCTTGGATTTAGAAATTCAAAGTAAGAGCTTTTAACCACCAACCTTTAGGAAAACATAAATGAACATGTGTAGGTTGGTATGCCCCAGCCCTATTGTACCCTACATCTGACACCCAGGAAGTTCAGGATCTAACTCATGGGAATGGATCTTCCTGCCACAATAAAGAGCCTGAGCTTAACTCCTGAATCCCCCACTGCACTCACATCCAAAGCACAGCTTTCCTCATTTTTACTATACCAAAAACTATGCAAGGATAAGTCACCACTTCTTTTGGATTCTTTCAGATCAGCATTTTTTGGGAGAGTGTTCTGTTGTTTCTTTGTTTTGCATATAGCAAAACCTTTTCCCCGTACCTAATAAATTTAAGACTGTACACAAGACTTCCTTGCATTTTCCTCCTGCCACAGGCTGGACAATTTCAGTATTTCAGTGTGGCAAGATTTGTCTGCCTTCCAGTTAATTTCCTTTTTCTTTCTTTCCCTTTCTTTCTTTCCCCTTTCTTTCTCTCTTTCCTTCCTTCCTTCCTTTCTTTCTTCCTTCCCTCCTTCCTCCCTTCCTTCCTTCCTTCCTTCCTTTCTTTCTTTCTTTCTTGCAATAACCAAGTGTTGAACCTAAGGCCTCTCATATACTACTAGGCAAGTGCTCCACCACTGTGCTGTACTCCCAGCACTGCCCTTCCCTTTTTTGAGACAAGTTCTCATTAAGTTGTGCAGGCTGCCTCTGGCCTTGAACCTGTGATCTTCCAGCCTCAGCCTCCTGAGTCTCTGGAATTACAGGCATTGGGCCATGATAACTGGTTCTAGTTCAGTTTCTTCACTTTTCCACTGCACCATGGGGGATGTTTTGCTTTCATCTGGGTCTTCCTGAGCTAGGCTTTTCTATGTCTTGTGCCCCTTGTAAGGCCTTGGTCAATGGCATGTTATCTTTGTTGGGGACCAAAGACTCCAAAATCCTTTAATTATTTATCACATTGTGGAAATCTTGGCAATAAACTGGAGAGCAATGACATTTATCACTATGATTACATTTGGCTTTTGCATATTTCAAGTTACATCCTTGTGAAAAAAAAAGGTGTGGAATTTTAGATGCTTTTCTGCCACAGTCTGAGACTTAGTGTCTGATCTTTTATTTCAACTTGATTTATAAAGTGGGGACAAAATTTTTAAAAGAAATCTTCCAAACGACACCTGAAGGAAAGCAATCAATCCCCTGTTAACATTACTTGTCTCCACCCCTGCTTTTTAAGAGGTGGAGAGAGACTATGGGAAAATGGGGAGTGATCATAATTTTTCCTTTCCTCCACTGAGTAGGAACTGTGCCGGATACATCTTGTACCTCGACAGGTAAAAAAGAAATGGATATGAAGGAAGACATGAAACTACTTATCTTTTAGTACATGGAACTACTTATGTTTTGTATATACATTGTTACTCCTCAAAGTACCCTGAGATCTCTGAGACTCCATGCACTCCACTCACAATAAAACATGTACTTTACATATGTATATTTTTGGTTAAGTAAGAGCGAAAGAATATTCTCACCAACAGATTAACCAGGGCTAATTTCCTACAGTTTAACACACATTGGGCTCAAATAAAAACAATTGGTTAAAGTGTCTTAATTTTGGAGACACTGATAGTGTTTTGTTCCTGAGACACCTGCTGCCCTTACTCAGGATGCAACAGAGGCTCAGGCTTCCTCATTAGGAACCATCAGCCTATAGGAACGGTATGTGGTGTGTTACTACTGTGAGGCTGTGAAAATTTTAACAGTGTAAACAGTTGTATCAATTTTATTAAAGCAAAAATATTGCATTTAATATCTACTTCCCTGAAACATTTATCATGCTCACTTCCAATAAACTTTTCTGCACGGTCTAACATAAAGTATATTGCATTGCTCATTTTCATAACTTACCTCAGACTAAATTCATTAAAATGAATATCTTAAAGGTATTGTATTTCCATAAGATTTATTGGACAAACTCTTTAGAAGAAAATGTTTTGATGACATTCAAAAATAAAGAAGCACAACCTTTGTTGACCTTTGTAATTTATTATATGCCTAATTTAAAAGTTTTCTTTTTCTCTCTTTCTTTTTTGCAGTGCTAGGAATCGAGCCCAGGGCTTTGCACATGTTAGTCAAGTGTTCTACCACTCAGCTAAACCCACAGTCCTAAACCCATTGTAAATGAAATTAGTTATCAGGTAGCAGTCAGTTAACCTGATATAATTAGAAATAGCTGAAAGAATAAAAGAGCATTCTGAACATCCTATGAATAGCATATCCTGTCCACTGACTTGAGGTCAGAGGTTTGAAATTTTTATATAATTCTATTTTATCTTGTGCATCAGCTGTGTATTTTACATCAAGGTAAATAAGCATCCTGTTTTATATGTTAAATTTAAAAATGGCTCAAAGAAGAATGAGATTGCTGTGATTTTAAATACATAAATTTTGTCCAACATTGATGTGACTTCTTGCAAAGCACCAACTTTTTTTAATCACCTTAGCAGTTTTCATCTTAGTGCTCTAAAAGGAAAAAAACAAAAAGCAAGTTAAATCTGTCTTTAGTGTTTCCTGTATAAGATACAACAATGTGATTTGCCTCTTGCTAACCAAAACCACGGAATCTATATTACTCCATATCTTCTCCTAATGAGATGCATTAATAATAAATCATTTGCTATATAACAATAGATTAGACCTCTGAGAGTGTAGAAGATAAAACCAATTCAAACTCAGTTTCTCCTACTATATACTCACAACACTGATCACTCCTATTACCTGGACACGTGTGGGGATTTCCCCTCACCAGCAAGCAAGCAATTCTCCTGCTGGGTTTCCTCTAATCCAATTCAGTTTAGACATGATCCACCTGGAGGTAATGTCAGATCCCATTGTTTGAGGGCTCAATCCCCATGATTGCCTCAGTTTAAATCCTGGTCACAAGCCCCAGGATTTTATTTTCGAATGGCTATAAATCAGGGTTCTCAGAATGTCTTCCTTGGATTCAATTAATTTGCTTGAGTAGCTCACAGAACTGAGAGAAACACTTTCTTACAGTGATTGGTTTGTTATAAAGGATATTACAATGGATACACATGAAGAGGTACATAGGGGACGGTATGGAAAAGGGGGCACAGAGCTTCCACGCCCTCCCTGAGTGTGCCACCCTTCAGGGCCCTCCATGTGTTCAACTATTCAGAAGCTCTCTGGACCTTGTCTTTTGGGGAAGCCATGGAGACTATATTGCATAGCACATTTGCTAATGTCCTGGCTGGGAAAACATAGTAAGGTCTTTCTGTTCAGATTTTTTAGCATCCCTTCCTCCCTGGTATGAGGCAGGGCCCCTCTGGAGTAAGAAAGGTCAATGGTGAGATAAGCCCAATAATTTCCTTATGGCCAGCTCCAAGAAAGGAAGGAGGGAAAGATTAGAATTTCTATGACCTTCCCTGGGGAAGAGAAATTCTAGTTTCTTTGGCCTGCCTTGGAGAGGGGGTTTTGTGCCAGTAACCATGAGTGTGTGTGTGTGTGTGTGTGTGTGTGTGTGTGTGATATAGTTGTTCATATGTATGAGATATATAGCATATATAATGTATATGTTCATACATGTGCTATATATAGTAATATCACAACTGCATAGTATGAGACATAGAAAATGCCAAGAAATAAAAAATAGTTATTTTCTTTATTCAATCTTATAGTTTAAAGAAATAAAATTATTTAATATATAAAGACTAGAAGAAATATAGGAAGATTTTTTAGTAATAATTACACATATCCATCTTGTGAAGATTTACATCTTCAAACTATGCATAGGATAAGTGAAGGTGTTTTCACAGAAGAGACAGACTGAATTATGAAGTGGGATTTGTAAGCTCTTGTACCTGATTTTCTACAAGCATGTCCTTAATGCCTTGTTTTTTTCTTCCTTATTGTAAAATAAGTAGTTCTTCTACCCCCTTCATCCCTTACCCAGGAAGAGAATGTGGTAGAGGATCTAAGAAGGAATCTAGATATAGTTGCCAGAAAATAAATGTTATACATCAGGATTCATTATTTGTAATTCAAGAGTGTAGGTATAATCCTTTGTCATGTCTTTGTTTATCCTGATTATAAAATTAATATGCTAATCAGAGACACATATCAGGAGGAATAATTACCAAGAAGAAGTGATAATTCAAAACAGTGTAAGTGATTTCTACTTCTTCTTTATAGTAGTTATACCATTTGAATTGTTTTTAAGTAAGTATTTTTAAATCTATAAAAAATCATTTAGGGTAGTGGGAATACACATATGCACACATGTAGAAAATTTTAAACATTCAATAAGTCTTAAAATCATCATGGAAACATCAGATATTACATGCTTGAAATCTGCACTCTTAAAATTGAAATATTCCGTATTTTTAGTATCAATAGAGTAATAATCATCAAATATTTTTCCTGCTCTGCTGGTGACTATAAGGAAGAATATTACCACTCACCTCCATTCTCTGTGTGTATGTGCAAATAACCACTCTATACATATATACATGATATGCTAGAATTCCCTATAGTCTACATATTGAATAATTACTTATTTACCTACTTCTTCAAGAAGAAGTGGAATGGGACAGAGAGCGAACAACGGAGGAGGAAAGATAGGAAAGATAATCTTACTAAGAATATAGAAAACACAGCTTCTTACTATGAAAAATCAACTGAGTTATTTTATTAATAATCCTAGAGAAAGAAAGAATTTTTGCCAGAAACAAAATGGCTGGTATCATTACATTGCAAGCAGCAACAAAGAAGGCAGTGAAAGGTGCACAGAGGAACAAATGAGACATACAGAAAGGAACTAGCAATATGGCAAATACAACATGGGCCATATCAATAATTACATTAAAGGTGAATGGTCTAAACACCAAAATTAAAAAAACAGAGATTTCCAGACTGATAAATAAACAAAATTCGCCATTATGCTTTCTGAAAGGGACTTTAGATTAAAAGGCACAAATAGTTTGAAAGGAAAATGGTGGAAAAAATGTATACAACAGAAATAGTAATTGTTTGAGAGCTGGAGTCACAATGTGAATATCAAATGAAACAGCCTTTAAAATGTGTGCAATGCCAGACTTGAAAGATTCCATTTTTGTGAGGGAGAGAGACCCTTGGGTTTCTGCTAATCATATAAAAATTTTAGATATTCATTTGGATTAACATGTCCTACAAATGTTCAAGAACTTTTTAGCATTTGAAATGAAATTGGGATTAGGGGAGAATCCATGGGGCCACCTGACTTTGAAACTTGAATCTTACACTGATGTGTAGAAGGACCTGGAACCTGCACTGATTCCAGTTACAATGGTCCAATTCCTATCCTAGTGATGAGAAAAAGAGGGCTAACAGGTTAACACTGGTTTGAATTAATAAAAGCATTATTGAAATATCTAAAGATTTGGTTTTTAATGTACACTTTGGTCGGCTAATTTTTTTTCTTTTTTGATAGTATCTTTCAACTGAATATGTGTGGTATAAATTCACTTAGATACCACAATCCAGAATGGCATTCCAAAGACAAGAGTGGAAATGCCTCAGCCTGCTAAATAAAGAAGATCATCAGAATTGGCCATCAGACTGTAATTAGTAGAGCTGGAAGTTAGCCATGCTGGGGACTCTAACTATTCTTGATAAAATGCCCAGAGCTCTTTTGTTTTGCATGCTGGGTCTCTCTGTTTCTGTTTTCTCCCTTCCTTTCATCTTAGAATTTTGTATTTTATTTCCCTGAAATACTGTCCATTTTTTTTCACACACTTTTCAGACTCTTCTTTCATTCCAGCCCAATTCTTCATGCCTCATCATTAAAAGGTGGATAATTGTGCAAAGATCCCAATTAGGGTTATTAGATAAGTACCCAGTTTTTCCTCCTAAGATAAACCCTTAAACAGTATAAAGAATATAATCTTTTATTACCACCATCTTGTCAGAATTTTTGGAAGTTTGAATTCATTATGTGCCAAACTTGTCTTTATATTAGTTATTAGGTGCTGTCGAGTCAGTATCCGACTCATAGCGACCCTCATAGGGTTTTCAATGGCTGACTGTTTCGGGATTGCCTTGGGAGTGGATTGCCAGGCCCTTCTCCCATTTTTGCGGTGCTGGGAATTGAACTCGGGACCTCAGAGACTGAAGCACAGCACTCTACCCACTGAGCTAAATCCCAGCCCGTAAACTTGTCTTTAAGCAGAATAGATAGATAGATAGATAGATAGATAGATAGATAGATAGATATAGATATAGATATATCTTTGTGTGCATATGTCTACATTTATATGTGAATGAACACATAAATGAAAATTCTTTGTTTAGATGGAAAGTCATTTATATTCTGAGAAAGGTTGATAATTGGAATAATGTGAAACAATAATACAGTGAAAGTAGGCAGTTTTGAACAAAACTTATGGGTATTAATGAAGTCTTCAACTTTTCTATGAGGAGAGAAAACAAAGGGAGGAAAGTAATTTGTTGACTGCCTCTCACATGTCAGGCATTGAGCTATGCAAGTTTCCAACATAAGGCCTTTTAATTCTGTCAACAACACTAATTAGTAGTATTAACATTATTTCTGTTTTACAGATAATGTAATAGAAATGTAAGAAGTTAAGGGGCTAGTTCAAGATTATGAAGCTAGCAAGCAGTAATACTCAAATAAAAATCAAGATCTTTCTGATTCCAAATTTACTTCCTCAAGGGACAGAGATTTAACTGGAAGCCACTGGACAAGAAATATAAACAGAAGTACAAGAAAACTCACATTTAACTTTTTGGTACTTGGCAGATAGTAGACACTCAGTAAATATTTATTAATTGTTGAATGAATGTAAAAATTGATAAACCGAATTAGCAACATCCTAGAAAGAGAGTTAAAGAAGTGAGAAGAAGAGACAGAGAGAGAGAAGGAGTGACTCATTCTAAAGAACTGGCTCACATGATGATGGGTGCTGAAGTCTTATCATCTTCCCTCTGCAATCTGGAGACCCAGGAGATTTGAAAGTGAAGGTTCTAGTCAAGTACTATTGGTGTAGTTCAATGGCCTGAGAACCAGAAGTCAGTATGTATTCCAGCCTGATGGCAGGAAAAGTTTGAAGTCCCAGTGTAAACTACCCGGTAGAGGAAACAAATTCTCCCTTTCATTTTTGTTCTGTTCAGGCCTCCAACAAATTACATGAGGTCCACTGACAATGGCAGTCCCAAGCAGCCAATCCATCATGTGACACCCAAGGAAGGCATTTGTGTCCTCACACATGCCTGGAGGAGGCAGATGCCCAGCTGCTGGGCAGAGCTCTCTGGATCTCAGTACTGCTCAATTAATGAATCACTCTTTACTCAAATAAACCTTGCTAAATTTAATTTTCCTAAAGTTTATCTTTTAACATGAGGTTACTAAAAGATGCAGATATTGTGTACAAAAGAAAAGGAATGAGATTACCAACAGATTTCTCGTTTACAACAAGGAAAATAGAAATGAGTGACTTCAGGGAAAGGTAAAATGACTTTGGATTACCATTTTCTGTCTGTATCTCTCCCTCCTGGCATCTCCTGCTGCTGGCATCCTTAATACAAAGATACCACCCTGTCTTCTACTGAAATGAGGATGAAAGTACATTCTTTCTACCTCTGTAGTGCTCTGGTTCTTTCATCCCTTATAAAACAAAACAAACCACTACTACCAAGAACAAAAAATCCTCTTTTAGTCCACCAACAGAAGCCAGGCCAGATACTTTTTGTAATCAAAGTAGTCATCCTTTCAGATGCTGGTTACTGCTTTATCTATCTTCTCCATAGACGTAAATTCATTCATGCGACTCCCCAATTCCAAACACAAATTGACATCAGTGAATTATCCCAGCAATCTTGCAGACCCACACAGGAAAAGCCCAAGCAGAAGTCCTTATTCCATGAGGATATCTTATCCTCTAAACAGATAGTCAAGCCTGCAGCCGTAGCCCTGTAGCATCCGATCCCGTAAGATCTTGGAAGCTAAGCAGGGTCGGGCCTGGTTAATACTTGGATGGGAGACTGCCAGGGAACACCAGATACTCTAGGCTTGAGAGAAGGACCTGGCAACCCCCTCCCAAAAATCAATCTGCCATTGAAAACTCTATGAACAGCAGAGAAGCACTGACAATAGTGTTTCACCTGTTGTATACAGGGTCGCTCTGAGTCGGATACCGACTCGGGGGCACCTAACAATAACAACAACAAAACAAATAGTCAGGATGCATTGAAAGTCTGTTTCACCCTCAGTCTGTCTTCTATACAGTAGTTGGTCACAAATTCCCATAAATATGTGCTGGGTTGAATGTAACAGGACCTCCCTACTCAATGTAAAGAGATTACTATGCCTTACTGCAGAGTTCAGAAGTTGACTAAAGGCAAAAATGAGACTGAGCACCTAATTTCCCCAGAAAGTATTGATTGAATTGCACTTGATGGTATTATAGGGGAAGCAGCCTCAGACTGATAGAAATAATACAGGAAGAGGGATTGCTTCAGGCCCCTTGGGGTTATTACACTTCCAGTGAGGCATTTATTTTATGTTTAAATATTATTTCCACTGATTATAAAAAGAAACACCCATTCTCGTTTATCAATTTCGAGTCAAGACAGGGAAATATGCTTAGGTAGATTGGAAATGCCTTTTAAATAAATGATTAAGTATGAAGAATGAGTCTCTCTTCTTTCCTTTCCTAGACATTGTGGCATTAATATTGGTGTCTTTTTAAATTTAGTTTTGGGTTTTTTTGATAAACTTCCTCCTAAGGTCAACTTCTACTACAGCTCTATTCTCAGATGACATTGCTATAGCACGGACTTTACTCCACTTACCTCCCTTTCTATAGACTTTTCTTTTTAAATCGAATTTTTCAATTCTAAAGTTACAATTACTGAGGTATAATTTACAAACAGCAAAGTTTATCTTTTTCAAGACCACAATTCTATGGGTTTTGAAAATATGTACATAGTCCTGACACCCATGCCACAATCAATATATATTGCTCTTGCCCCTTAAAGTTTCCTTCTGCCCCTTTTAGTCAGGTTCCTCCTTCATCTCCAGCCTCTGCCATTGTTCTTATTTCTATCTCTTTAGTTTTGCTTTTTCAAGCATGTCATATCAATGAATTCCTAAAGTACACAGCTTTTCATGTCTACCATTTTAATTTAGCATAATGTGTTTGTGATTCATCCATGTTGCTGTACATATCAATTATTATTATTATTTTTTTTTTTTTTGCGAAGGAGAATATCATTGTATGGCTGTCTTCTGTGATTATATTTATTAGTTTGGATTCTTGGATAGCTGTGTATATGCTGGGTGGGATATCACAGATGATTTGAAAAACGGACTTTTTCATTTTATATTTCCTATCAGCTGTGTGTCCATAGCCCTACCACTCTGGTGCCCAATCTCAACAGATTTTGGAAGCTAAGCAGGGTCAGGCCTGGTTAATGCTTGGATAAGAGACTGCCTGGGAACAACAGTTGCTGCAGGCTTGGGAGAAGGACCTGGCTGCCCACTCCCGAAACCAATCCATCATTGAAAACCCTCTAAATAGCAGAGAAGCACTGACAGTAGTGCTGGGCACGGCACAGTGTCAGAGAGTGTTTCTTCTGTTGTACATAGGGTCGCTATGAGTTGGACCTGGCTTCAGAGCACCTAACAACAACAAATCAGACAATATGGTTCTTGAGACAGACTTGGGCATAGTAGTGAACATAAGTATATGCCCTGAGTTTCTCAGGCAGAAATGTACTCAGACCCGATATACTCTATATGGCATACTGCATGGATGTGATTGTTTTCTCTGTACAGTAGTGTGGAAAAATGTAATCAGGGATTTTCTATTTCAGGCCACATAATGTAAGGGGAAAAGAATGGGAGTCAGAGAGACTTGGGCCTGTGTCCCAGCACTGTCATTCACTGATTGCTCATGCTTGGACATGTTGCTTGAAGTTGGCTCTTTAAAAAGGAGCTTCTTCACACACACAATGGAAATCACACTACTTAGCTCATAAAGCTGTTATGAGAAGCCAGAAAAAAAAAAAAAAAACTTTAAAACAGTAATAGATGTGGCATTCTCAGAAGTCAAATACTCCTCTTACTGTCCCATTCTCAGCTCCCTATCCAGAAAAATCTCTTGGGCATATGTTGTTTTTTAAATCCTGTTTAAACTTCAGGCAGGATAAAGGCTGTTTTTCCTTTAGTATCCTACGAACTTATTTAAATCATTTTATTTGTTATAACTCCTACTGTAATGAGAATTAACAAATATTATTTTTAATAAAAAAGATACTTTCTTTTGTCACAGTTTACAGTAAATATATGAAGGAATGGCAATAATGTTTATTTGGGCTCAAATTAAACTGTATATCAGCATATGGAAAGTGACCCAGAGAACTGTTTAATCTAACTTTTCTAACTGGCACTGATGTTTGTCACTTCCATCACCATATTCATCTGTAATTTATGATAAAAAGATTATATGTTATAGGAAGTTCAGTTGTTTTTGCAGCAAGTGATGAGACCCAGTAGAAGAAGCATAACACGAAACCCTAATTTAGAGAGTGCGCAAGGAAATAGACTATAAGCAAAAATAAATAGCAATTGACATGCAACTTTCATAATATATCTGGCAGAATTGTGTAGCCCTTGGATTCTCAGCATGAGGTATACATCAAGTACATTGTAATAGTGAATAAGATTTCTCAGGCTCAACACCTACCTAGAGCTGTATAGAAAGTCCAGGCCTAGTTTCTTTCTTCTGTTCTGGCAGTTACTAGAACGCATATCTCACACCTATTATTGGCTAGGATTTAGCTCTGTGGGTAGAGTGCTGCGCTGCAGTCTCTGAGGCCCCGAGTTCAATTCCCAGCACCGCAAAAATGGGAGAAGGGCCTGACAATCCACTCCCAAGGCAATTCCAAAGCACTCAGCCATTGAAAACCCTATGAGGGTTGCTATGAGTCGGATACCGACTCGATGCTTCTTGTTATTGTTGTTAAGAACAGTGGAGTCAGTGTCTGACTCATAGCGACCCTATGTACAACAGGTAAAACAGTATTGTTAATGCTTCTCTGCTATTCATAGGATTTTTAATGGCTGACTGTTTTTTGGGAGTGGGTTGCTGGATCTTTCTACATTACCATGTGCAGTGGCTTCTATTTATAGTCAGTACTTCCTCTAGTTTGTGGTCTAGCAATGTAACTGCTGAAATGAGGAAAATACCTACCACTCCATCTATGCTACAACTTCCTCCAAATGTAGCACAATGCTTTGCTCTATCACTGAGATGATTACACCATTTTTATCACTTTGGGCCATATTTTCTCTGTAATCCTTTCAATACTGTCCATTACCTCCCATCTGGGATTTACAGCTGATGCCTTGCTTTACTCAACTATTACTCAACTAATTTTTCCCCTGAATATCTCTTGTTCCTTGAATCAGTATTTCACACCTTAACTATCGCCTGAGGATAATTCCTTTTCTAGATGATTCATAGCTCAAATAGATGTGTGGTCTTTCAGACTAGCTTAACAGACATGCAGACTGTCCAAATCCTCTAGTTAGTTTGCTTTTCCCCAAAGTACACATACAAATACACATGCACGCACATGCCCCTACACACTGTTATGTACTTATAAAAATCTTTTAATATTACTTAAAAGTTTATTCAGAGTGTAAATATATTAAGCCAAAACTTATCAAATTGTGTATTTATGATAAGTATAGTTTATTCTAAGTTAATTAGACCTCAATGCAACTTTTAAAGAAAAAAAACTAGCCTACAACTATTAAAATAATATCCTTAAAGTATATATATACATATACATACACACACATATGGGAGGGGTTTGTGTTTGGGCTGGAACTGGGAGTTGGTCATATATGTCATGTTGAATTAGGCAATAGGAAAGAGAGAAGATGGAGAATGGAAAAGAACAGAGGCCAAATTGCAAGGAAATATTCTGGAAAGAATTCTGAGACAGCCTCAGAAACAGAGCCAAAGGTCAGGAGGAAACCATTCTTCTAGATCTAATGTGGTAACTTTATTTGAATGCTTTGTTATCCAGCTATCCTGGATGTGTCTAGGCACCTTGCAGGTGTGGGGGGCTCTGAGGGAGTGGCTGAAGGTAAATCTCACTGGATTGTGTGCACACATTGGGCAATCAGCAAGCCTTCTAGGGACCCCTCTAAGAGCATGTCAGGCTGAGGGGAGATACAGGAGCGTCATTTTAAGGCAGACTGGGAGGTAGCCCTAGGATCATGACGTCTGATGTTGCTGCAAATCATAGACATGGACATGGATCTTCACCCTTTCAGTGGTGAAGGCATGGATGGGCTTCAAGCCACAGAGTCCAACAGCAGTGGGAAGTGATTGTTTTAGCATATTAAGAAATAGTTCAGGATTTGAGGGCCCCACATGTAAAATTATGAACTCTGCGAGAAGCACATTTGGGCATTTGCACAAATGAGACTTCATTTGTAGTCAGAGAAACTGCTAAGTGTTCAGTTACAAAGGTGTGAAAGTCACCACTTCTATGTATATGTTATAGACCACAAAAGCAAGAAGAAAATGGACTGTATTATCATAGCATACCATGTGAAAAGTTATAGCTTTAAGAAGCTTAAAACTGTTAGTTCCCCTAAGCCTTAACATATCTTCATTTATCTACAGATCAAGTGTTAGATGGTACAAAACACTGTCTACATAATTGTACTTTTGTAGACATTCACAATGACTCTAAAGAAAATGTGCCTAGATGTTCTTTCATGCCACCCAATGATATAAACAGACTGAACTTCCATATTCTCTCCTCATATGAAGCATATAATTTCAACTAGAACAAGATTCCAAAGATAGTATTTGATAATGAGATTCAAGAATCCTGGAAAGAGCCATTGAAGTGAGTCAATATTGTTTCTCACTATAATACTTTGCCCATTAATTTGTACATTGTTGTTGTTGTTAGGTGCTGTCGAGTCGGTATCCGACTCATAGCTACCCTCATAGGGTTTTGAATGGCTGACTGTTTCGGGATTGCCTTGAGAGTGGATTGCCAGGCCCTTCTCCCATAATTTGTACATAGTAGATGCTAAATAAACATGTAAGTAAATTAATAAATTACAAATGTGCTTACTGCAAGATTCTCAATTTAATCTCACTGAAGGAGCATGGCAGAATTTACATCAATTTATGAGAAAGAGAGATGAAAGTCTGGAAGAGAATTATGCAGGAAACCTGGAAATAAATGTTAGAAGATCATGCAATTAGCCAAAGTTTGAGAGCCAAGGAGAGGAGCTGATTTTTCATATAGCATAGGGGACACAGAACCAGGAGAGATTTAGATGGTGATTAAGACTGAGATTCCTACTAACCACAGTGGCACACACCTGTAATCCCAGGGACTTGTGATGCTGAGGCAGGAGGATCACAAGTTCAAGGCCAGAGGCAGCCTGCACACCTTAGTGAAAACCTGTCTTCAAATAAAAAGTAAAAAACAGGCTGGGGATGCAGTCTACTGGTAGCACCCTTGCATAGCATGCAACAGGCCTTGGATTCAAACCCCTAGTTAGGGGGAAAAAAAAAAGGAAAGAAAAAAGAGAAAAAAGAAAGGACAGATTCCTGGCAGAACTAAACTTTAGAATCTTTTGAGATTCTCCCAGCTTCACTGAACTGGTTCTTTTGATGTATAAACAAATCTCACTGCCAGTCAAATGTTAATGGTAATGTTGGCTCTGCTTGATTTTTTATGTCAAACCTTTGAACTGTGTCTCCATCTGAGAGGACAGACTGCAATCTAAGTGATACAACCAAAATTACTTCAAACAACATAGGAGCAAATGTCACTGATGAGAATCACTATAAGTTAAGTAGCAAAGTGGCTGACAAAGAAGGGGTCCTGGCTTCAGAAAAAAATTAAAGCCAACTAAAGGATCAAAGATTGTGTATTCTTGGCAGAGGGCTTCAAGAAAAAAATCATCTTGAGTGGTCTTATGAGAGTATCAAACTGAAGGCACTTTACTGAGTTAAAATTAGCCCTTACCTAATCCAGAGTAGAGATGGGCCATGGAAAAGTAAAGACACTGGCAAATGGAAGTTACAGAGCAGTAGAAGAGGTGAGCAAAGAAGTCATTCTATAGAGAGGAGAGTGGAGCAAGTACAAAGAAAGGTAAAGCCAAGAACTCACATAATTTCTTTAAACTTGTACAGAATGAACTGTGTTCTTGGTTTTCCATTTTCACCTTAGGTATCTAGACCAGACTGTAATTCATATATTTGGATGTAATTTATTCATATCCTTTCAATTAACTATATTTGACTTAGGCCAGTTTTTTTTCCTTCTTGAAAAACAATCAATCTCTGAGATATTCAAGTTCTCCAGAGAGAGCAGTGTAGAAGGTAGCCATAAGCAGTCTTGATCCATCATATGACACATTTTTTTAAAAAATATAAAGTATATATGAGCAATGTTTCCCCTTTATTGAGCTTTTCCATATTCTAGGAGAGAGCCTCACAAAGTTCTTTTTTTTTCTGGTTCATCTTAAGTGAAGACAGTAGCCTTTAGTTGAGCAAATGTATTCATTAATTAGTGGAACAAACACTTTATACATTGACTCAGTGTCAGGCCATTTTGAGGACTGTTAAAGAAGTTAATGACACATATTCACTATTTTTAAGGATTTCCCATGAGAGATGGAGATTTGTGCTACAGATCGTCTAGTACAAAGAATAGAAACTTGCTCAAAGCAGCTCAAGAGAAAAAGAGAAGCTATTAAGAGGACGGGGCTGGGATTTAGCTTGGTTGGTAGAGTGCCACTCTGCAGTCTCTGAGGTCCCCAGCTTGATTCCCAGAACCACAAAAACAGAAAAAGGACATGGCAATCCCTTCCTGAGGCAATCCAGAAATAATCAGCCATTGAAAATCCTGTAAGGGTCACTATGAGTTGGACATGATTTGATGGCACCCAACAACAACAATTAACAGGGCACCATCATTAAGGTCAACTCTACTTTGAGGAAGCCATTCTTCCCCAGTCGTTTCTTGAATATCTTTCAATCTGGGTGCCTTATTTTTCAGCACTATATCTGACAGTGCTTCTCTGTTATTCATAAGGTGTTCGATGACTGATTATTTTGAAACTGGTCTGTCAGATCCTTCTCCCTAGTCTTTCTTAGTCTGGAAGCTCAGCTGAAATCTGTCTACCATGAGTGGCCCTGCTGGTATCTGAAGATAGGGGTGGCATATCTCACAGTATCACAGCAACACGTAAGACCCCACAATGCAACATAGTGGCTTCAACAATGAGCTTAAACATAAAAATGACTGTGTGCATGGCACAGGGTTGAGTATTGTTTTCTTGTGTTGTACATAGGGTCGCTATGAGTTGGACCCAATTCACCTAACAACAAAACAAAAAACAAACATTAGGAGCGTACAGTAACATTTCATGGCATTAAAGTTTGGAAGGACAACTATATCTTCCAAACAATTGGAAAAAGAAAATAGAGGAGACAAAGAATGGAATCTCTCTCTCTCTCTCTCTCTCTCTCTCTCTCTCTCTCTCTCTCTCCTATCTCTCCCCCTACCCCATCCTTCTTCATTTTCTTATCTGTCAATTTTGTATGTCTATTTTTATCAACAACTGTAAATTGACTTTTTATGTACTCATTATAGAAAATGATTGTCCACAATTAACATAATCTTCTAGTCCATGTTGTCAGGAAAGACTCTAGGATCTCTATATCCTGAATGCAAATCCCTGAAAGAAAACATCTGATTGATTCAGCTTGGGTCACATGTGTCTGTCTGAGTGACTAGGAGACTAGCCATCTTAGTGACTTCTGGAGGGGAGTCATGGGGGACTCTGAGAAAGCCCCATAGGCTGAGATGCCAGATTAGATGGTATGTCTGCCACACAGCAAAACATAAATAAGGACAGTCAACCCTAGCAGGACTAGTGTAGGAGTATGAATAATATTTCTAGGTGTATTGGCAGGTCTAAGGAGTTAGAAGACATAGAATTTTTTTATTTTTGTTTTTTCCTTGTGTGTTTAATTTCGAATTGGAAGCATTTCTCTTATTTTTTCGACATTATGCAACTCAGTCCATACCTAGAGACTGGTGGGTGAGTCAAGTTCAATGAATCTTGAGCTTCACTCAGTTATGCCATAGATTCACTTGGTAACATTTGAGGAGTCACTGGTATCTTCATTTCAAGTTTTCCAGAACTTACAAGGAATTTCACATTTACTATCCTTTTTAATTCTAAAGAGAAGAATAGGAAATTATCAGGAAATTCATTTCAATGTAGTAACTGTGTATTAGGAGTTTATTATTTACCAGGTATAAATTCATGTGATACAAACAAATAAAATTTCAGAGTTCCTGCATTTAAGTGAGAACATATACACGTATAACTGAACTCATCATACCATACTACATACAAAAAAAAAAAGACCCTTTGGGAAAAAAATTCAAAACCTAGGTGACCCAAGACCCAAAGAAGAGGAATAAAGTATTCTGAGTGAAGGCCATAGGGAAGGCTATGAAGATGATATAAAATTTGACTGGAAATTTGAAGTAGAACTTGAAGCAATGTAAGGACAGGAGCAGGTCACTCTAACAAGAAAAGTAGCTAAGTAAATAGCAGAGAAGAATGGGAGAATCAGGTCAGTGAATAGGTGAATGGGCATAAAGAAGGGTGCTAGACAGAAAACTAGTGAGAGAGATTGCAGAGGTGTGTAAGGGTTTACCTGGAATCTTAAACACTGAGATGCTTGAATTTATCCTATAGGTAGCCACAGATTTTTCAGCAGATAAAACCTGCATTTTAGAGAAAAATTATAATGACAAGTAGAAAATGTAGATTAGACATGAGAGAGGAATCACAGAGAGATTTGTGGGGGATTGTCATCATGATGATTCACCAAGAGAATAAAATATACAAGGGGTCACAGACAGCCATGGCAGATGGTGAAGACAGAGTTGGTATGCGGGCAAGGTGGCTTGCTGGTGGCTCTGAGGAAGGAAGCAGAAGTTTCTGGTTTAATGATTATATAGGTGGGAATGAAATAAGCAAAGAAGAGCAGGACAGGAAATAAAAGAGATCGGAAGGGAATGCTGGGAAAATCTCACCTGAGCCTCCTTGCCAAAAAGTCCAGCCTGGAGTAGAGAAGGAAAATACAGAAGGGTCTCACTCCACCCATGAATGGTTTCAGAGTAAGGTCTCCAGGTGTCTCAAGGCCCTTAAAGTGCTCAATGATGTCAAAATTATTTTCATAACAGTACTGAGACATTATTTGCCTTTTTCACTATGTTGATATTTACTCTGGTGCAGCAAAAAAAATGATGTTGTTAGGTGTCATCAAGTCATGTCCAACTCATAGTGACCCTCATGAGGTTTTCAATGGCTGATTATTTCGGGATTGCCTCCGGAGTGGATTGCAACATCCTTCTCCCATTTTTGTGGTGCTGGGAATCGAACTAGGGACCTCAGAGAGTGCAGAGTGGTGCTCTACCAACTGACCTAAATCCCAGCTCCAAAACAATGACAGGTAATTGTAATTATTGTATTTTTCACCACTGGGCACTGTGGAGGAGGGGCAGGTCAGTAGGCCAACAAATTTTAACTCCACAAAGTAGGAAAAGTCATTGTTATGGTTTCAGATTCCACTGTGCAAATAATCTTTGAGAAGCTATCTCTTGTTGAGTTTTGTTGTAGTATACAATACTGTCTCCTGTTTTTCCAATTACATCTCTGTGTGACACTACATTGATAGGTAGGACTTAACCAAACCTACATATTGCAACAGATTGAATGTTGAGTCAGATACAAGAATCTATTTTTAAAATAGGTATTAGAAAGATTGACAAAAATGTAGAACAATGTCCCTTTTCCCATGTTGTTAGGTGCTGTCGAGTCGGTATCTGACTCATAGCCACCCTCATAGGGTTTTCAATGGCTGACTGTTTTGGGATTGCCTTGGGAGTGGATTGCCAGGCCCTTTTCCTATTTTTACGGTGCTGGGAATTGAACTCAGGTCCTCAGAGACTGCAGCACAGCACTCTACCAACTGAGCTAAATCCCAGCCCCCTTTTCCCATAGATTGCTTTATTTGAAGAAATATATTTTTTCATAAAATATATGCTACTGATGTCAATATATAATGGGCTTGTTATTTAAAAATTAATATGTAAATATCTGAAAAATTATCTGTTTAATTTCTTATATGTAAACATCAATAGACATAATTGAGGGCCTAGCGCGGTGGCACACCTATAACCCCAGCCACTCGGGAGGCAAAAGCAGGAGGATCGCATGTTCAAGACCAGAGGCAGTCTGAGTAATTTAGCAAGACCCTGTCTCAAAAGGTAAAAAAAATGGGCTGAGGATGCAGCTCAATGGTCCAGCACTTGCAAAGCGTGTAAGCGCAAGGCCCTGGGTTCAACCCCCAGTACAGCAAAAATAAATAAATAAATAAATAAAAATAATTAAAACTCATGGAAAACTACAGTTCTTCAATAGTTTCAAGGGTGTAAAGCGATCCTGCGACCAGAGCTGGGAAGCCCTGTCTTCCTTATTTCCTGATGAGAATGTGGTGTGGAAGAGATCTACACCTCGGCAGGATAGCTGGGTGTAGCTAAAGCAGAGGTCCCCAAGCTGTTCTGTGTCAGGAACACTTTATGCTCTTTAAATAAATGCGAGGCTGGAATTTGTTCTTTGTTTCCTAAAACTTTCAAAGCCTGCTCTGGAAAAATATAGCTCACAATCTACTCTGTACCCTCATGGCAATGTCATGTTAATTTGCCCAGTTCTTAGAACAAAAGCAAAGAAGGGTGCATTTTCCTGTCCAGCACCCAGACACAGAGCATATTAAAGGAACTATCCTGCCTCCCAAACAAGGGTCCGTTCCAAACACTTACTCACATTTCAGTGAGTCACAAGGAAACAGACAGATTTTCATCTCCCTGAAACCTGGCTGACTTCCTGCAAGAAGTCTGAGCGGCTGAGGTTGTGTGTCAGGGTTAGTGAGCAGCCACGGAAGATCTCTCAGGTGGTAGGTGGACTCTAAGTAAGCAAGTGAGTACCATCCACAGGGCAGAAAACAATACCTCCCACTGTCTGTCAGGATTAGTAAGCAGGGTTAGTAAGTAGCAGATAAAACAGGAAAGAACCTGGAGCTATGTATTTTAGGGTCAACGGTGTTGAATCAAAGCACGATCATAAGCAGTAGCATTGGATGAATATCAATTTAATACTTTAAAAATTCAAGACGTCAGCCCTACATGAGGTAAAATAAATAAGTACACAAGCAAACAAATGAATGAGCATTTGATTTTACCCAGTAATTAAGTCCTTCCCATCTGGAAGCACTTTGTTTGGTTGGTGATAGTATATCCCAAGCCGCCCACCTGCTCATGGTACTGCCCCACAAAGATTTAGAATGGTGCTCATAGTAATAATAAGACAAATAACTCTTTCATTTATGAGAACATTTAATTACTTCGCAAAAAGTAGCCAATGGAAGAATTATGATATCAGCAAAGTGTTGGGAATTTGTGGGCGGACTTTTGAAGGAAAAGTCAGATTTAGAGGAGATGAAAAGTGGGTATTTTATTCCTCTGGTCTGTGAGTAAAAATTTCAGATACAGTTATAGAATGTTCTCTTTCCAGATGTGAGGCTGAAAGAATGGAAGAAAATGGTCACGGTGTTCTATAGAGGAAGAGGAAAAAGTCATGAGTTCATATATGAGTTCTCACTCTTGAAATAAATCACTTTAAACTCTAGTCAATTCAGCTCGTTATTATCTCAGAGAGGAATGATCTCTCTTACACATGTGCGCGTGCACACACACACACACACACACACACACACACACACACACTCCTACCCGTGCTTAAATAGTACCTCGGGGATAATCATAACTTGAGTCTAGATCTTTCTTGATGAGTTAGTTTCTAACCTGGTCGTTCTGAGTTATTTCAGTCCCTTTCTCCACCTACGTGGGAAAGGCAGAGAAAGCGCCCCACCGCGCAGCCTAGGAGCTGTGGTGTGGAGCTAGCGGGTCACACTGTTAAGATCAAGAGCCCCAAAGGGCTGCGAAGGGGCTGGGGTTCTCCTTAGGGGCTGGGGAGGATTTTCTTGGGGGCAGGCGACAGAGGGCCGGCGGGCGGGTCAGCGAAGCCCAGGCGCTCCCCCGCCCCGCGTGCCAGGCGGGTGTCCACAGGCAGGGAAGGCTGCCAGGCGCGCCGCACCTACTGCTTCCAGAGGCTGTGGCTGGACGGGCGTAGAGGAGCCAAGGTGCGGCTCGGCGCAGGAGCGGAGGTGCTGCCCGCGGGGCTGCAGGGCTGGGGCTCGGCGGGGCGTGGCAGGGGCAGATCCGGTGTTTGCCGAAGCCGGAGGGGCGGGCCGGGGCGGGTCCTGGGCTGCAGGAGCTGCCGGGCAACTTTTCCTTGCTCTCCCCTAGGCTGGGAGAGACGCGCGCGCTCCGGGGAGCCTCTGCACGGTCTCCGGTTCTCGCGGCCCTCGGCCAAGGCTGTTTTCTGCAAACCCAGACCCCTGCGGACCCCGGGGCCCAGCCGGTATGGGGCCGGGACAGGCAGAGGGCGCGCGGGCCCTGCAGCCGCTGCCGCTGCGGCTGGTGGTAGCGCTCAGTCAAGGTAAGGCTGGAGTTCGCGCCTCATCCGCGGCAGGAGGGAGCGGGTTTGAACCCCTAGGACCTGAGAGGGAGGATCGTGCGGGGTTAAAGAGCGGGCAGCAGAGGCTCTGTTCTGAATCCACGTGGACTCGGGCTCTAAGCCATTCGGAGCTGCTTGGAGAAGAATGCCGCGCGCGCGCGCGCGCGCGCACACACACACACACACACACACTCGCTCAACTCACTCACTCACTCACTCACTCACTCACTCACTCACTCACAGAATTTCTGCTCTCTCTGGGCCTCGAGTCCGCATCAGAGCGTCAGGGTTTTGTGGGTGGTCCGGAGACCGCGAATCCCAACTTCCTCAGGCTCAGACAGGTGCTGCGCCTGAGTAGGATCCCGGGAACTCGGAATACGGAGCTGGGCAGCGGCCCGCAGCTCCCCATCGCCATGCCCGGTGGCTTTGCAGGGCACTCTGTAATGTTTATTTTTCATCCCGAGGGGGTTATTAACGCCGCCGATTCTTAGTTCAGGACGCAGCGCTGGTGTTTCTTGTAGCAGGAGAAAGAAATAACAAGCTTCTCTTAAATACTTGGCACAGGGCGATTCTTCCTTTTCTCTGCCTTCCTCCTTTCAAAGAGTATAAAACTCTGGCCAGTTCCTTCCACTTTCTGGGTCTCAGACGCGGTAAGGAGAGGAATTAGCTGGAGCAACAGCTCCCACGGCAGCGCGGTGGGAAAGGGGCCCAGCTCACTGCTTGCATTCCTTTGCATTAAGGGAGGAAATGGGGGGGGGGGGGCGTGCCGACCTCTATCTAGAGCCTAAAGTTTAAGAACTTAGGTTTACTGGAGGGGAGAAGGAGTCTGAACAGCTATCAAAACAAAACAATAGACTCTGGTTCTCAAGTGTTTTTATAAAGAAGATAAATATTTCCTAAGCTGTCTTCCTCTGAGGTTGAACTTCAGCCAGGTCTATTCTTTATGGTGGAAGAAAGCTAGTGCAGGTCAGCCCTGGGCCATTTTCTTTAGGTCACAGATAAGAGAGGAATAGTATCACCATCCTCCTCATCCTCTAGCACGTACCAGGCATCATTAGATCTGGCAACTTGTGGTAGTTGTTCCACAGATACTCTGTCCTAGGGACACAAGAGTTGGGTTGAGGGACCTTCAACTCTAATCTTAGGGGTTCAGATAAAGTTGGGTTCCACACTGAGAATTGGTCCCTGGTAATCTACAAACTTCCTAGCAGCTAATAGAAGGATAAGCCCAAGCTTTTCATCTCTCTTTAATTGCCAGTGTTAAAAGAAGCTACACAACACTATTTTCGAATCTTGAAATGTTGAGGCATGTTCCTGAAAGAGCCGTGAGAATCACCTTAGTGGAATGTTTGCTGTAGGCATGAAGTCAGGTACAGAGATTTTAGACTGTGGTTAGTTAATAAGGACAGCTCAATGCAAGGATGCAGCAGTGATTTAAAATAATATCTGTAAAAATGTGTTGTGTGTTCTCTCCTTTGGCTCCAGTTATTTGCATATTCAAGGAACATATTTTCTCATGACTTAAATAATCTAAATTACATTAACAGCCATTGAAAACCTTACAGATAGCAGAGAAGCACTGACAATAGTGCCAAGCCTGGCACAGTGTCCAGTAGTGTTTCATCTGTTGTACATAGGGTTGCTATGAGTTGCACCCAACTCAACAGCACCTAACAACAACAACAACAACAACAACAACAACAACAACAACAAATTATATTAAATCCTGTATTGCAGCTTTGTCACTTTGGATGTCAGTTTGGGATTCTTAGGGAAGCAGCAGCATCTTTTGATGCCTTGGCTATCTTACATGAATAATTGAAATCTCTATGTCAGCTGGGTGTAGTGGCTCACACCTGTAATCCCAGTGACTCGGGAGTCAGAGGCAGGTGGATTGTGAGCTCAAGGACAGAAGCAGCCTGTATAACTTGGGCTGACTCCAGATAAAAAATAAAAACTGCAATGGAGGTGCAGCGCAATGGCAGAGCAATTGCAAAGTATGTGCGAGGCCCTAGATTCAACCCTCAAGTACCACAAAAAAAAAAAAATCTCTACGTCAGTAGCATTTAAATTTTTTATGGCATTTTCCTATTTGTATAAACTTTTTGAGCATGTAATGTCACTAAACAAGCACATTTGTAATTGTTTATAAGTATATGAGTATGCAATTGTATATAAACACATGCAGAAGTTAACATTTTAAAGGCATGTATGTGTATTTATACATTTTGCATTTTCTCCAGCATATACACAAACCACTGTAGAAACATATCCCAGCCAGGCATGGTGGCAGCTTAGGAGGTGGAAGCAGGAGGATCACTGGTTTGAGGCCAGAGGCAGCCTGCATAATTTATGAGACCTTAACTCAAGGTAAAAAATAAAAAAGGGCTGTGAGGGCAGCTCATTGGTAGAGTACATGCAAAAAGCATGTGTGAGGCCCTGGGTTCAACACTCCTAGTACTGCAAAAAAAAAAAAAAAAAAGAGGAGAGAAAGAAACTTATCTCCCTTGAATCTCATTTTAACATTTAGACTCAAATTTGCTTTCCATAAGCCTCACAGGTGCTTTAAGAGAAAGCTGTACTCATAATTTAGTTCTATATTTATCACTTTTTATTATCCACAGGCAGATTGAAGAGGGAAAAATGAGATCACAAGAAGGCTAGATAATCTGCAAACTAAATAAAAGTTCTTAGAGGAAAGGCAACTACAACTTTAAAATGCATAAGGCCACATATTCTGCATTGTGATAATAGGCCAAGGGATCTTTTCACCTGAAGTTCTGCAGTTTCACTTCTTACTGCCCTTGGCACCCTCTGAACAGTCAGTCTACTAGATACATTCTCAAATCCTCTCCCTAGTAAAACTTCCCCTTGGTCTGTGAATATTCTAATTTCTCTCACAGTAAAAGTCTTCCTTTTAATGTTGAATTTCCTCCTTAAAAGCCCTCCACCTCAGGCTTCTGTTCTCTGTTTTTCTCCCACTTTCCTGTTCTCTGTATTTGTCTCCTTCAGAGGCTCATCCTTGGCGCATTTCTGGTTGCTGTTTGCAGAATCTCCATCCTGGATTCTCCTCTTTATTCTAAAGGATCTCCAGCCTCTCTCCTCTCCTGAGCTCCAGACTAGTATTTCCATCACCCACCAGATTGCTCCTCCTGGGTATCTGATAAGCAGACCAGATTCAACGTTTTCTAAATTGAATTCAACACTTGTCCTCCAAAACTTACTTTTCTGTTGCCTGCTGTGGTTTAACAGCAGAATCGGAAGCAGGGAAGCCAGGAATCTGCCCCACTGCTGTAACCTTTAAACTGGCTTTCCTGTTTTTATTCCTTATCCCTCCAACTCAACATCCTCCTTGTCACCAGTGCAGTCTTTCTAAAACACTTACCTGTGTCCAATCATTCCACTCCCTTGTTTCAAACACTTGGTGCCTCCACATCTGATGTAAAGTCCAATTTTTTGGCATGTCATAAAAACGCATCTGGTCACAACTTAGCTATCCAACCTCTTCCCTACCCTACCCTACCCTTTCCTACACAAACACACACACACTCCATACATACACACACACCTACACTCCAAACCTTACAAATACACCTATATACACCATTGTGTGTTCTGATTATACCTAATTATACCATATTTGCTGTAAAAATATTTTCCAGGTATTCTCTTTGCCTTCACTCCATTGTCACTTTTTCTCTTGTGTCTTTGCAACTGACCATTCTCCAATCCTAGAAGAGACAACCTGAAACATAATTATAAAGTAGGGTAGTTCCAGGACTCAATCTAATCCATTGCTCTCCTCTCATCTTTAGACCCTCAACAGCCTTAGGCCACCCTCTGATAATGCAACTTTCTTCCCCATGGCTCACCAGTTCTACCTGCCCAACCTTAGCTGATCTTGGCTCTTGTTCATGAGCCTTTGTTTGACTGAAATTCACAGATTGGGGCTCTGGATTCCATATTTAGAAACAACAATTCATATATTTCTGATGTTGTAGTTAGGTTTGGAAGTGACTGCCAAATATCACCACCTCCATTTCAAACGAATTAAAATTCCAGTGTTGCCTGTTCCACCCTGTGAGATGGGAACCATACAGGCAGATTTCAACACCGAGAGTCAGCAATTATGTCAGTTTAAATGAATTCCTTCTAAAATGGATGATGACTACTCCTTGTCTTCTTGTGATTGATAGGGGATTCTGGGCAGGAAGAAAGGGAATAAAGGGGCCTCTGCAGCCATCTGATTCCCAGCCATCTTTTAAGACATAAATATCAAGGTGAGCTGCTTCTGAGACAAATGGCTTGATCTGTTCGTCAGTGCTTCCCTACAGATTACATCCTTTGCAAATAGCAGGATTGCTAGTAGATGAGACCTTCTTGTAAATGGCCTAATCTACAGCCAGTAGTGTCTTTATAAGTGGCCTGGTCTGTAAATAGTACCTCACTTTACCTATGAAGACAACAAGTGGACAACAGATGCCTCTATGTTCATACTAGGAAGTGGGTATCGTTTGAGGCAAACCCCCCTCCTGTAATAAACAGGTAAACCTGTTTTCTAGCCTACAAAGGCCAGCCAAACCTTAGGGATGAGATGCTGTCAGCCTCCCGGATCCCTCTCTGGTAACATATGCTGCCTTGGGAATGCCAGAGTTAAACCTGTTATTATAAAGAGATGTGTTTCTAATGATGAAATTTTAACCATTCAACAAAATAAAGACATATTCAGTGAGTATATAAAAAGTGAAGAATTTCAGGAACAATGGGGAAAAATATTTAAGGCTAAAAGTATCCTGATACTTATCATGTAATGTTACTACTAAACCCATAAGCTTTAGTCTCAACTACAGTCCTGCTCTGGGAGAAGGACCCGGCAATCCACTCCCAAAAATCAATCCACCATTGAAAACCCTATGAACAGCAGAGAAGCACCGACAATAATGTCCCCTGTTGTATGCAGGGTTGCTATCAGTTGGATACTGACTGGACGGCACCTAACAACAACAACACAGTCCTGCTCAGCTTAGGGTGTAATGCTAAGACTCAGCACATGGAAGCTTTTCCCTCTAGTCAGTAAATCAAAGGTATGGAGAGTTGTCCTTGTTTCTTCCAGGTGTCCTGGTGACCAATGATTTACCAGGAAGAACATAAAGAAGAATGTTGTTGTTGTTAGGTGCTGTTGAGTCATGTCCAACTCATAGCGACCCTCATAGGGTTTTCAATGGCGGATTGCCTTGGGAGTGGGTTGCCACGTCCTTCTCCCATTTTTGCGGTGCTGGGAATCGAACTCGGGACCTCAGAGACTATAGAGCAGCGCTCTACCAACTGAGCTAAATCCCAGCCCCTAAAGAGGAATAGTTGTTTACATAATAGAGTTATGACACTACAAGTCCTGAGACAGAAGATTCTATGGATGTCAAATATTCCTGTGTACCTTCTGATATCCATGAGGTGGATTGATATGGCTACAGTGAATCCCATAAAACTAACATTTGATCATATCTTTATGAAACACCTGTTCTATGTAAGGCATTGTGGTAGTCACAATGTCGAATCAGAGAGAGTCAGAAACATAGTCCAGAGAGGTTACAGTCTATTTAGAAATAAGTCCAAATATGGAGAAGGGAAATTGTCTCAGCCATGAAGGATACCTAACCAGTTTCTCCCTGCCATTCTGTCTCTAGCAGAGAAAACATTTATCTTCTATACAACTAGGAAATTCAAGGGAGGTAGAAGGTGATTAGTCTGAGCAAATCTGATGATGCCCTGTCTCTCACTAGTGTTTGATACAATCATCATCTCAGAAGGCAGTATTAGCCAATGAGAGAAGAGGAGCAATCTGCTGTGGGAATTAGCTGGGGGAGTTCCTAAGAGAGCTGTTGGTTAAGAAATATATTATCTGATTTAGATGTGAGTTCAGAGCAGCTAGGGCCATCTTGCAACCATGATGTCAGCTAATTTAAGGGTAAAGCCAATACACTGTGAGTAGCATCATGGAAAGATAGACAGGAAATTAGTCCTTGATGTTGCCTTTGGTCTTCTAAATTAATGAAATTTAACACCATCTTTCTCCTCAGTGTCTTACATTTTAAAATATAATTTAAAACAGTTATGTTTTTATATAACTTAGAGCTATAACATAAATTTCTATAGCATCACAGATATGTTCACATACAACTAATGAAAGATAATCAAATAAATGTTGAATTCAGAGAATGGAGAAGTATTATTGTGACACACTGAAGTGTCAAACTTCCAGAGAAGTCTTCATTAGGACAGACAACAGTCATTAGAATTCACACCTGCTGTGATGGATCTTAGTGATCATGGAGTTCAGCTCTCCACCATTTTAAATGGCTGTAAGTCATACTATGGTAAGATAAGATAGAGAGAGAGCAACATAAGTAGTAGGACCCAAGTCTCTTGGCTCCTGGTCAGATGTTTAGGTTCTTGAATGAGAAACCAACACAAAAAAGCAGAAGGTTATTTTATCTAGAGCATATGCTCATGGATAGAAATTGAGAGATGAGAAGCAACCAAGCCATGAGCCCTTTAAACCATGGTAAGGAGCCTGAGTCTTATCCTGAGGACTGTAGGAATATTCTGGAGGGCCTGGAGCAGGGAAATGACGTGCTCCGATTTGCTCCTTTGGCAAATCATTCTTATGACAGGGAAGGCGGATGGATGGAGGCCAGCTAGAAGGTGCTAGGCCATTTAGGGAAGAACTGGTTTTAGTTTTTAGTGTTAGTTTAGTGTGCCAGTTGAGAGATGATGGTGGTAAAAACTGAGGAGCTATAGGGAAAGAGAGGGAGGGAGCAATTTCAAAGATGTTAAGGAAGAAAATTAGATAGTACTTAATGATTGATTCATTATGATGTCACAAAGAAGGAAAGCATAAGGCAGATGCTCAGGTTTCTGATGTAGAAAACTCAATAACTGTAGTTGTTTATTGAGACAAAGAGAGCTAAAGGATGGTGAGTTAGAGGGAAATGATGATCAATATGTTTGGACAGGTTGAATTTGAGACACCCAGATGTACAAGTCTAGTGAGGAGATAGTTATATGTAGCCACACTAAGAATAGGCAATAAAGTAAGAAGGGGAGATAGATTTAGGTGTCATCACATCTAGATAATAGTTGAAGATGTGCCAGTAATTAGATGGGGCAGGCAAAGAGAGAATAGAAGTTGTGTCTGGCCACAACTTGGGAACTTGGAAGGTCAAGTAGAAGGAGGAAGTGGAGGTATGAAAGGAGAAGAAAGGATATACTAGAGAAGAAGAAAGAGGACTGCAGAAATATTTGGAGAAGGAAGAGCTAGTCAACAGGGTCAATTTCACAACAGTCAAGCAAGTCCAATATGGACGAGGGAAGTCTTCATGGAATATAAAAAGTAGAAACCAGAATGGAACAGCCTAGGAGTCATTAGGGGTGAGGAAATACAGACAGTGTCAGAATGTTTGGTAGTAAAAGGGAGAAGAGATTCATGAGAGGGACAAGACAGGAGAAACTGCCTTTAAACAACTAAACAAACAAACAAGCAAACATGGAAAGACTTGCATAAAAAGATTATTGTCATGAGATTTTAAATAATACTGCATGGTACACTTATAACTTTTTTTATTGCATTGAGGCATCTGTACATGACAGAGGCCCATGACACAAGAGATATTGAGCAAAAGGGAGGAGTTTTGATGTCTATGAGCGGATATTACCAGAGAAAGGACAAGGAGGAAGATTGATGGCAAGCAATAACAATTCCCTTGGCAAAACGAAGTCACAGACTAGAACCCACAGATGACGATGAGAAGGAAGGCAAAGTAGGTTCAGGAATATGAAATGGAGAGGTCAAGTCATTTGATGAGAGAAAGGTGAAACTGGTCCAAGTATGCAAAGGGTGAAAGAAAGAAGACCTACAAAGGAGCAAAGAAGAGATAAAAACAAGAGCTATAGGAAAAGGCACTTTCTGCCCTTCAACAGAAGAATGGATAAAAAAATATGGTATATATACACAATGGAATACTATTCAGCAATCAAGAAAAATGAAATAGGGTCATTCGCAGCAAAATGGATGGAATTAGAGAAAATTATTTTAAGTGAACTAACACAAGCTCAGAAAGAGAAACAACACATGTTCTCACTCATATGAGAGAGCTGACTCAAAATTACAAGAAGGAAAAATCCTACTCAAAGGTCAGATCATAATAAAAGGGGGGGAGGGAAGATAAGAATGAGGTCAATATAAATGGACTAGAAATCGCATGAAATTGTTCTAACAAGACAGAAACAAAGACCACTACAGGAAAAGTTTCTATCTTAAACAGAAATGGAACCCAAGGACATATAGAAAAATACTACATAGTAAAAGATACAGAAGACTTAGATGGGAAACTTAGATAGGAAGGGGGGAGGGGGGAAACATAGAGGAGGGTAAGGGGTAACCTATATGAATAATGTTTATCAAATTGCATATATGAAAATTGTCACAATGAAAAGCATGTCAAAATGAATCACATTAAGATGTACATTAAAAATTTCCAATAAAAAAAAAGGAAAAGGCACTTTCCATAGTCCAATATGGCTACCTGGATGATAGATTATCCATTCTGTATACTCTTGTGTCTTTTAGAACATGCTTACCATGCTAAAGTAGTTGTCATTAGTTAATATGCTGTTTTTAGTGTATAATATAAAGCAACATTCCAATTCGGACATCTGATTAATATCAGTTCTTTAGTCAGATTTCCTGTAAAAACTAACCAGTTCTCTTAGAAATATAGATTTATGGTTCTCCCATTAATCTGTTATTTCTTTATTTCTATCTAGTATAATAGATCTCTCATATGATGTATTCAACAATCATTGTCATATATTACAGAGAATTAGTGTTGACTTTGAAAGGTTTTCTTAGTAAAATATTAAAGCTTTTTATTCTATGTAACTCATGATCTTTTCTAAATCTTTTATAGCCATTTTACTTAATTGTATAAATGAGACAATACATTGATGTCTATTCTTAATTTTGGTAGCACTATAATTACTTCAAATGCATATACTCAAGTGTTTTATCCAGTCTATGATTGATTCTTATACATGTAAATTACATTTACTAACCAGCTTAAACAAACTGCATATTTTGCTAATAATTTCAGCTCGTAGACTATTGGGACTGTAATAATTTTCAACTATATTTTACTTATCTGTTCTGTTGCCCAAACAGTTAATAGAAACTGCAATTTTGTCAACAAAGACTGCTACCTTATTATTCTGTGTTCTGAAAGGGTAACTGTGATTCTTCCTTTTATTAGTTTAAAGTGACTAGAGACAGTTTTACTACAGAAGCCATACATAAATCCAGATCACTGAAAGGCTTTCTGTATAAAAATGAGGTTAATGTTTAAACAGAGCAATGGAAATAAAAGAGCGTTAGACACTGTATTGTCAGTGTTAGAGATTTTTTCATTGTGTTTTGAAAAGGTTGAGCAAAGCTATTCCACCAGTGGATGCCTTGAACATTGGCAGTTGTCATTCTCCCCAATTCATTTGAAGGTGGCCTTTGTTTGTCTTTGTGCAGGCCTGATCTCATTTCCATGGATACCACGTAGAAATGTGGACTGAACACAAGCTGGCTTCTGGTCAGATCAGTCAGAGACAGCTCTATTCCAAACTGTTTACCAGTTACATTCGGTTCCTTTAACCAAATAGCTTCTTGGATGTTTGTTTGAATATGAACCTTCTTGGATTTTATAACTCTTTCTAAATCATATTCTGAATGCTAGTGCATAGAATAGATATTTTGCAATAATTGATTTAGTTTTCTATGTACTTAGTAACGTTCCACCTTTGGAGTGTGGGAGCCAAAAGCTTAGCTGAGAAATTAGAATACTTTTATGTGATCTTTATTTTTCTTCCATTATAAAAATGTAATGCATAGCCCCATAAAAATATAATGCAAAATTGAAAATGGTCAGAAAATAACCTATGTAAATGTCACAGGAATTAAGAAATCTCTTTATTATTGTTGTAGTTAAGATTTGCCACAAATGATCAGAGTTTAATAGTGTTATTTTATTACATTTTATTACCATTCAAGTGAGGTTAACATGCATTATAATTCAAAAAAGTCTTTTTTAGGAGTATGGACCTATGGTCACTTACCTTTGCCCCTATTCTCTTATTCTGAAGTACTCTAACTCCCAACTCCCACTCTTCATACGATTTAAATCTCAGTTTCATTGAGGCTCATGCACACCAGGAAGTATACCCATCCCCTCATCCAATTTAGGTTTCACTTCTCATGTGGACCTTTCCATAGTAGTTGTCATATTCTATATCAATTACCTGTTTACTCCTATAGACTGCAAGTGCTGAGCATCCATATATTCTTTACCAGTGTCACCTATTCTTGGCACCATTGTGTTGAGTCAATGATGCATGCATGAGCCAGGTGTGACAGCTACTGTTACATGGGATTAAGGGTACACTTTCTGAATGAGTGCTAAACTGAGGAATTTCTAATTCTCTGCCATTAGAATATGCAAAAAAACACTGTGTTTTCAAGTTCATGTGAATTTGTCAAAATCTCCTTTAGTTGATAAATTAGTTTTTGCTTCTCTGAGAGTTTGTTTGCTTTTAAAATGTTTCTCCTTTGTCTTGAAATGTCTGAGAAGCTTTATTGATATGTAATAAGATTAATAAAATATTAGGACGGTGCAGATACCCTTTTTTCCTCTGAAACCCTTTCTTAATCTACTTACTTTTCTGTTCTTATAAAGCATACCATAATTTATCTTGAGCTTGATTCTCTCGGCCACTGAATATATTTCTTATGATCATTTGTGTCCTATTTATTATTATATTCCCAGACCCTACCATATAGTAAGCACCCAGAAAATGATGGGTTAAGATGAAGAGAAAAAATAAACAGAATTGAGGTAAAGTTTTAAACCTTTTTATTGTAAAATATAACATATATACAGAGAAATGCATTGAAAGCAAATGCACAGCCAGGCATGGTGGCAGATGCCTATATTCCCAGCAACTTGGGAGGCACAGGCAGGAAGATCACAATTTTGAGGCCACAGGCAGCCTGTGTAACTTGGAGAGACCCTGTCTCAAGATAAAAAAGGGACCTTGGAGTGTAGCTCAATGGTGGAGTGCTTGCAAAGTATGTGCAAGGCGTTGAGTTCAGCACCCCCAAGTACCCCAAAGGGAAAAAAGAGGAAGAAAAAAGTAAATGCACAACTTCTCAGAGCTTGTATTTGATTTTACCCTCCTTAAAATTAGTTAAGTTTGCTTCTTACTATTTCACTGATGCTGGCAGAAGACACAAGATTCCTGGGTAAGAGACAAAGATTGTTCTTACGCCTGGCATAACAAGCAAAATGAGCATCAGTATATATGTGAGTGCGTGTGTGTGTGTGTGTGTGTGTGTGTGTGTGTGTGTGTGTGTGTGTATGTGTGTGTTGGTTTCCTCTGTACCCAAGACACAGAAGAGAATCCAGAGGGTCCCCATGGACATCTGCACCTGCAGTAGGATACATTACAGGAAAGGAACACTGAGCTTGGTGAACCTACTGTTTTATAGCAAGCAGTCAGCAAGCCTGCCCTTTGTCCCACAGGGAGACATTACTTCACTCTTCAAGGGTCCTTCTACAAACACAGCCCTGACAATTCGCATGGTAAAAAGTGATCAGGATCTTGCATCTTCCACTACTCAGCAGAAATGTGGTTGTGTGAGATACCCATGGAGGAGTGACTCCTACCACAGCCTAACAAGTTTGTTATTTATTTGTTTGTTTATTTACTTAGTTATTTTTTGCAGTATTGGGGGTTGAACCCAGGGCCTTATGCATGCTTTGCAAGCACTCTACCACTGATCTGTACCCTCAGCCCATTTTGTACTTTTTACTTTGAGTTAGGATCTCACTAAGTTATACAGGCTACCTCTGGCCTTGAACTTGTGATTCTCCTGTCTCCACCTCCCAGTTGGCTGGGATAACAGACATGTACCACCACACCGGCTTGACAAGTTATCTTTAAAAATTTGTGTATCCACAACTCAGGTCTCTCTCTCTCTCTCTCTCGCTCTCTCTCGCTCTCTCTCTCTCACACACACACACACACACACACACACACACACACACTAGCAGGACCCTAAAACTCCTTTACATATTCTTTCCCAATAACAAATCATTTGCTCTACTTCTTTTGACAATCATTTCTTTGCTTATATTTGTATTTCCACTAGTTAAGTACATATCTTCTAAACTCTAGTATTTAATTGTGTTAGATTTTACACACACACAATATGTATGCTATATCTGACTTTTGTTAACATTGTGTTTGTGAGATTAATCTATGTTGCATGTAAATGTAGCTCTTTTGTTTTCAATACTATATAGTATTCCATTGTATGAATACAATACAATTTATCTGTTTATTCTAATTGATGGACATATGAGTAGCTTTCATTATAGATTATTGTGAATACTCCTGCTATGAACATTTTTGAAATCACTTTTGGTAACATTGTACGTGCATACATTTCCAGTGGGTTCTATCTGAGAATGGAATTCCTGGGCAATAGGGAATTCACATATTCATCATTAGTAAATTCTGACAGTTTTCCAAATGCTTGTGCTCATTTAGTCCCACCAGGCATGTAAAAGTAGGCTTTCTCCAGTTTTTCCTACCTTGACTAAGGTAGGAGTTTTAAATTTTAGATAATTTGGTGTGTATGTGATAGTATCACATATTTCTTTAAGCACTAATATAGTTTAGCACATTTTCATGTTTATTAGGCATTTGGATTTGCTTATTTGTAGAATACCTACTATAGCCAGACAAAAATGCATATGAATTACACAATGGGGTTGACTGACTTTATGTTGATTTGTAGTAGGTCTTTATATGTCCTGAACATCAGCCAGTTACACATGATAGAAATATAGCCTCTCACCTGGAGGATTTTATTCCTTTAATGACATATATTGATAAAGTTATTAATGTAAATGTAGTTAAATTTATCAGATTTTGTGGTTAGTTTTTTTGTTTTAAGTATTATGTTGAAGGAATGTCTCCCTAAGTCAGGTCATGAAGGTATTCTCTAACATAATCTAAAAATATACAGTATTTGTTTAGTACTTTCAGTTAGGCCTGTTGTTGTTACATGCTATCGAGTTGGGTCTGACTCACAGCAACCCTATATACAACAAAGGAAACACAACCCAACACTGGGCCGTGGCTGGCACTATTCTCAGTACTTTTCTGCTGTTCATAGGGTTTTCAAGGGCTGCTTGTTTTTGTGAGTGGGCTGCCAGGTCCTTCTCCCAAGCCTATAGCACCTAGTGTTGCCAAGCAGTCTCTCATCCAAGTACTAACCAGGCCCGACCCTGCTTAGCTTTCAAGATATGACAGGATCTGATGCCACTGTATTTTCCCTTAATTGATTTTTGAGAATGTTTTGAGGTAGAAGTCAAAGACTTTTTTTCTTTTCTACATAGATAACCATTTAGTTCAGCACCATTCATTGAAAAGATAGCCCATTCAGCAAGATCATCTTTTTCATAAATTATGTGTTATGTATCCTTTGATCTATTTCTAGCCTTTCTGGTCTGTTCCAATATCACTCAGTCTTCATTAGAGTAGGTTTATAATAAGTGCTATTACTCAGTTAAGCAATTTCCCCATCTATTTATCCTTCAGGTGTCTTGGCCTTTGCATTTTAATATAAATTTTAGAATGAGCTTGTTAATGTCTATGAATTTCTTTAAATTTCAGATTGTGTAAAAATTTTAATTACATTGACTCTAGAAATTAATTTGGGGAGAATTAACATATTGACAATAAGTATTCCTATGAATCAGATCCATGAATCTGATATACATATACATTTATTTAGATCTTATTTAATTTTGATCATTAATAATTCACAGGAGTTCACAGGAGTTTTTGTTTTTTTGTGGGGTTGTTTTTGTTTTTGTTTATTGTTTTGCTTTGTTTTTTGTTTTAGTTGCAGTCCTAGGGTTGAACCAAGACCCTCACACATATTTGGCAAGGACTGTACCACTGAGTCATATTGGCAGTCCCTTTTTTATTTTTGATTTTTGAGACTGAGTCTCAGTTGAACAGGTTGTTTCTGGCCTTGAACTTGTGGTCCTCCTGTGTCAGCCTCCTAACTCACTGGGATTAAAAGTGTGCAACACTGTACTCAGCTCTTTATAGTTTTCTATGCAGACAACTCAAATGGCATCTGTTAGATGTATTTCTAGGAATGTGATTCTTTTTAATGTTACTATAAACAATGACTTCATTTTTCTAAATAAAATTTAGATTCTGGTACATTGAAATGCAATTGTGATATCTCTATATATTGCAGACCTATACTGAAATATTTATCTTAAAATATTTATATTTCTTCCTTTTGTTATTTAGAAGTATGAATGAAAAATTTTCTTAGATTATATTCACCATTTATATGCAAATTGATATTTTACTTTTTTACTTATATTGTATTTGGGTTTCGTCTGCCATTGAAAACCCTATGAACGGCGGAGAAGCACTGACAATAGTGTTTCTCTGTTGTACACAGGGTCGCTATGAGTCAGATACCAACTAGACAGCACCTAACAACAACAACAACAACAACAATGGGTTTCACATTTATAACTTTATGTTAATATGCCCCACCATGTCATGGTTAATACTTGTTTTATTGTTTGATATGTAGGTTGTTTCCTGTGGGATTTTTTTCACTACTATAAATAATGTGGCTATAAAAGTCATTGTATTGAAGTTTTTTTTTTTTCTTTTCCTTTTGGATAATTTCCTAAAGAGGCATTAGTATGTGAACGATTGTACTTTTTTAGCTCTTGTCACATATTGAATAGTGTAGCCATTTGTAATCCGGAAATTTACTCATTTCACCAATATTAGATTTTCATTTATTTTTTGTAAGTTGATGGATATAAAGTGGTGCTCTTGTTCTTTTTACACAAAGAAGCATTCTTTTCAAGGTACAATTTTTAATTCATTATAATTTTAAAGTCTGTATCTTTTGAAAAATAATTTTAGATGAGGGTCCTAGAATTTAGGCATGGGGTCCAGAATTTGGGCCCAGCAGAAACCTCAAGAGATCATCCAGTTTGATATCCCTCCTTATTTTTATAATGGGCTTTGAAATGACCAAAGCCCAGGACTCCAACCTACAGTGTCCCATCTATCATTTCTAGATGCTCTTCGGATTGTTGTTGTTAGGTTCCATTGATTCGGTCCCTCTCATAGTGACCCTCACAGGTTTTCCAGTGGCTGATTGTTTCAGGATGGCTTTGTGAGTGGATTGCTATGTCGTTCTCCCATTTTTGAGGTGCTGAGGATTGAACCTGAGTCCTCAGACAGTGCAGAGCAGAACTCTACCAACTGAGCCCTTTGAATAGCCCTCTGAAAAGCACTTTGACAAACTTCCCTTTGTCTCCTATTTCCCATATGTTTATTACAGTCTATTTTCACTTGAGATGTGGCAGGCCTCTTCTTAAGATTTCTGCATTTCCATAGGTCAAAACTCTTTAGAGGGGAGAGGGTAGACATTCTATTTGCCAGAGCATTTGACTGAGTCCATAGATTGCACTAGTTAGCTATCACTAGGCAACCCATCACCCTGAAATTTAGTGGCTTAAAAATCCAACCATTGCTTTTGTGTCTCATGGTTTGTTGGGTCCAGACCCTAAGAAAGTCGTGGCCAGGTATTTAAGGATTTTCATGTGCTGCTGTCTGAGAGTAGACAGCTTTCTCTCTTCATGTGATATCTTCCAGTCTCTCCTGCATGGCATGCTCTGGGAATCTTCACTTCTTACATGTTGATTCAGATTCCAAATTCAAGTGTCCAAAAAGAAACAGAAGAAACTGCTGTTTCTAACTCTGACTCAGAAATGATGCAGTTGGACCTATTCATCAAAAGAATGACAAAATCCTACCTAGTTTCAAGGAGAGAAGACTGAGCATTTGCCTCTTGATGGAAGAATGTAAAAATATTTCCAGGCATGTTTTAAAACCCCCACAATAACTTAACTTAATGCTACTTACAAGACTGTTCACTGTTTAGGGTTTAAACATTGGCGTTATTGACGTTTAAGGCTTGGTAATTCTTTCTATGAGCAGGAGTGGGAGGGGCTTGATCTATGCATTGTAGAATACTATGCAGCATCCCTGGCCTCCACCCAGTCAGTGCCAACATCCCTTGATCCCTACTTCAGTGTGACAACAAAAAACATATGCAGACATTACCAAATGCCCCTTGAGGGCCACAGTTTCTCCTAGTTGAAACCACTGCACAAAAGAAACTTGTATAAAGCACATTATAATGTATAAGTATATTGCCACTTTTCTGGGTGACTTTAAGTAAATCACAAACAAATTATTCTCTACCTTACTGAGTCACAGAGAGGATCAAATGTGATTGTGAAGCGAACATTTTTTTGCAGATGGTAAAAGCATATGTAAGTCATTTTTTAAAAATCCACATATTTGCTATTCATCCGTTTTTATCATCATCCATTTATTTAATAGAAATTTTAAATGATGGAGTACCTGTCAGTAAGCTATGAGAGTGTCAGATACTGGAGGAATTGGAGGATCTGAGGCAGCCTCAGCCTCCCAAATGCTGGGATTACAGGTGTGATCTGCTGTCCCTGGTCCATTTTTTTTTTCTTAATGAAAGCAAGCAGGGGGGTCACTATAGCTATAAGCTGAATATTATGCGCTATAGCCATACCACTGTGGCATCTGATCTCGTTACATCTCGGAAGCTAAGCAGGTTTGGGCCTGGTTAGTACTTGGACGGGAGACCTCCTGGGAACACTGGGTGCTGTGGGCTTGGGAGATGGACCCGGCAACCCACTCCCAAAAATCAGTCCACCATTGAAAAATCCATGAATAGCAGAGAAGCACTGACAATAGTGTTTCGCCTGTTATACACAGGGTTGCTATGAGTGAGATATAGACTCAAGAGCACCTCACAGCAACAACATGCACCTTAAATCTCTACATGGTGTGTTGTCATTTCCAAAGGGCCTATAATTTCTAAATTTAGTGTTTTCGGGGGGGTTCTCCCTGCATTATTGTCCTTTCAATATGAAGACAATGCTATTGAAAATTAGACTTCCTATGGTTATGTGTGTGTCCAAGATTTAAATGTGACCTATGACCATTTCCTTTTGCCATATGTACTCTGGGCAATGATTAGCTGCCCTTTGGAGTTAGAAGTCTGTTTGCTTAGTTCCAGGGTCAGGGTCTGAATAACTCCACTTCCTGTCAGTGTGGCTTCCTGGAGGGTCCCTGCACTCATAATATTTTCTTGGTTTTTATGGCATGCTTTTCATCTGCCTCAGCAAAATGCAGCATGTCATCTTCCTACTCATTATACAGCAGTTTTCAGAAACTTAAATAGAAATTTACTCAGGACATGTTTTTTATGTCAGCAATGAGAGTGGGAACCCAAATTGGCTTGTCTGATTAAATTTCCCAAGAAGTGTGTTACCTTCAGTAGTGCATAATGATACTCAGAGTAAAAACAAAACCAAACTTATTTTACTAAGCGCCTATCATTTGTTAGGCACTTGGTTGGGAGTTTCACGTACGTTTTTTACTGACAGTCAGGGAGGCACATATATTTTATCTATGCACCTGCAGAGCATCTCTCTACCAATTGAGCTAAATACCAGCCCACACTGCCTAACGTTGTTGTTGTTAGGTGCCATCGAGTTGGTATCCGACTCATAGCCACCCTCATAGGGTTTTCAATGGCTGAGTATTTCGGGATTGCCTTGGGAGTGGATTGCCAGGTTAATGGACTTGCACAAGGTTACACAGCTAACAATGGCACAACATATCCTCAAATTCATGCTTTGTTGACTGCTCCACCCACACTCTTAAGCACTGTTTTATATCTTCTTTCAGATATAATGATGCAATGACAGATCAGCTCCCACATTCATAATTCACACTACACATGAGAAAGTAGTGACTTACACAGAAACTTTCACAAAGTCAGAGTTATTCAAACCTCAAAGGCCAAGCTCTGTGATATACTGTTGTCCTTGCTCAGTGACTGGATTTTTTTTTTTCCATTTCAATATTAGAGAATTGATTATAGGGCCTCTCACATGCCAGGCAAGTGCTCTACCACTGAACTTCACCCTCAGCACCCCTCTCCTCTTTTTAAATTTTGACATAGGGTCTCACTAAGTTGTGCAGGCTGCTTTGGGCCTCATAAAACTTGAGATACTTCTGCCTCACCCTCCTGAGTTGCTGGGATGACAGGAAGTAAATGGATGTTTTGGTTAATAATAGTATACTGTATTCCTATCTTTGGCACACTTCTACTACCCCATCACCCCCAAATATAAATTATCTTCTTTTTAGGGTTCTCCTATACCTAGATAAGAAGAAAAATCAAATATTCTCTCAAATAAACCATGTGTATATTTGGATGTACGTATGTATTTATGTATACAGTAAATATGCATTATATGTCATAATATATGTATCTTATACATATAAATGGGCTGAGATTTAGCTCAGTTGGTAGAGCGCTGCACTGCATTCTCTGAGGTCTGGAGTTCAATTCCCAGCACCGCAAAAATGGGAGAAGGACCTGGTAATCCACTCCCAAGGCAATCCGAAAACAGTCAGCCATTGGCCATTGAAAACCCTATGAGGGTCGCTATGAGTCAGATACTGACTCGATGGCACCCAACAACAACAACATACATATAAATATGCACTATATATGTTCATTTGGGAGAAGGACCTGGCAACCCCCTCCCAAAAATCAATCTGCCATTGAAAACCCTATGAACAGCAGAGAAGCACTCACAATAGTGTTTCCCCTGTTGTACAGAGGATCGCTATGAGTCGGATACTGACTCGACAGCACCTAACAACAACAACAACATATATGTTCATTAATATATCTATTAACCCATCTGCCTATATATCTGCTCAGTACCCTATACTACACACCTTCTTTTAATCCAGCCCAGAACTCTGAGTTACTTATGAAATAAACTGGTCTTTGTTTTCCCCCCATTATATGAGTAACTTACTGTCTGGTGGAATTGTGAAACACTTAGTTTATTTGCTTATTCAGCAATTGATATTGAGCCATAACCAATGTATAGGGTCTATTCTAAGCACCAGGCAATATATAGCAGTTAACAAAAAAGCACTGTCCCCACACTTAGGGATAACAGCCAGTTTTTCATAAAACAAGTGAAGCTGAAGTTTTAAGCACCTCACTGGACAGACCCTTTCTCATGTGTTCATACTGCCTGATGTTGTTGTTAGGTGCCTTTGAGTCATGTCCGATTCATAGGGTTTTCAATAGCTGATTGTTTCAGGATTGCCTAGTGAGTGGATTGCCATGTCCTTCTCCCATGTTTGTGGTGCTGGGAATCGAACGCAGAACCTCAGAGACTGCAGAGCATTGCTCTACCAATTGAGCTAAATCCCAGCCCACACTGCGTAACGTTGTTGTTGTTAGGTGCCATCGAGTCGGTATCCAACCCATAGCCACCCTCATAGGGTTTTCAATGGCTGACTTTTTCGGGATTGCTTTGGGAGTAGATTGCCAGGCCCTTCTCCCATACACTGCCTAATTGTTGTTGTTGTTGTTAGGTGCCGTCGTAGCGACCCTCATAGGGTTTTCAATGGCTGACTGTTTCAGGATTGCCTTGGGAGTGGATTGCCAGCTCCTTCTCCCATTTTTGCGGTCCTGGGAATTGAACTCGAGACCTCAGAGACTGCAGCGCAGCAATCTACCCACTGAGCTAAATCCCAGCACACTGCCTAATAGTGTTATTAAATTTGTAAATGTTAAGGCCACTGCCTCTTTTTTACCCAAATGTAACATATTTCAACAAGTACATCAACTCCAAACTAATTATTAACTTGCATCAATTCATAACTTCTGAATTCATCCCTCTAAAAGATGATGTAAGGTGACTTGAAATATCATTGCTCATTATATGAAACTGGAAAACAATCCTGTTTACATGACATTACCACTAAGGAGGTGTGAAAATGAAAAGAACCTTTCTTAACTGTAATAAATTTTAAAATCAATTTACTATGCTAGAAGAAAGAAATGAATCCTGTGTCTTTAAAGAGCATCATTTTATAAAATGCTTTTTGTCATGTAAAGAGTTGATCAAAAGATGTGGAGCCATAAACTGTAGGGGAAAGACAATTATAGAAGCATTATAGGCAGTTAGTGATATGTGATTTTGGGAGTGGGTGGGTTTGTCAGTTTTTGAAAATATGTAGTTTGCTACAATTGCTTTCTTATTCCAATTACATATTCAATTTTATGATTAAATTTGTTTAGTATCTTTATATATATATTTTTTCCTTAAGGACACTCTCTTCAAATTACAGAAACTTCCATTCCTATAAAACTTAATTCTCCCCCTTCAGATTTTATTTATTTTCTTATATATTTTGCAGTACTTGTGGATTGGACCCAGAGACTTGCACATACTTTTTTGCAAGTCCTCTCCCACTGAGCTGTACCCTCAGCCATTTTTTTATTTCTTTTATTTTGAGTCAAGGTCTCACTAAGTGACACAGGGTGCCTCTCTGCTTAAACTTGCAATCCTCCTGTCTCCACCTCCCAAGCTGCTGGGATTACAAGCATGCACCACCACACCTGGCTTCCTCCTATAGATTTTACAGACAATAAAAAATATTATATATTATGGTAGTGATGCTCTCTTAAGAAAAATAAAGTTGATTAAAGGAGACAGACTGCCAAGTAGGGGTTGGGGGAAGGGAGAGATGTTTAATGTAAGGTTCTGTATTAGCTGTTTATTAATGTATGAAAATTATCACACAATTGTGAGTAAAATAATATACACTTATCTTACAGTTTCTGAGGGGCGGGAATTCAGACAGGCTTCATTGGGTCCCTCTACTTCAGAGCTTCTTACAAGTCTGAGATCATGGTGTTGAATGGGGCTGGGACCCTACCTGATTCCTCGCCTGAAGGAGGATACCTTTTTCCTTACTCAGATTGCTGGCAGAATTAATTTCCATGAAGGCTGTTTGACCTGGGGCCTCAATTCTTTGCTAGCTCTCACCTGGAAGCTGGCCTCTCTTCCTTGCCCTGTGGACCTCTTTGCTTCATCAAGACCAGTAAGGAAGAGTATCTGCTAGTAAGGTTGTTGTTGTTGTTAGGTGCCGTCGAGTCGGTATCTGACTCATAGCGACCCTCTGTACCACAGGGGAAACACTGTTGTCAGTGCTTCTCTGCTGTTCATAGGGTTTTCAATGGCAGATTGATTTTTGGGAGGGGGTTGCCAGGTCCTTCTCCCAAGCCTGCAGCACCTGGTGTTCCAGGAGGTCTGCCATCCAGGTACTAACCAGGCTCGGCCCTGCTTAGCTTCCGAGATCTGATGGGATCGGATTCCACAGGGCTATGGCTGCAGGCCCTGCTAGTAAGGTGGAGGTTGCAATCTTATGTAAATGGAACCACACAAGTGACATCAATGACATTTGATTCTATTTTTTTGAATCTTCAAATTTATCATTTAAAATCAGAACACATGCCTGACAATATCATTAATATCACCTGAGGGAAAGGTATTACAAAAGGGAATAGGTATCAGGAAATTGAGATTATAAGTGAAGCTGGAAGGCAGTGAGAATGAACACGCAGCTCTCTGGAAAAGCAAGTTCTAAGCAGGGAACAGATGCAAAGGGCCTGAGGTCAGAGTGTATTTGAGGTAAAACCAGGGTTCCAGCTAAGTGACCTAACTTTAGGGTGGGAGAGAAATCAAACAGATCTGTAGGGGAGGGGGACAGATCATGCAATTTTAAAACTTATACTTTCATGAGTATATGATTGTAGTATATAGGTAGTATATGACTGTAAGAGATGCAAACAGGTAGTGTCAGGGGAATTGGAGGAAACATGTATAGGCTTAGATGGTCAGGGAAGATGCCAACCAAAAGTTTGTAGAGAAGTGGCCTGTGAACAGAAATATAAGAGATGATATATGCATTTTAATTTTGTCTATTTTTTCCATTTATTGCATCAAGATGTATGAAACATAACCTGCTACTGAACAAGTTAACCAACAGGCACAGACTTACTAACTGCACAAAAATGCTGAGAGAAAGAGGAGGGAGAGAGAAGGAGAGAGAACGAGGAAAGGCTTTCTCCTTTCGCAAAGAGGGAATTGAGGAAGAAGTGGAAAATGAGAAAGTGAATTCAAGGGACAGTCATGCTAGCAGCTCTTCCAGTGACACTTGGCCAACATTCTTTCTCGTGTTTCACTCTCTCTCTCTAGCCATGGGCAGACAGCGAGTCTGGCAGACGGCAGCTCACCCTCCAGCATCCTTTTGAAAAAGAAGAGAATCTATTGATTTATTAGGAAGCACCAAGTCATAGTAAATGGATACAAGAAACAATTACAGTGGGTTTTTTTTTTTTTTGAGATGTTTATTGCCTTCAAGATCGAATTGTTAAAACCTGAAAAGGCCTTGAAATGACCTAACCACACACCACAGTACTCCAGGACTTGATACTTGATGCAGTTAGTTTTTTTTCTCTGTCTCTCTGTCTCTGTCTCTCTGCGTCTCTCTCTCTCTCTCTCTCTCTCTCTCTCTTTCTCTCTCTCTCTGTCTTTGTTCTCTCTCTCTTTCTCTCTCCCTGCCCATGTCACACACACACAAAAACATACACTTTGGATTTTTTCCAAGCAAAATATAAGCCCTAAGTAATACAACTGGAATTAGTGTGCATCTCTCATCTTATTTATACATGTGCATGTATATATGGACAGAATCTTTGGAAAATGAAATACAAAGTTGAAGCTTTCTGGAATAATCTGATTTCCCTCAGTATGTCTACTGTTGTTGTTGTTCTTATTGTTGTTGTTAGGTGTCATCCAGTCAGGACTGACTGACAGCAACCCTATGTACAACAGAAGGAAAGTCCTTGATTCTGTGCCAGGCCCATGATCCTTTTTCTGTTTAAACCCATTGTTGCAAACACTGTGTCCATCCATCTAGTTGAGGACTTTCCTTTTTTCACTGACCTACCATTCTCCCAAACACGATGTCCATTTCCAGGGATGGGTCCCTCCAGACATGTCCAAAATATGTAAGACACAGCCTAGCCATCCTTATTTCCAAGGAGCACTCTGGTGGCCCTTCTTCTAGGAAAGATCTGTTGGTTTATTTGGCAGCCTGTGGTATACTCAATATTCATCTCCAGCACCATAATTCAAAAGCATCGATTCTTCATCTGTCTCCTTTATTCAGTGTCCAGCTTTCATACGCATATGATGCAACTGAAAATATCGTGGCATGAGTCTGGTGCACCTTCATCTTCAGTGAGACGTCTTTACTTTTAAGCACTTTAAAGAGGTCTTTTGCAACAGCTTTTCCAAATTAAATCTGTTTTTTGATTTCTTGATTGCTGCATCTGTGGGTCTGAATGTAGAACCAAGTAAAGCAAAATCTTGAACAACCTCAATCTTTTCTCCGTGTATCATGAAATTGCATACTGACCCAGTTCTCAGGTTTTGTTTTCTTGAACTTGAGGCATAACCCACACTGAAGGTTATGTTCTATGATCTTCATCAGTAAATGTTTCAAATCTTCTTCATTTCCAACAAGAAGAGTTGTGTCATCCACATAATGCAGGATGTTAATGAGTCCTCCTCCAATCATGATGCCACTTTCTCTTCATAAAGTCCAGCTTCTCAACTTGTTTGCTCAACATAGAGATTGAAGAGGTAAAAGGATACAGCTCTGATACACACCTTTCTTGACTTTAAAACAGGCAGTGATTCCTTGTATTGTTTGAATGACTGCCTCCTCTTCTGTGTACAGATTCCTCAAGAGGACAATTTAGTGCTCTGGTATTCCCATTCTTCAAAATGTTATCAATAATTTGTTACCATAGTCAAATGCCTTTGCATACTCAATAAAACACAGAGAGACTTCTTTCTGGCATTCTCTGCTTTTGGCTATTTTGATATCAGTAATGATGTCTCTGGCCCTCTTCTGAATCTGGTTTGATTTACAGAAGTTCCTTGTTAATGTACTGCTGCAGTTACTTTTGAATGATCTTTAGCAAATTTTACTTGGATGTGATATTAATGAGATTGTTCAATAATATCCACATTCCATTGGATCCCCTTTCTTGGGAATAGGTACCAATATGGATCTCTTCCAGTGAATTGGCCAGGTAGCTGTTTTCTAAATCCCTTGGCATAAACAAGTTAACACCTCCAGTGCTGCTTCTGTTTGTGAAAACGTCTTTATTGGTATTCCACCAATTCCTGAAGCCTTGTGTTTTGCCAATTCCTTCAAGACAGCTTCCACTTTGTCCTTCAGTACCATTGGTTCCTAAACATATGAAACCTCTTGAAATGATTGATCATCTGCCATTTCTTTTTGGCATAATGACTCTGTGTATTCTTTCCATCTTCTTTTGATGTTTCCTGCGTCATTTAATATTTTCCCCATAGAATCCTTCACTATTGCTACTCAAGGATTGAATTTTTTCTTCAAATCCTTAGACTTGAGAAAAACAGCATGTTCTTCCGTTTTGGTTTTCTATCTCCAGATCTTTCCACATGTCATAACAATATTTGATTTGTCTTCTTGAGCTGCCCTTTGAAATCTTTTTTTTAGTTCCCTAACATCATCATGTCTTCCTCTTACTTTAGCTGCTCTATGTTCAAGGGCAAGTTTCAGAGTCTCTTTTGGCATGTAATTTGGTCTTTTCTTTTTTTTCCCCTGTCTTTTAAATAACCTTTTCCTTTCCTCAAGATGATGTTTTTGATGCCATGCCACAACTCATCTGATCTTCCACTATTAGTGTCTAATGCATCAAACCTGTTCTTGAGGTGGTCTCTGAACACAGGTGGGATATTTTCAAGGTTATACATTAGCTCTTGTACACTTGTTCTAATTTTATTCATTTTCAATTTGAATTTGCATATGAGCATTTGATGGTCTGATTCTCAATCAGGATCTGCTCTTGCTCAGACTTTTCATTTTGAGGTTTCCTATTGTCTCTTTCCACAAATGTAGTCAATTTGGTTCCTATATGTTCCATCTAGTGAATTCCATGTGTATTTTGTTGTTGTTAGGTGCTATTGAGTCAGGTCCAACTTACTGCAGCCTTATGTACTGCAGAATGAAACACTTCCCTACGCCAGCACTATGTCAGTGCTTCTCTGCTACTCACAGGGTTTTCAATGGCAGATTGTTTCCATATTGTTTTGGGAGTGGGCTGCCAAGTTCCTTCTCCCATTTTTGCAGTTCTGGGAATCAAACTCTGGGCCTCAGAGAGTGCTGAACAGCATTCTACCGACTGAGATAAACCCTTACCCTCCATGTGTATAGTCACTGCTTATGTTGGTGAAAAAATATATTTGTAATGAAAAGGTCATTGATCTGACAAAAATCTATCATGCAACCTCCAACATCGTTTCTGTCAACAAGGCCATATTCTCCAACTACTGAGCCATCTTCTTCTTTGTTTCCAACTTTTGCATTTCAATCACCAGTAATTATCAGTGCATTCCGATTCCATGTTTGATCTATTTCAGATTATAGGAGCTGGTAAAAATCTTTCCTGTCTCCTTTGTAGCCTTAGTGGTAGGTGCTTAAATTTGAATAGTAGTCATATTAACTGGCCTTCCTTGTAGGCATATGGATATTATTCTATCACTGACAGCATTGGACTTCAGGACAGATCTTAAGATGCCTTTTTTGATGAGGCATGCAACCCTGTTATTATTGACATAGTAGACCATATGATTATTTTGTTCCAAATGGCCCCTGCCAGTCAATTTTAGCTCACTGATGCCTATAATGTCAATGTTTTGTACTCCATTTCCCTTTTGATGATTTCTAATTTTTCTAGATTCATACAACATACATTCCACATTCCAATTGTTAATGGATTTTTACAGTTCTTTCTCCTTTTGAATTGTGCAAAGTCAGCAAATGGAGGTCCCTGGGGCTTACTCCATTCCCATCATTAAAGTCAACTCTACTTTGAGGAGGCAACTCTTCCCTAGTTGTCTTTTGAGTGCCTTCCAGCCTGGCAGGCTCATTTTCTGACACTACATCTGATAATATTTCTCTGCCATTCATAGGGCTTTCAATTGCTAATTGTTTTGGAATTGGGTTAGCCATGTCCTTCTCCTTAGTTGGGCTTAGTCTAGAAGCTCAGCTGAAACCTATCCACCATGGGTGGCCCTGTTGGTATCAGTAATATCAGTGGCATAGCTTTCAGCCTCACAGCAACACATCAGCTTCCACAGTATAGCAAACTGACAGACACTTGGAAATATCAGTTTTCTAGGGCTACCATAACAAAATGTCATGGACTGGGTGGTTTAACCAACAGAAATTTATTTTTATAACAGTTATAAAGACCAGTAGTACAAGACCAAAATATTTTTGGGATTAGCTTCTACTAGGGGCTCTCTTGCTACCTTGTAGATGCCCATCTTTTCTCCGTGTCCTTCAATGCCTTTCCTCTACACATATGCTGAGGGAGCTATCCCTGATGTCTCCTCATCTTATAAGGTCATTGGTCATGTTGGGCTAGGGGTCTGCTGTGAGGCCTCATTCAACCTTATAGTCCCTCTCTCCAAATACACATAGGGGCTTAGGACTTCAACATATGAATTTTGAAGGGAACGCAATTCAGTCCACTACATCCCCTAAGGCTAAACAATATGGTTTCTGGCCATACACAGGATGCTTGTATTTCTTTGACATGAACACAGAATAATTGTCAAATAAATAATACATGCACTCATTGTAAAAATAAAATAATGGCCATAAATCACAAAGCAGGGTATTATTATCCAGATATCAGATAGAGTCTGTTTCTGCCTCTTAAAATTGTGATGAAATTAATTCAAATGCTTATTATTATATTCCTATAACAAAATACAATGCACTTACAAGATTTATCTGAATTTCCAAGAAGTATACATTTTCTTTTTCTTTTTTTTTTTTTTTTTTTTGCAGTACTGGGGGTTGAACCCAGGGCCTCGTGCCTGCATGCTTTGCAAGTGCTGGACCACTGAGCTGTGCCCCCCAGCCCATTTTTTTTTTTTTACTTTTGAGACAGGGTCTCGCTAAATTATGCAGACTTCCTCAGGTCTTGAACTTGCAATTCTCCCACCTCCACCTCCCAAGCTGCTGGGATTACAGGCGTGCGCCACTGTGCCTGGCAGAAGTATACATTTTCATTGTCATTTGGCTCCCAATTTCCTGACTGTAGAGTTTTTGTTCTCAACTCTGTCAAGTCTGGTTTTTGATTGTACCCTATGTACAAGCTAATATGTTACCTTGTTATTATGACATGGATGCTGACAGATGACATGTGATTTGTGAGTCAGAGACAAAGAACGTTATTACTCATGACTCACCAAGCAGCAGGAGAATGCTGACATTGCTTACATTGGCCCCATTATCATCTCATATTGATTGCATGAAGGGGCCCCAATGGACACCTACGCACACACCAGGTTGCATTACAATGAGCTTGGTGAACTTGCTGTTTTATAGCAAGGATCCCCAAGCATAATCTTTGTCCTGGGGGAAACTATGACTATATCCCTAAATGTTCACTATAATGCCAACCCTGAGAAAGAGCTCAGATAAAGAGCTGCAAGGTTCTTACATTCTGCCATGCCTATTGTATTGGATTGAATGGTGACTGCCTCAAAAACTAGGCTGTCACCCTAGTCCCTTAAAATCTATGTTGCCTTATTTGGAAAGAGAGTCTTTGTAAAGTGCCTTCAGGATTTAAACATGAGTGCTCAAGCTGCTTCTGGTGAGGGCTCAGGATGAAATATAGGAAATGCTATGGGAATCTGGAAGAAATGAGATTCTCATTGTAGAGTGGCACAAATTTTGGTCTAATTGGAAAGTACACAACTTTTAAACAATGAATTTTAGTATTAGGCTGAGTGGATTTCCAAATAAAATGTTGAACTTGTAGCCTTCTTTTTCCATGCTTAATGTAGTAAAATGTGAGAAGAAAGTGATAGCTTGAAAAAGAATATGTTGAACAAAAAGGAGCTAGCCTATCATCAGTCTTGATATAAAAAATTCTTAGCCGATCTAGATTGCAAAAAACCATACTGAATGCCTGTGTCCCTCCAAAATTAATGTGTTAAAATTCCCAAGGTGTTAGTATTCAGAGGTGAAACCTTTGGGAGATAATTAGGTTATGCCTAAAAGGAAGTAGTGCCGTTATAGGAAGAGACTGGACAGCTAGTTAGTTCTCTTTCTGCCTTGTGAGGCTACACCAAGAGATTAGCAATATGCAAGCTAGAAGAGGATCTGAAAGCTAGGTTCTGGTGAGAACCAGAATCCAACTGAGCTCAAAGTCTGATCTCGGACTTCCTGCTTCCAGAACTGTGAGAAATAAATTTTTGTTATTTATAAGCCACCAGTCCATGACACTTTGTTATAGCAGCCCAAACTAAGATGATAATAGTAGGAGATACATTGTATACCTAAAAACAAGGCCAACAGTTGGCTGGACAGCCTTTTGCTGAACAGATTAGTTTTGTGATTCATAAATTCTCTCAACCATCTCAGCAGAGGGTGGCATTACTTTAAGGAGGTAGAGAACAGTTCCCTATGCCGGAGGGGCCTGGTCTTCACAAGCCACAGAAGCACTGGCAGGTGCAGAGGCAGAGGACAGTCATCGGTGTATCAAGACTTCACATTCAGGGAAGCAGTGCCCAAGACACAGAGGACACTGTTAGAGGCAGGGAAAGTTTCTAGGAGAACCACATGCGAGATCTGGGAGGATGTTCTCTACCCCTCCCAAGCGGTTATTTAGGAATATAGTCTCCCCTGTTTTATAAGTAGGTAACTAGGCCACAGAAATACTATGCTGTTAATCCTGATTTTGTATTTGATGTCATCTTTTAGGTGGCCTAAGCAAACATACTTTGTGCATTCTAAATAGCTTTAATGTTTTCTAGCAATATAAAAAAGTTAATTCTTAATAGCCATATGTAAAATGTCCTAAATGTTTAATATGAGACTGAGCATGCAAATTACAACATAAAAACTAGACAGAATTTTACATTGTCATTAAAAAACATTAATAGTGAAGACTATAGGGTAGGATGGAAATGCTTAATGAGAACAAAATGCAAAAATGATATTCAGAATGGAAGAAAAATGTTTAAAAATCTATAAAGTATTAATGCCACAAACACTACAGTTGTCAGTATAATTTGCTGCTTTCTAAATTTCCTTTAATGTAGTATAGTATTCTTGTAATAAATAAAAATCAGGGTACAAATAAATAAGAAGGCAAATTACTACTTCTCCTATCCTAGACTAGCAGGACCATAAACATGAGCTCTTTTACTTCAGCTTCATTTGCAGTGTCTATTTTTATGATCACACCCACAACAATACTTATAATATGTCAAGGGAAATTCTGGTCCATTGGGTGAATTTGACTCTTAATTTCATCTGCTAGGTTTTTACTCAAAATTAAATCTCTATATTTATGCCTATACATTTAAAAGGGCAAAGGTTATAGATCATTTTTATTTCAGTATTTTAAATAGTTACATGACCATTCTTCAATTCCATGGCAGTTTATGTTCACAATACGCCTTTTGTGTGAATTTGTTTATGTGTTTGATGACATGTGATTATCTCCATGATTATATGTTTTTGTTCCATTCTCAACTGTCCATGATACAAAATTAATAAATTTTCACACATACACACAGACACATATTTATTAAACAGACTTGGTTTTCTCATTTATTCATTTTTACATCACTCAACAAACATATCCTGAACATTTCTTGTGTTGTAGACACTGATCTTAGAGTAGGAATGAGAATTTTAAGACACTGTCTTTTCTCTAAGTTACTCCCAGAATGCTGCAGGTGAGTTGTAGAGTTCTGGATTGAGAGACACAAACTTAATATCTATTCTGCCCTTTATGGCAAGTTTCTTGCCCTCTCAGAAGCCTCATAGTTTTAATCTCCGAAAATAGAAACTTACATATAAGTCCATGTATAAGGATTCTACTATTAATATATTTCACCCAAGATAAAAAATAATTGGAGATATTGAATGTATATGTATTCCTTGTTTTACTTTTGGTGGACCACTAGATCATTGATTCATTAAAAAAAAAAACTGAATTTTAAAATTATTATTCTATTATTTCTTAAAAATTTTTAAAGGTATCTCACCTATCCAAAAATGACTCCCTCAAGAATAAATGTAATTTCCAATACAAATACTTTTATGTTTTCTAGAGTGCTGTTTACGTTATTCAAAAATCATATCATCTGAGAAGATCCTTAGGTATAAATAACTAACTTAAGTAGAGTTGCCTACAGCTGTAGCCCTATGGCATCCGATCCCGTCAGATCTCGGAAGCTTAAGCAGGGTCAGGCCTGGTTAGTACCTGGATGGGAGACCTCCAGGGAACACCAGAAGCTGTAGGCTTGGGAGAAGGACCTGGCAATCCCCTCCCAAAAATCAATCTGCCATTGAAAACCCTATGAACAGCAGAGAAGCACTGACAATAGTGTTTCCCCTGTGGTACAGAGGGTCGCTATGAGTCGGATACCGCCTCGATGGCACCTAACAACAACAACAACAACAAGTAGAGTTAGCACAACCTTGTCATTGGATCTCAATCTTATTGTTTAAAAAAACAATATTAGAAAACAATAAGTGCTAACATTTAAGACAGGATTATTTCTTCCTTCTCTAAAAATAAAAATAGGAATTTTTAAAAACTGTTATTTACAACTCAGTCTAAACTGCAACTTTGAAGTCACATTGCTATGTGATGCCATTAATAAAGCCAAATCCTTCTAACGCATATTAGGCTCTTTCTTCTTCAGCCAAATAAATCCTGAATGTATCCACATACATTGAAGGTTATCTGCAAGTGGGTACAGTAGAAAAATACTTTCCTGAGCTGAAGAAACTCTTAATCCAACAATGAATCTCCAATCTAACCTGTGGTACAAAACAAAGGCCTGGTGACCCCAATGTCTTAAGCCTGTAATGGTAATTAACATACAAATATCCCTTTACTGTCCTAGTATTTTTAAAAATTACCCCATTATAATTTCATGGTACTTGGTTTAGAACAATTTTGCTGAAATCAGTGATGGCAATTTCTTCTCTAGTTCACCCATAGTTATTATTTGCACTTGCAGAAGGCAAATTCTACTCTTTAATTTTGGTGTCCAGATAGATAAGACTATATTCTCAGCCTCCAACACCTTCTCTCTGTAGCTCTATTTCTAGTTCCAAGATCCTTCGAAGTCCTCATTTTCCTAGTCCTGTCCCACCTTCCTTCCTTACTACCTCATTTGTCTTCTATTCTGAATATCGTTTTTGCATTTTGTTCTCATTAAGCATTTCATCCTATCCCATAGTCTTCACTATTTTTTAATAACAATATAAAATTCCATCAAGATTTTATGATAGAATTTTCAGGCTCTGTCTCATCATATTGGACATTTAGGACATTTTGTTGTTATGAGCTGCTGTCAAGTCGGAGTTTGACTCATAGTGACCCTACATACAACAGGCAAAACAGTATTGTTAGTGTTTCTCTGCTATTCATAGGGTTTTCAATGGTTGATTGTTTTTTAGAAGTGGGTTGCTGGGTCCTTCTCCCAAGTCTACAGCACCTAGTGTTCCCAGGCAATCTCTCATCCAAGTACTAACCAGGCCCAACCCTGCTTAACTTCTGAAGTCTGACAAGATCTGACACCACAATGGTATGGCTGCAGGCAGGATGGTTTACGTATTACATATTAATAACTTACATATTAAGAACTAATTCTTTACATTGTCAGAAATCATTAAAGTTGTTTAACATGCACAAAGCATGTTTGCTTAGGCCACTTAAGAGATGACATCAAATACAAAATCAGGATTAACAGCATAGTCTTTCTGTGTTCTAGTCACCTACTTTTAAAATACTGTCTTTGTATTTGGAAGGTATGGAGAGCATCTTCCCAGATCTTGCATATGGTTTTCCTGGAAACCTTTGCTGCCTCTAACAGTGTCTTCTGTGTCCTGGGAATTGCTGCCCTAGCTGTGAAGTCTTGATACACAGGTGACTGTCCTCTGCCCCTGCACCTGCCAGTGCTTCTTTGACTTCTGAGATCCAGGCCCTTCTGACACGGAGGAGCAGTGCTCTACTTTCTTAAAGGAGTGACACCCTGTGCTCACAGTTCATGGAGATCTGGGCCTCAGAGTTCTTATATTTTTGTTCACTATTTATGGGAGGCAGTTTTCCTCCAAACATGCTAGCACACCTCTGCAGGAATGGGGCAGAATACAATCTGAGAGACTGGTGTTAAACCCTCTGGCTTTTCCTAAATCTACTTCTCCCTTTTGGTCTTGACTCGCTTCTTTTAACCTGAATTTCTTCCTATACATCTCCCTATGTCTTTCTGCAAAGTAAACTCTTCTATGGAAAGCTCACCCCACTGGACCTCCAAAACTTAAATCTGCATTTGGCCACATGGGTTAGACTGTCTTCCTGCCAAACATTACTACAAATATGTATCCTTAAGCTCTGAAAATGATGTCATGGAAGTCAATAAATTTTCTTGATAAATTTTTGTTGTTGAATATGAGCTGATACCTTTTTTATATACATTTATTTATTTCTGTTCTCATTTTCAAAAGGGTTTTCTTTTCCTTTCTGAGCTTTATTGCATCTTGAGAACAAAATGAGATTCCCTATATCCATTCCCCAACCATATGTTTCTATTTTGAATTATCTTATAACTTAAAATTGAGTTCCAGGATAAAGTGAGTGAATCAATTCCATATTTGCTGAAATTAATTCTTAAATGATTATGGTTTCTAAAAATAAAATAAAATAAAATCTATTTCAAGATGGTCAGAAACCCTCAGGGAAGAAGGTCTTCTAAAATTTTTACATAATTAAAAGGAAAAAGAAATCTATGTAAGTTAATTTGTACTTAGCTATTGGGTTTACATGTGGATATTAAAATGGCTACAAGCCAACTTAAAATCAAGGATGAAACAGTGTCCTCTTTTTATTGTGAAAGGAGAAGAAACAAATTAACCCACCAGGTGATAGAAGCCTTATATTTGCTGTGAGTTTTGGTGAGGTTTACTGGAGTACTTTGGCTTGGTTACTGTCAAAAAAGTATAACAAGGTCACCTTGGATAAATAGTTGCTGCTTACTATGCTATTACTGTCTTGGTGGGCATTCACACCAAAACAAACAGAGAAGAGTTACAGCCTGTATGATAATATGTTTCTGGATGGGCAAAGTTCAAGTTGTTTGACACTCACTGCATTTAATATAGAACTGGAAATGTTTACATTAATGAAACAATTGATGACTTTCTAGGCCAAAGTTTTCATCATTCTCTTACTCTTCTCTTTTACACCTCAGTGCTGTTTAACATAGTATTCCTGGTGCCTTAAGTGATATTTTCCCTCCTCTTAATGTAGTAAATTCCAGCTCATCCTTCAAGATTCAGGTTAATTGCCACTTCTTTGTGAAGCCTTCAAATTTAGACTTAGCCTCATCTCAACTTTTGACTCAGGGATCAGTATACTTCTTTATATTTTTATACTTATCACATTTTGACATTTTTTCTGTTTCATTTTAAAGTCAGATTATTAGGGTGGAAGCTCAAAAGACTAGGGATATTGTGTATTTTGTCCATTTGCTGTGTCCTCAAGGATATAGAAAAATTCCTGGCACAAAGGAGCTAGGGAATATTTGTTGAATGATTCATTTCTTAGTATGTATGGACATAGAAGCATCGTTGGAAAGGAGGAAAGAAATTGAACCAAATATAGTTTGGATCTAGTTAGGTTGTGAAGACAGAGATAGAAACATTATTATAAGCATTGGGATTGTAAAGAAGAAATGGACATTGATATAAATACTTTAGATATAAATACTTTATATAAAAGTATGAGATTTATATAAACTGATTAGATAAATGCTAGGTGTGAAATGATGGCACATATATTGAATTATAAATATATTTTTGAAGAGAAATAAGTCTGTGAATTGGGATTGTTTACTATTATCAAAAGAGATGGGTCTTGAGGGAAGGATGTAGATAACAAGACAGAAGAGTTAGGTCAAATGGAATGAAGGAATGGTGATAAAGAATGACATATTTTGTGAGGAAAATGAGCAGATCATTTATGAATAGAAATTCTAAACAACACAGTTGGAGAAAATGAGCCAAACCAAGCTCAGCTACCAATACTGTGACATTAAGCAAGAATGACATTTAACCTTCACAGGATCCAGCTTCCTAATTTGTAAGTTAGTAATAAAGCTAGGTTTTGTTATTATGGGAATCAGATGAGGCAGGATGATTCTGACATAGGCAAAAAGACATAAACATTAAGAAATAGGATATAAATTGGATAAATACTATAGTTTAAAGTATAGAGGGAAAGGTATGAAGTGAGGAATATATCCAAAATAATTGCACTTGCACTGAAGTGATAGGACTCTGAGTGATTTTTCCTCCTCATTTTATCTATATTCTAAATCATCATTGAGGAACATATATTAATTAAAAATGTGTCTTATTCAAAATGTATATTATGTATGTATAAATATATATTAATTAAAAATGTGTTTTATTCACAAAATATTTTCCTAGGGGCTGAAAAAATAAGAGTAAATAAAAGAAGCAAGATCTTCAAGAAGCTAGCATTTTAGTAGGCAGAGACAGACACAAAACAATATAGAAACATGAGATAATATGGGATAATTGTCATGACCATGGCAGAGTGATGGAGTGGGTATTGCTGCTAGAAGGAGGGATCAGGGAGGTCTCTGTTAGGAGAGCAGAGACCTATATGTTGAATAGGTGCCAAGACCTAAATGCTAAGTTGGGAGAATGCTATAAGAATTGGGACAGGGAAATGCACAGGGCATAAGCAGAATGAGCTGCATATGTTCAAGGAAAGCAAGTATGGTTGGAACACAAAGAAGCAGGGGGGGAGAAGAGGGAAGTAAGGTCAGAAAGATACACAACCACAAGATCATGAAGGACTTTTGAAACTATGGTGAGGAAATTGGATTTTATTCTCACTGCAATAGCAAGACCTTGGGGTAATTTAAACAGAGAGATGAAAGGATTTCTTTTATAGTTTAAATTATATATATATGTATATATATATATATATATATATATAATTTATATATATATTATATATATATGTATATATATATGTACACATACACACATATACAATACAGTTAGACTTCTGGATGATCAAATGAACTGCAATCTTCTTATTTGTAAATTGATAATAATAAGCATGAATTTATAATAATACACATATTCTGCATTTATATGTTGCATTGGACATCAATGGACCACATATAGCATGGTGGTCCCTTGATTATATCATCCAAGGATGTCATAGTCATCTTGCTTGTTTAAATACATTCTGTGTGTGCACAATAACAAAATCACCTAAGAACACATTTCTTAAAATATATGCCTGTCATTAAGTGAGGCATGACTACATACTTAGTACATATGAGATAAAATTTGACTGCTAGATGACAAATTGAACTCCTTCATGATTTCTTGTCTTTACACAATTTTCCAAGGTCTAGTTAGTAGAGGGTTTATGTGGTCACATACATTCTTTTCAGCATTGTTATTGTTGTTAGGTGCAGTCAAGTTGGTGTCCGACTCAGTATTGTTAGTGCTTCTCTGCTATTCATAGGGTTTTCAATGGTTGATTGATTTCTTGGGAGTGGGTTGCCGGGTCCTTCTCTCAAGCCTACAGTACCTGGTGTTCCTAGGTGGTCTCCCATCCAAGTGCTAACTAGGCCTGGCCCTCCTTAGCTTCTGAGATCTGACAGTATCAGATTCCATAGTGGTATGGCTGCAGGCCTTTCTAGCATTAGATTTTTTAAAAAGTGGGAGCAGTTTAGAATTCTCTTCCTGCAAGCTTTTATTAGTATATTTCATGATTGGTAAATATTCAAATAGTGTTTACTGAGTTATGCACAATGGGGTGAAGATAAAGTGTTGATTGGAAATACCAGTATTTGGGATGCCAAATTCTGGTTTTCTGCTTAATTTCCTATGCTGTTTTCCTTATCATTTTCTTTCCTCAAAAGTAAAAAGGGGCAGTGGTGCCTATGGAAAAGAGATGGTAAAGATAAAATGTACAAATGTTGAGCTGTGTAAATTTCAAAATTAATATTTGTACTTCTTTCCTGGCAGCACATATTTTCTAAGAAAAATAGTGAGCCAAGCTTTCTTGAGTGAACCAATCCCTGGTAGAGTGATTTTGGCCCTTAGAAAGGCACCTTGACTACTTTAATTCCCGAAAGCTTCATTCGTGATTTCATTTTTCCTTTGGAGCTTTGTACAGAATCTGCCCTCAGAAGTTCGGAGGCACAGTGGAAGAGCAAGCCGTGTTCTTCCAGCCTTTCAGTGCCTGAAACAATAAGCTTAGGAAATGCTTCGCACTCTCAGTGCTGTCCTGACTGTGGAATCTTCCTTCATGAAAACACATATTAATGGAACTTTGATGTCAATTTTAATGAGTCCATTCTGTCTTCAGTGTCTGCAAAGATAAATACTGATGCTGAAGTGCATTCCCATCTCCAAAAAAAAAATTCATATCCACAAAACCTTCTTCCTATAGAATGAAAGACTCCCAGTGTTAATGCTGTCACTGTCAGAACGGAAACATAATGGGACTTTCCCCTTTCCCCTTTCCCCTTTTTCTTTTTCCATCAGAAAAAAGAATTTTAAGAAAAGATCTATCAAAGTATCTTCCTTTTTCTTTGTTCTGCTTTTTAAAAAATAATTGTCATTTCTTGGTCATTCTGAAAGAAAAATTTAAAAAGCAAACTACTTTCAACAGCTCCCATTGGAACAAAAAGAATATGACAGTTTTCCCTACACTGTTATCCTTCAAAGTGATCTCTTCTGAAAGAAAATGATACAATTTTCAAGGATTTGTGATTTTTCTCCCTCCTTTGAAATAACACTGCTTTTTCAACAGACATATAGAGACCATGTCAACACCTGCAAGGGACTCAGAAGAAATAGAAGATGCTCTCCAGATCCTGCACCCTGGCTTAGTCTTACTGTGTTAAGAAGGACAAATCGAAAAATTACTTAAGAATTCTTAGATGTAATGCAATGATATACGAGTTTGGGATCTTAAATCAATTAGTTTCATGTTCAGATCCTGCCCTTACCTCCTAGAATCTCAGAAATATGTGAAGCACCTTCTAGGGTTTCTGTGAGGACAGACAAGATAATGAAGCATGCATACGAAGTATTTTGCATGGTTCTAGGGCCCCGAATAAGTACATTATATGCAATTGCTATTATTTCTTGGTAAATGGTGATAAGGAAAATAATTATCAGTTCAAGCAAGGTTTTAAGTGGTCATCAACAATTATGCTATGCACTTATATTCAAACATTGTAAATACATACTATGTTTTTATTTTTCCTATAGGTATTTTACATTGTTGTTTGGCATACAATGTTGGTCTCCCAGAAGCAAAAATATTTTCCGGTCCTTCAAATGAACAGTTTGGTTATGTAGTGCAGCAGTTTATAAATCCAAAAGGCAACTGGTAAGAATATTGTCTTTATCATTTTAATAAAAGTACTATATAAATTTAATGTTTTACTCCAATTGCTTTTCACATGAGTGCATGAATATACTACTAATGGATACTTGAAATATTTTCAAATGAAGGATCTCTCTTTGAGAGTTAACAACTAGAGATTAACAATTAACGATAGGGTGATGTCAAGACCAGGCATAACAGATATTTCTAAATCCTGTCTTGGTCTTTTTATAACATTCTTGAAAGATGAATATACATGAGACAGTGGTTATTTGGGAACAAAGCTCCACCTTATTATTGGCTGGGCTAATGCTTTGAATTCCTATATGGAGCTTTCCCATAAGATGTGACAATCAGCAAAGGGGCAAGGCCTTTCTTCTTTCCATCCTGTATCTACCCACCAGCTGGTATGGCTCTCCACCAACCAGAGGAGGAAAAGAGAGAGCACTGGTCTGTCCTGACAGATAGAACCCATGGAAGTGAGAAGCAGGAAGGAAAGAGAACACAGTTGGCAGGGGAGCCTAAGTCCTTTCACTGATCCGGCCTCAAACAGCAAAGAAACAAAAGAGGCCAAGCCATGGGCACAGTCTTCTAATGCACTGTTGACTGGATGCTATCTGAGGTGCAGAAAGTACAAAACCTGCATCTTGACCTTAAGGATCATGGAGTATCAGTGAGGAAGATTGGCATGTAGAATAGGCATCCAGGAATAAAACAGAGGACAGAACTAAGCGCCAACTCCTTATAATTGATGGGGTTTGTGTTCCTTTAGTGCCGCTGACTATTAAGAGCTCATTTTCTTTTTGCAAAGCCTGGCACACTACAGGGGCAAGGTTTCCTCATGAACTATGTCACTAGCCCTTCCCTGCCAATGTGCCTCGCTACCGAGGACAGGGCTGTGGCCAGCATCCAGGCAGGCCCTGGCACCATGCCAGTGCTAGGTGGGCCACAGTCAGGACAGGCAGCCTACGCAACTCTCAGGGAAAATAATGTGAAACTCGGAATCCAGACTTGCTGATTCCTTTTGACAATTGGCACTGTGCCCTTCTCCACTCCTAATTTATGACAACTGCACTGACGTTATGGAAGTAGCAGATGTGGGAAGAACTGTTTAAACATTAACTTTGCCTCAGATACTAACGAAGCTAACTTTGGGCAAAGAAAATGGTATTACTATTAATTCCTTTAATATACCGTGAGCCTTTTCTCTTGAAGGTATACATGATGTGTGCCTGTGTGCACACGTGGGCCGCCCCCTCTCCCAGTCCCTTTATTTCTTTGCTCTCTAACTGCTTGTTCTGAAGCTGATGTTTTGGTCCCTTTTTCCTTGCCTTACTTTGACTTTCTTTACAATCTGTTCTAGCCCTGACTCCATCTCTCTCTCTCTCTCTCCACCCCTTCCTTCCCTCTGACACCTTGTTAAGGCTCTAATCTGAGTTTTCTTAACTCACACTCTGTTATATTAAAAGTACAATTTTAACTGTTATGTGTGTCCTTTGTTTCTAAGAATATATACACATATTTTAGATCAGGATCTACTTGATTTTAACAAAGCCACCTTGATTCTTTTACTGGTTCTACTTATTAGATTTTTATTACACTGTGGACTTCTATTCTAGCAATAGTGGTGACATTGCTTTGATAATTCTTAAGTCTTTTTAATAGTCTCAAGTGAGTTGGATAGTTTTACAAGCAAGATTATCTCCCAAGTATAGGGCACAAGCCGGTCTCTGGCTGTAAGTAAAGGTGTGGTCTGTTCTTCCTTCCGTTCCTCCTTCAGCATAGGCAGAGGAGGGCCAACCCCTTCAGAACCCTCCTCCCACATGCAGGATGTTCAAATGTGTATGATGCAATCCTTATCACAACCTACAAAGGACCGAGCAATGTTTAAAATCATTTTCGGGAGTCCATGGTCATGATACATACTGTTTCTCTTTGTGCAATCTGACGGCCTGTCCCAGGAACAATCTGAGCTCATTATATGACTCAAAATCATTGAAAACTGTAAACACTTGTGTGACGAGGACTGACTGAAAATGAGGGGTATTTCCAATTACAGAAATTTATTTCTTCTTCTGGCCAGAACTGGTGCATTCCAGATCCTTAAAAAGAAAGGACAAATATAATGAAAATGTGTCATAGCAAAAAGGAAAAGAATAACATCTATATATGGATTGACATTACAGTTTTAATTAAAAAATTTTTTTTTATTTACTTTGAGACTATGTAACTCAGGCTGGCCTGGAACTCTTTCTCTCTCTGGCCTATGCTGGTCTTGAACTCATTGGCAACCCTTCAGCCTCAGCCTCCAGAGTGCTGTGCTATAGCTGTGTGCCACCACGGTCTGCTTTAGTTTTAACTTTTTAATTAAAAATAACTGTAGTAAAGCTGTACATATACTATAAGTGCCATAAATTGTCTCCCACAGGTGTATCTATTAGAAAATTTTAAATAAAAATTAAAGAAGAAATGTTCAATTCGATAGTGAACATCAAAGATTATATCATTTGCCAAGTGCCGTGGTACCTGCCTGTAATCCCAGTGGCTCAGGAGGTAGAGGCAGGAATATTGAAAGTTCAAACCCAGAGGCATACTGGGCAACTTAATGAGATCCTCTCTCAAAATAAAATAATGAGATCGTGTCTCAGATATGCTACTTCTACAATGTCAGTGCAACTGTCATAAATTAGGAGTGGGGAAAGGCACAACACCAATTGTCTAAACAAATAGGCAACTCTGGATTCTGAGTTTTACATTGCATTATTTTCCTTGAGAGTGCAGCTCAGTGGTAGGGCACTAGCATGTGTGAGCCTCTAGGTTCAACCACCCAAGTAATTAGGTGAGAGAGAGAGAGAGAGAGAGAGAGAGAGAGAGAGAGAGAGAGAGGAGAAAGAAAAAAAAACAAAAGAAAAACATGAATAAAGAAAAAAGAAAAAGAAAGAAAGAAATTATGTCATTTGGTACTTTGTTGTTGTTATTAGGTGTCATCGAGTGGGTATCCAACTCATAGTGACCCTACGTACAACAGGCCAAACACTTTGTCAGTGCTTCTCTGCTATACACAGGGTTTTCAATGGCAGATTGATTTTTGGGAGCGGGTTGCGAGGTCCTTCTCCCAAGCCTATACCAGCTGGGTGTTCCCAGGCGGTAGCTTCTGAGATCTGACGGGATCAGATGCCACAGGGTTATGGCTGCAGGCTAATTATGTTTTCATTATTATGTTACCAAAGGACACAATTTACTGATAAGAGATGTTTTTGGTGGTGGTGGTGTTAGGTCCTGTAGTAGCCACCTTGCATATAACAGGCGAAACACTATTGTCAGGTCTTCTGTGCTGCTCATAGGGTTTTCAATGGCTGATTGATTTTTGGGAGGGGGTTGCCTGGTCAGTCTCTCAAGCCTACAGGCCCTGGTATTCTCCGGCGGTCTCCCATCCAAGTAATAACCAGGCCCGACCCTGCTTAGCTTCCAAGATCTGACCGGATCAGATGCCACAGGGCTACGGCTGCGGGCAGATAAGATATTGGTACTTTGGTAATAACAGTAGCTGGTACTTATGGAGTACTCTTTCTTTACCAAACACAGAATACTAATAATGACTTGAAGAGCTTTGTAAATCTGAGAAAGTTTGTTTGTCTAAGATTACAGAGCTAAGAAGTAATGAAGATTGTTGTTATTGTTAGGTGCTATCAAGCTGAGTCCAACTCATAGCGAATATATGTACAACAGAACGAAACACACAGCAACACTGTGCCATGCTTCCCTATTGTTGGTGTTTCTCTGTTATTCATTGGGTTTTCAATGGCCAGTTGTTTTGGGAGTAGATTGCCAGGTCCTTCTCCCTATAAGACAGAAAGATGTTCCAAATAAGTATGTTTTTGTAGATATGTAAGGAATGAAGTAGCAGGGTATAATTGGCATTTATAATTATAACATCTAAGTTTTGTTTTAACATCACCTTTATAAAGTTTTTGAATTTGAATCAAAATTTTTGTCACACTGTCCATCATTCTTCTCCTGGCTTTACTGATAAGTGAGCCCTGGGCCAGGATAATGGTTACCATCCACCTTCTCATCCTCATAAGCAAAGAAGTCTCAATCCAAGTGAGGAGTCATACCATAGGGTGTTTCCTTCAGCTTCCTCCACTTACTGCATGTCTTTGGGACAACTGCACAATTTTTCTGGAGCACAAAGAATGCCTTTGGTACCAAATAGGCATGTTATGGGCACCTTCTGCAAGAATATAAGTGAAGTACTTCCAAAACTAAACAACTGCACATATGATATGTAAACTACTTTTACTAGTACTTTGTAGACTCAAAAAAGAAAATCAAGTTGTTATAACAATTCTCCCTACCTCTCTCCATTCCTTGACCCTCAACTATTTCTCATTTGTTATAGATTAGTTTCCATGAATATTAGATTGACTTCACCCTTTTTCTTGGTGGTGGTGACACTGGTGGTGGTGCTGGTTGTTGTTGTTGTTCTTCTCCTCCTCCTCCTTCTTCTCCTCCGCCTCCTCCTCCTCTTCCTCCTCCTCCTCCTCTTTCTTCCTCTTCTCCTTCTCTTCCTTCTTTCTTCTCCTTCTCCTTCTCTTCCTCCACCTCCTCTTCTTCCTCCTTTTTCTCCTTCTCCTTCTTCACAAAGAATGCTTTTCTGATCCCATTTCCAAAATAACTGTCTTTGTCTTTCAGTGTGGCCTTTAAATATTAGCCAATATTATCTTTATGTCTCTTCTGAAAGACAGAATTCTCTTGTCAGCAAATTGTCCTAGCATTCTATTTGACCTTTCTACTTTATTTATTCACAGAGTTTTCTTTTTCTTAACCCATGACATATATAATCCTTTTAAAATTAAATTGCGGTTATTTTTACTAACATAATTTAGTCTAGTTTTTTATTATGTAAAGATATTAGGAGTGTGACTAGAAAACATTCCTGTATTTTTAAGATTGAAAAACATTACTAGTTTTTTGTAAATAATTATTATGCTATTTCCATGTAATTAAAATGTCTCTTAGCACTATTCATATACATGTGCAAGATGCCATGTCTCTTATTAACACTGACTTTTCATTTACCTAGCCACAGATGTAAATGAGGAACCAAGTACCTTTTAAAACACTGTGCTGAAGGACCAACTTAAAGTTGACTCACCTATATTTATCACAAACTTAATACACCATCCATTTATCACACCATACTTGATATTATTTTTATTGAATTAAAATAATATTTATGACTAATTTTTAATGTCTTGGATGATTTATCATAAATAAAAGTCTGTAGTAGGAAGGACAAGTTAAATATTCCTTGCTCTGATTTGTTTTTCCTTTCTTCTATTCTGGATACAAATTTGTGTGTGTATAAGCACATTAACACACATACACACTCACAGTTTGCAACTAGCCCTTGGGAGACATTTGCTGTTCTAAAATATCTGGAACACATCGGTGATCTGTGAAAGTCCTCCCTTCCTCCATGCCAGCTAGTCATGTAATTATAAGGTTTGTTCTGTGATAATGTGTGAATGTCTGTTTTTGGAATGAACTTCACTCACAAGAGTGAAAAGAACTTTACACCTATCTAGCATCCAACTGCCTGGCACATTTCCATCCATGTAAGTCCATCTGAAGAGGGATCTGGGAAATACTAAGTGGCATAGGTGGAAATTATTTGATTTGTTTATGGCCTATATGATGGGAAAATAGTACTTCTTGCGAAGAGTTCCAGGTGAACTTTATATGGTAGAGTCAGGGATTTGAAAGGAAAGGGCATTGATGCAGATCTGGGTTTCTTTTCCACTTAGACACCTACAACTGGTTTCTTTGTACAAAAACAGAAATAGTTCTGGTGCTACCTCACAGAATGTTTATAAGGATCAAAGGCGATAATGCATGTTAAAAAGTGCTTTACAAACTGTAATATGGCTTACAATGTTGTTATTAGTCCAATTTTTCTTACTGGTAAAACAACCATCTGCCAAAGCAGTTAGGTGAAAGATTCTAGCTCATAGGCATTGATTTCTGAAATGTGGTGATCATAAAAATCACAACTCCTTCCCCAAAACAGGCCCAAGACAGGAATTTGTATCGTCAAAATGTTGTGCAGTGAATATTTCAGCTTTTGATTTTAACATCAGGAAAACTGCATATTGGGTAACTTGAAGGAAAATGCAGTTATTATTGATTCTCTTTCTTCCAGTGCAAAGGTTAATTTCTAGGGATATTTTGAGGCACAACAATAGACTTCAGATGTTTTAGTAATAATGACCTGCAGCCATAGGCCTGTGGAATCCGATCCCATCAGATCTCAGAAGCTAAGCAGGGTCGGGCCTGGTTAGTACTTGGATGGGAGACCGCCTGGGAACACCAGGTGCTGTAGGCTTGGGAGAAGGACCTGGCAACCCCCTCCCAAAAATCAATCTGCCATTGAAAACCCTATGAACAGCAGAGAAGCACTGACGATAGTGTTTCCCCTGTTGTACAGAGGGTCGCTATGAGTCGGATACCGACTCGACGGCACCTAACAACAACATGTAATAATGAGATTGATAGACTCTGAGATTGATAGACTCTGCACTGTGACACTGAAAGACCTTTATGGATCAGCCATCTCACTACTTGAGTAAATAATCTGGTAGCCAAAATGTTCTGTTTGCTGTTTTTAGGTATTGTCAAGTCAGGTCTGATTCATAGTGACCCTATGTGCAACAGAATGTAACACTACCTGACACCATGCCATGCATACAATCTTCTTTATGTTGAAGCCCATTGTTGCAGACACTGTGTCAATTCATCTAGTTGGAGGATCTTTCTTTTTATTTTGCTGACCAGCCACTCCACCAAGCATGATGTTCTTCTCCAGGGATTGATCCCTTCTGACAACATGTCCAAAATGTGTAAGATGCAGTCTAGCCATCCTTGCTTCCAAGGAGCACTCTGATCGCAGTTCTTCTAGGATGGATCTGTTGGTTCTTTTGGCAGTCCATGGTATATTCAGTATTTATCTCCAGCACCATAATTCCAAAGCATCAACTCTTCTCCTGTCTCCCTTATTCAATGTCCAGCTTCCACAAGCATGTTGTTGTTTTTATTGTTAGGTGCCATCAAGTTGAGTCCGACTCATAGCGACCCTATGTACAGCAGATCAAAATACTTCCAGATTCTGTGCCAGGCACCCAATCTTATATGATGTGACTAAAAATACCATGGCATGGGTCGGTGACATTTTCATCTTCAATGTGACATCTTTAGTTTTCAACACTTTAAAGAGGTCTTTTGTAGCAACCCCGCCCCCCAAATTCTGGGACAACATTAAATAATAAAATTCCTTTTTAATGTATGCCAATGAGTTTAACTATTAAATTTGTAATAGTAATAAAAGATGAACTCTCTTCAACTGTCTTCCCCCCCCACCCCCGAGAGATGCAAGTTCTTTATGAGAGTAAGTTTTCCATCATGAACTCCTTTTATACTAGCAGGTAACCTTTAAAACTTGCCAAGTTGTGTTGTCAATGGCCCAGAGCAATATAAGAACAATATATCCATTCATATACTATATTATGAAATATCTCATATAAATGTAAATACTACATACAATAGTCTTCTAATGAAAAGGAAATATCTTCTTGAATGTCTGATAGATATTTCAAACTTAAAATATCTCATACTGAGCTGGGCACTTTAGCCTACACCTGTAATCCCAGAGACTCAGGAGGCTGAGGCAGAAGGATTGGGAGTTCGAGACCAGAGGCAGCCTGCGAAACTTAGGCTCTGTCTCAAAAAATTCGAAAAATAAATGAAAGAAAGCTGAGGGGACAGGTTAGTGGTGGAATGCCCTGGGTTCAATCCCCCTGTACCACAAAAAAATAAAATGAATGACTAAATAAATAGTAAAATATCTTACACTAAACTTCCAAGTTCCCTCTATCTCAAAGTCTGGCTCTGCTGACAGAATTCCTCTTATCTTATAGTGACTCATTCTTTTAGTTTCTTAGCTAGAAATCTTGGAGTCATCCTTGACTCTTTTCTTCCTTCCTTCTTTTCTTCCTTCTTTCCTTCCATATTTCTTTCATTCCTTCCTTTTTTTCTTCCTTCTTTCCTTTCCTCACTTAAGTTTTATTTCAAAGTCAACCCCTCAAGAAATCCTACAGGCTCTATGTCCACAACCTATCTTAAATAAGACCACTGCCTACCGCCTGCTCTCCCGCCAGCCACTATGAGCCTCTGTCATCTCTGCTGGCGTCATTTCAATCACCTTCTAAGCACTTTGCTTATTTCACTTTCACTCCAATAAAATCATTTTCAACAAGGCAGCCTTCAGAATACCCAAAATATATCAGATCACTGCGCTACTCTAAATCTTCCAAAACCTTTCTTACTTCATTCAGAGAAAGGGAGGAGGCCTTGTAATTACATACAAGTCACTCTATGATGTGGCCTCACTATCAGCCTGGCCTCAGCACCAACCACTTTCTCCCCTATACCCTCCACTGCCGCCATAGGACTTTTGCACTTGTTCCCATACCCTGGACTACCTTCAACCAGTCTTATGGCTTCTTCCTTTATAGCCTTCAAATCTTAATTTAAACATTAGCTTCTCAGTGAAGCCTCCTCTAACCATTCTAATAAAGGTTACACCACTCAACCCTGGTAACTCCATCCTGCTTATTTTTCATCCAAAGCACTAATTACTACCACCGTGTGTTTTAGTTAGTAGATTATCTGTCTTCTCCCACTAGACTGTAAGCTCTGAGGCCAGAATTTTTTGAGCTATGTATTCCCTAATGTATTCCCAATACCTAGAGTTGACCGTGGCCCGTGGTAGATGCAGTTACCATACACAGCCTCACAGGTTGTACACTGCACAAGCCCCAGGCATATGGTTCTCCTGAGAATGGTACTCCCTGGAGTTGTTCAACATGTCATCCCCATAGGAGCTCAACAAACATTTGTTGAATTAAATAAAACAAAATGTTTGGCCAAACTATTTTAAGTACACCTCTGTCAGTAATCTTTAGAAAAAAAATCCTTGGTATTGAAGGAATACTGGGATAGTTTAAGATCCACAGACCAAAGGAAGATATTTATAACGGCTCCTGGATTGTGGGCTTGAAGCTATCCTACCTACACCACCATAAATACTGTTTGCTAACTAAACAAAGCTTTTCGAATTCCACTGGAGGTGGGCAGATTGGCAGTGTTTGGGGAATCCACATAATCACTATTTTCCCACGAGATAATTGAACAGTAAGTGTTATTTAAAGTAGCCTTGGAAGACGTCCCAGTTTCACTGTAGGGAAGGAGAAGTTTATGTCTTGGGATTTGGTTTTGTTTTGTTTTGAGAATCCGCACACATGGCTGCTCATGCAGCTCTTCTGCATGGCTGAAATTCAGTGAGATCCATGACTTCAAAGAAATTTCACCTGTTTCAACAGTCTGCCCACCAACGTATCCTGTTCCCCATCTTCATAACATTCTGTCCTGGTGTGTCTCTTCCTGCTACAGCACAATCCATAAAATTTTACAGATAAATATATCAGGCTCCCTCACTTCCTGTCTGATTAACTTAAGAATGTCCCCACTCCCCGGGAGTGGCTGCGGGTGATGTCATAGGCTTTCCTCATGAGCGTGAGTAGTCAGGAAGAGGATCCGGTGGAGGCCTCAGAGTAGAAGTGAGCAGTCTGCTGGCGAGTTTGCCAGTAAAGGAGGTGGGTAGTGGTCTGTGGAACCTTCCCTCTCGTCTCTGACGTGGCCTGGAGGCTGCTTTCCAATGGATTTCCCCAGGTGTGAGGAGTGAGTCATATGACAACACCCTAATTTCTCAACATCAGCAGAATCGCCTGGTACCCCACCATTGTTGCATTGTCTACTGTCATGTGTTAAGAGTTTAAGGCAGCATAGTACTGCCAGAGATATGCTTGTGTTTCTCCAGGGAATTTTGAGCATGTTCATGTCTTTGTTGAGTGGTACCCAGCCGAGCAGAGGCACACCTCGCTCCTTTTGTCTGATTAAACTACCAGGCCCACAGTTCTCATGGGGCCAGAGGTGAAGTCCTAACCCCTCTGGGACCTCCAGGTTATCAAATCTTGAATTCTCAGCTGGGGTAGGCGGAGGTGAGGGGCAGAGCACCCAGGGACTGCTTGGTCCAGAGGAGACAGCACCTCTTGCTTTGTGCCTTCTTATGGAGACAGCAGGTGGTCCAGCCTCACTTCTGGAGGCTCAGAGGAACAAAATGCGTAACACTAGCCCAGAGACATCTTTTGTTCCTCCATGTGTCTCGCTTTGTCTGTGGTGAGGACATATGGAAATGTGCATAATAGAAATCACCTGAATTGAGCCAGGCGCAGTGGTACAGGACTATAATCCCAGTGGCTCCGGAGGAAGAGGCAGGAGGATCACAAATTCGAGACCAGAGGCAATCTGCATAATTTAGCGAGACCCTGTCTCAAAAAAGGTAAAAAAAAAAATGGGCTAGGGGTACAGCTCAGTGGTCCAGCACTTGCAAAACATGCAAGCTCGAGGCCCTGGGTTCAACCCTCAGTACCGCAAAGAAAAAAAAAAGGAAGTCACCTAAATTACCACATTTGGTATTACCTGAACATACCACCATGTGTCTGTCAGCTTGTCATACTGTGGGGACTTGCATGTTGCTGTGATGGTGAAAGCTGTGCGATTGGTATTTCAGATACCAGCAGGTCCACCCATGAGGGAAAAGGACCCGGCAGCACATTCCTGGAACAATTGTCCATTGAAAACCCTATGAGTAGCAGAGAAGCACTGTCACATATGTTATTGTTGCTGTTAGGTGCCATCTAGTCAAGTCCAACTCACAGCCACCCTATGTACAACAGAACAAAACACTTCCCAACACTGTGTCATGCTCTGCACAATATCAATGCTTCTCTCCTATTCATAGGGTTTCCAATGGCTGATTGTTTTAGAAATGGGCTTCCAGGTCCTTCTCCCAAGCCCACAGCACCTGATATTCACAGGTGGTCTCCCAACCAAGGGCTAACCAGGCCGACCCTGCTTAGCTTCCAAGATCAGGCAGGATCAGAAGCCAGGATGCTACAGCTGCAGACACTGTCAAATATAGTGCCAGAAAATGAGACCCCCCCACCCCAGGCTGGAAGGCATTTAAGAAATGCTAGGGAAGAGTTGCTTCCTCAAAGTAGTATTGACCTTAATGACAGGAATGAAGCCCCTGGGACCTCCTTTTGCCAATGTGGCACGACTCAAAATGAGAAGAAAGTGTCCGCAACAATGCAATAACATAGGAAGATTGTGCGTATGGCACAGTCTCAGGCAGTGTTTGGTTCTAGTACATATAGAGGCATCCAACTCACAGGACCTAACAACAACAACAGACGTACCGTGGCCCTACCTGCCTTTGCAAACAGTGTAGCCTGGGCTCAGTGTGCCCATATGTTTTCACAGGAGAGCATGGCAGGCATCTGGTGTGAAGTCTGCTTCTATGCCACATAGCCACTTAGAATAACTGTGGGCTCACCCTCTGCTTCTGGTTTCTACTTCCTGATGGTTTTAGAACTCAACTCAGCCATTCACATATTTTTACCAGTCAGGTCCTAGGACAGGCCTTTGTGTATCCAAGAGGAAGAGGAAGGAGGACAGCTTGAGGGTTTCGAACTTCATTTTCAGGACCAGCACAATCGCCTCCGACTGGCCATTTGATCACCAGCAAGTTGCTCATCTCTCTGTCTCAATAGCTCCATCAGTAAAATGGAGACAACATAAACTCAGGATTTTTTTTTTGCAGATTACATAGATAATGTTTGGGAGGCCTCACACCCACTATAAAATGTCGTAAGACTTACTGTAAGTAACAGGAATTCCCAGAATGCCAAAGAGCAGGTCCACACTTCCTATGATAGCCACCTGGTATTTTCTCCTCTGCAAAGACTTCAGTCAGCTCTTGTATAAAAACATAATAACTTTGATGCTTAGCATATAGGTGGAGGCTGAACTGAAGACAGCTGGCAGAACAGCAACGGTATATCCTACCTTCTTGGCGTGGTTGATTTTGTTCATCTTTTTAAAAAATTCTTTCCTTTACTTGGACCAAAAAAAAATTAGCTTCTCAATTAAAAATAGAATTAAGGATTTTCTATTTAACTTTTCCTCAACCAAGAAGTTTCTTTTAAATAATAATATAAGCCGACACCATAGCAAAAGCCTGTAATCCCAACAACTAGGGAAGCTGAGGCAGGAGGTTCACAAGTTCGAGGCCAGAGGCAGCCTGTGCAATTTAGGAAGACCCTTTCTTAAAATAAAAAAATTAAAAAGGGGGCTAGTGGTGTAGCTCAGTGATGGAGTGTTTGTCTATTATACGTGAGGTCCTAGGTTCAACCCCCAGTGCTGAAAAAAAAATAATGTAGAACCCTTCATTCATTGGTTTGTTTGGGTTTTCATTCATTTGCTCTCTAGGTAGTTATTCTGGCCCTCCTCTACCTTTTAACTCTAGTTGAGGACCTAGCTCTCAGAGCAGGAAGAGCCAGAGGGATTTCCAGGAGGAAGGGATCTAGCAGGAGATCTAACTAATGAGAATTTTCCAGGTACAGATAGCATGTGTGAAGGCCTGGAAGCAAGAGAGAATCTGATTTGGAGGAGGAACTGAGTTCCATATGACTGAAATACTGGAGTGCCAGGAAGGCAAAGGAAAGAACAAGGTTGAAAAAGAAAGCAAGGGCCAGATGGTCTCTATTTCTTTCTTACACTTTAAGATGTATCTGGGCCACAAAAATCAGAGGAATTCTGGGTAGTCCCCCTATGAGTGGAGACCAAGGACTCGTACCCATGGAGAACACTAAGCTGTTGGAAGGGAGTTTTCACAGTGCAGAGATTTAGGAGATTCCTAATTTCCTGAGGGGTCATGAATTTGAAGAATACCAGATATGTTCAAACATGCATTCCAAATCCTGCTGCTGAGTCCCTCCCACCATGAAAGCTCACATCTAACATTCAGATTTCTATCTTTTTCAAAAACCGTAACTTATGTGCCAGATATTATTGTCATTCTGACTGTGGGTAATATTTTAACAGGTAAATTATGCTAAATTATATGCTTATGTTGTTGTTGGGTGCCATCGAGTCGGTATCTGACCCATAGCGACCCTCATAGGGTTTTCAATGGCTGACTGTTTCGGGATTGCCTTGGGAGTGGATTGCCAGGTCCTTCTCCCATTTTTGCAGTGCTGGGAATTGAACTCGGGACCTCAGACACTGCAGCACAGCGCTCTACCAACTGAGCTAAATCCCAGTCCATTGTTTTTATAAGAAGACAAAAATCCTTTAAGTCTAACCTTAATTAAACCTTCATTGAATTAAACTATCATAAAATGTTTTATAATGATAACTTTTATAAGATAGAGAAGGTTCTTATTGAACTGTAAACTGTTTTTCATCCTTTCCTGTCCATTTTTGTATTATTTGACCATTTTAATGTTTGTTCCACAGGGAACTAAGTCATATCTTTGAGTTCATTTGTATTAACTATTTTACTTGCCATGTATTTTAAGCAGTTTTGCTAGATTTAATAAACAGGAGTCTACTTTAGTTTTTCTGTATCTACTGTTGCACTTAACATGAGACACATGTTTGATTGATAGGTACATTATTAATACAGAAAGCTTATGAAGGAATTTTAATTTCATAGATAATCTAATGCTTTCTGATTTTGACAAGAAAAAAAATTGAAGCAAATATGCTTTCTTAGTAACTGAATGTTGCAGAATAATTAACCTGCTACAGTTTCTAAAGATCAAACAGTTACATGGGCTCTTTCTCTCCAAACCTCTGGGGACATGCACATCTAGGAAATGCTTCTGCCCAGGAGAGTATAGTATCTAGTGTAGAAGCTCTGCAGGAAGTGAAACTAACAAAAGGAAGGATGTGAGCACCAGTCTCATCCTGCATTTTAGATATGCACACATTGTTACACCTAATAAGGAGAGCCCCATAATATATTTGGTCAGCAAATTTTGGTGAGGAGCCCCTTATGAAGATAATAAAAGTAAAGCCACTTAGCTAACTTGTCCGCTCTCTAAATGAGTTCATAAGACAGCACTTAGGGTATAGAAATCACTCAACAAATGTTAGTTCGTGCTTTTGGGTTTCAATATGATTTCATTCTTTAAAATTATACGGGCCAATATGGCAATCTCAAGTCACATGTGGCTATTGGGTTCTGAAATGTAACTTGTCTATATTGAAATGTGCTCTAAGTATAAAATACACATTTAATTTCAAAGGCTAACTAAGGAAAAGAGAATTAAAAGTAGCTCATTAATAATTTTTATATAGACTGCATGCTATTTTGGATATATTTCATTAAATAAAATATATTGTTAAAATTAATTTCAACTGTTTCCCTTTATTTTATTAATGTCATTGGCTACTAGGAAATTTAAAATTACATATCATTGAGGGTCTTGGTCAACTAAGAGGAAGGAAAGCAATTTATTATACCTGAACAAATATGAACTGTTCACTTACACAAAATTAAAATTATTGTGTTTGACTAATCTGTGATAGGTTTTATTTTTACTATGCTATACTTAACATGTTATGACTAATGAAAACAACTCTTTTTTAGGCTACTGGTTGGTTCACCATGGAGTGGATTTCCTGAAAACCGAATGGGAGATGTGTACAAATGCCCTGTTGACCTGTCCACCACCACGTGTGAAAAACTGAATTTGCAAAGTAAGTTGTAATTAGCAATGTGATTTTTTACAAACACAAAATCTCATTTGTCAAAAACTCAGCTGAAAAATAATAGCAAAAACAACTCTTCTTTTGTCTCACAGAAATGTAGACAGCTTATGCCTTTATCTTTTTAGTCATATGGGTTCCAATTGTATCCAAATTTCCAAAAAAGTGTGAAGATCTAATTGACAGGATACATGGGAGATGTGCTGCCTCCTGGAACATCTTCCCAGGACCATGGACAGGTTCCCATCAATGCTTAGGATGGTTCTGCAATCACTTGCAGAAATCTGAGATTACCCATATTATTCTCCCTCCTCTTTCAAAAAAAAAAAAAAACCCATTATGTATAGAAGCATCAGTTCTAGTGCCAGGGTTGGAGGTGCCAAGAAACTCTTGTGTTTCAGATATCTAAATATCACATTTGAATAAAAACATCAGGATTTGGAATTATTTGGTATTTTAATTATCCTCAACTCAATGTCTTCTGCTACAATGCCAAAATGTACTAAAGATGCAAAACTATAAACCTAAACTAATAATATTTCCATACAATATGTTCTGATGTAATTCAAAATCACTTAATTTGATCATCATGATAGCATCAGCAGCATCAAAAAAAGAAAAGCAGTGCTGAGGAGTCACAGAGTTCTAAAGAATTAAGGCATAAATTAGGGGAGGACAAAAGTCAAGATAAGCATTTCAGTGGTTGAGAATTAGAAACAGGGCTGGGCACGGTGGTGCAGGCCTATAAACCCAGTAACTCAGCAGGCAGAGGCAAGAGGATCACAAGTTCGAGACCAGAGGCAGTCTGTGTAATTTAGTGAGACCCTGTCTCAAAACGTAAAAAAAAAAAAAAAAAAGGGCCAGGGATGCACCTCAGTGGTACAGCACTTGCAAAGCATGCAAGTGTGAGGCCCTGGGTTCAAGCCCCAGTAACACAAAAAAATAAAAATAAAAAAGCAAGGGGAAGAGCATTTCTCACACATCTCTGTACACCTAATATTTAGCATAATTTCTGGCTTTTAGGGGCTCAGTAAGCATATTTTCAATGAGATGGGAGGAATATGAGTGGTATCAAATGCTACAGAGATTGAGGTGTGAGGGCTGAATAAATATCTTCAACTTATTTAAAGAAGTTACGAGTGAAGAAGATCAGTGATCTCCTGAATAATCACCATATATGCATATATTTTCAGTGATAAATGTATATACATTAGGAATGAATTTAGAAAGTTTTATTATATGAACTGGAGATGTGGCTCAGTGCAGAGCCTCACTTATATGAGGCTATGGATTCAATTCCCAGCACTGAAAAAAAAATATGATATCACGTTTAATCTGTCCTATCACTCTTAGCTTTTGAACAATTACCCCAATGTATATATTTTTGTTATTTTTGAGCTATGTACATGTACTAATATATTATCTTCTTATTAATACATTTGCGTGAAAATAGATTTAAAAATAAAAACATGCATATAGAAGTTCTATTATTTTTTTTCTGTGCTCCAGTGGATCATTTTTTATGTAACTTCTTCCCTTACACTGCCTGCAGCTCTAGCCCTGTGGTATTGGATCCCATCAGATATTGGAAGCTAAGCAGTGTCAGGCCTGGTTAGTACTTGGATGGGAGACCGCCTGGGAACACCAGGTGCTGTAGACTTGGGAGACAGACCCGGCAACCTACTCCCCAAAATCAATCCAACATTGAAAACCCTATGTACAGCAGAGAAGCACTGACAATAGTGTTTCGCCTGTTGTACGTAGGGTCGCTATGAGTCGGATACCGACTCAATGGCACCTAACAACAACAACATTCCCTTTCCCTATATATCCAGTTAGTGCTGCCGGGAGAAATAAAGGATTTAGGAGTGGGTGAGTAGTGAACAGGTACAAGGAGTTAAAGTCAACCTCCATTTCTAGAAGTTGAGTAATGAAGGAGAGCTGGGAAAACAGTTCTGTGGAATGCCAGGCTTAAGAGATGCTCTTTGCAGAAAAAGGAGATGATCCTAGTTGTAGGAGAGTGTCAGGAGGTATCCAAAAGGGAGTGACTATTAGTTAAAGATAGAGTTAACTGGATGGGATTAATATCAATGGTGCCTGGGAAAATGAGTCTTAGAAAGAACACTCCCTTCTCTAAGACAAAAAGATAAGAGAGCAAAAGGAGGAGGTGCAGGAATGATCCTCACATTGAGGTGAGAGGAGTGGAGGTTACCCTGAGAGTAGGATTCATCTTTTCTGCAGTAGACAGGTTATTCACTGAGTGGCAAGAACTGGGTTCAGCTGAGGCCTTGAGAAGAAAGGTGAAGTCTTATAACAATCACCCTGGAAATGAGGGAAGGAATCCAACTAAGGATAAATGAAAGTGGCAGTGATGGGTTGGCCAAGATTACAGGACATGAGTAAATGATATTATTAAGGAGAATTGCAATGTTCAATAGCACAAGAATGGATATAGTAGTTGATGTCTTAGTTCAGGGAGAGAGGAGGTAGGAGAAATTAATTTCTTCTTTTACCTGGCTAGTCTCATGATTTCCTTTTAAAATTCACCTACCACTTTCAGCAAGTCTGCAGTTGTAGCACCCTGGCATCCGATCCCATCTGGTCTCGGAAGCTAAACAGGGTCAGCCTGGTTAGTCTTTGAATGGGGGACCACCTGGGAATACCAGGTACTGAAGGCTAGGGAGAAGGACCTGTCAATCCAGTCCCAAAACAATCCACCATTGAAAACCCTCTGAATAGCAGAGAAGCACTGACAACAGTGCCAGGCATGGCACAGTGTTGGGGAGTGTTTCGTTCTGTTGTACATAGGGTCACTGTGAGTCAGACCCGATTTGACAGCACCTAACACCACCACTACCACTTTCAGCCTGATCCCACCAAATGGCATTCATTTAAGAGTATTTTTTACAGTCCAGATATAAAGAGCATTAGATAGAGCCAATGTGACTAGAAAGAGCAGAAATGGCCAACAGAGGTTAATATTGTTCTCACATGTATCTTGTTTGGTCAGAATATTGTTTGATTTTTAAATTGGATTTAAGTACATTTTCTAGAGCTCAGCCCCTGATATCTTCCCCTCATCAGTGAGCTGCCAGGTCACTGAGGCATCTCATTCCCTCCACTTCATTATATAATTCTAGCTCCTAGAAGAGTGATACTACATTCAATGCGGTGTAAAACATGTTTGTTTTTTAAAAGAACTTAAGTAAATGGTACTGATTTAATCACTTAAAAAAATCTTTTTCCCTTTGAAAGCTTCAACAAGCATACCAAAGGTCACTGAGATGAAAACCAACATGAGCCTCGGCTTGACCCTCACAAGGAACATGGGAACTGGAGGGTTTCTTGTGAGTGTTTACCTCTCAAATCTTCATTTCTGTCAGGAAATTTCTAGTCAGTGTCTTCTCACCACCCCTCCCATCAAAGGAGATTTAAACATTAGAGCTTGGATAGCCAACACAAAATAACAATTTGTTGGTATGTAGACTTCTTGGATAGTCAGCAAAACCATTGTCACAGAATGTTTGGAAAAAAGTGGGGAGAGAGCATAAAGAACACAGATTGTTTGGTCATGGAAGGTATGCTCAGTAGTTACTGATAAGGTCAAAACCCCAGGTCTCATTTCTACTTCCTAACAGAACATTAAGTTAGATACTGTTAATTGAGAAAGCAGGTTTCAAAGTTAATGAGTATTTTTGTTTTTAATCATTTGCTATAATGGTTGGTGAATCTGATATTATTTAAGGGATGGTGAGGTCTTATTGTATCTTATGTCAGCTTTTACCCTTACTTTGTTTCTAAAATGCTATGAAAAATATCACAAATCAATAAAATAGAAGACTTTATTTAACAAGTGGTCTGAGGACAATTAATTGGTTATTAATTCATGCATCCAAATAGACTTAAGTGAATTAAAGAGCTAATATAAAAAATCTAGAAGAAAGTGGAAATTTTCTGAAGGAGAGAAGAATTTCTACATTTACAAGTAATAGAAGAAATAATATAGGAAATTGTTGAAAAGATTCGACTATATAAAAAATGAAAATTGTCACACAACAAAGAAGAAAATAGTTGAAAGGCAAATAAAAATTCAGTCATATCTACAATTTCTACTTGTTCATAAAGGAATAGCTCCATTGTATAGCCCTGTTATGATTGTCTTAGGAAGCTCAATTTTACTTTGTGTTTTATCTATGCCATTGATACAACTTAAAAGTTGACTTTATAATGGGATTATTCTCAAAATGTAGCAAATTTTGAACATTGTCATTTCTATTTGTAGTAACAAATATTTGTATTCAGACAACTTTGTTACCATCAAGTAAATTAAATATTGATTATAATATGTTACATGAGTATATAAATGAATATTGAAATGAGTCTTCATGGTTTATGATGATTCAAAGTGTTTATAATAGAGTTGCTTTCATTTTTTCTTTGTTTTAAGATTAAGTTAGGAGAGGAGCATATTGAGAATTAAAGTTGGTAGAATATACTTCAAAACACTTTTAATCTGTTACTCTAGATAAAGTAAAATAAAACTGCAAGAGAATTTGAGAGATTAGTTTAATAATCAATGTAGCAAGAAGACAGAGCAAAAGTGAGAGTGAGTGAGAAAGAGAAACAGTTTTCTTTACTCACCTAAAAGGTCAGAATCATAATATACTCTTAAAAATGATGTGGAAAACACTGACAATCATCACATTTTTTTGAACCTTCTTAAGTTCTGGGTTTAAAGCAAGAATGTTCTGGCATTAACAATTGGCATATTCTAATTTCAACATCTTAATGCTCTTTTCCATTGCTTGTGAAACAAAAAGAATGTATTCATGCATACTTCATGAGTTATTTTTCAAGTTGAAAAAAAACTTAAGGATGCAAATATAGGAATCAATAGTTGGTATCTATTATATGGTAAACTAACCAGGAACATCAATAATGACTTTTTCCTAACTAATTGGCAAAATGCATCAGATTTATAAGAGGGAAATTATGCCTTGTTCATTTGGCATGAAATATGACCACAGCTGCTTCTAACTATTAAGCTACTAACAGTTAAACTAGGTCAAATAAATTCTTTTTGTTTTTCCAAATGCTTCTTGCAAGTCTACACTTTTCTGTTCAATTTTAATAAATGATCTTTACATAGCATCAATGCTTTACATGTTTTACATATGATCCCCAGCTTTACCTAATATTAAACTCTGTAAACAATTTTTATCATCTTCTCTTTCCTGCTTTTCTCCTTTTCATTAGTGATTTTACCATTATTCAATGATTGAATCAGAAATCGTGGGTATTCATTTAAGGAGTACTGAAAAGGAGAGAATTGGGATTCTGTAAATGGAGATATTAATGATTGGAGTATGGTTGTTGTGGGCAAGGAGACAAGCACCAGCAAGCTTTGGTGGCTGAATAAATTAGGAATAAAAATAAGGAGTTTTGAAGTCCTCAAAATAAAGAAATACTTTATAGCAAAGTTAAAAACTGGCAGTCCATGAACCTTGTGTATGTTTGTTTAGCTTATAGAGTGTTTTCTAAACTGTAGATTTTCATACATAATTTGCCTTCTATAACTCTCTAAGAGGGCTTGGAGTATAGCTCAGTTGGAATAGTGTTTGCTCTGCAAGCTCTGAGAACATGGGATCGATCCCCAGCACTGCAGAAATGGAAGAAGGATCTGGCATTCCCAAAACAACCCTGAAACAATCAACCATGAAAAACCCCCATGAATAACGGAGGAGCACTGAACAGTGCTGGATGTTGCACAGGGTCAGGGAATGTTTTGTTCTGTTGTACGTAGGGTCACTATGAGTTGGACCTGACTTGATGGCACCTAACAACAAACAACAAACTCTCTTAGAAAAATTGGAGCATCTGTTTCATAGAAGTGGCCTGTACCATCCGTGGGAAATGAGTTCTTTATTCAACATGATGTCTATACATGGACCATGCAGTCCTTGAGGATTCCTGGCTGGTCCTTGGAATCACTTGGGTTCATGGTTTCTGCTGTGTAATTTGAAGGAAAGGACAGAAAGAAACTGATGTTCCAACTGTAACAGCAACAACCATGATGGCTAACACTTATGCACACTATTGCAAGTGTTTTGTGTCTAGAGACCACTCAATTTTCACCACAACCTTAAAAGACAGGATACAGGAATATCCTCATTTTATAGATGAAGCCCCTGAGGCCCAAGAAAGTAAGAGTCAAAAAGTCAATTTTGTACTCTGTTTCCTCCTGGGTGTTCTCTGGAAGGAAAATACCCTTTCTCTGGTTTGGTAGGTGACCTGATAGGCTCCTCCCTTCAGTGACACTGGCCCCTGAAGGTGCCATCGTTGCTCCTCCTCCTGGGAGGCCAACCGCTGGGCACAAAGTATCTTCCATCTTCTCTATCACTTCTGCCCTCCCCAATGGACTGTCTCACTCAAAAGTACTCTTGACTTATCAGTCTTAAGAGTTGACAATTCTTTATCCCTTGAAAAAGAGATTATTCTTTAGTTCAACCAATGGAGAGGTAGAAGGGTAGCATTTTCTGTGTGTCCACTTACGGTTTTCTCCTTTCTTTGAAGACATGTGGTCCTCTCTGGGCACAGCAGTGTGGAAATCAGTATTATGCAACTGGTGTTTGCTCTGATGTCAGTCCTGATTTTCAGCCCTTGGCCAGCTTTTCACCTGCAATTCAGAGTAAGTCATAAATGTGTGGAAGGTCTGGGCAATGCCTTACGTGTAAAGGGGGAGGGTAGTTTTTATGAAGTCCCCTCAACCCCTCTGTAAGTATCATTTTATATGGCTGTGAAGTTTGACTTACCTATGGAAATCTGCTTCTTTCATCTTTTTCTATGTAGCCTGCACTTCCTTCATAGATGTTGTGGTTGTATGTGATGAGTCAAACAGTATTTACCCCTGGGATGCAGTAAAGAACTTTTTGGAAAAATTTGTTCAAGGCCTGGATATAGGTCCCACAAAGACACAGGTATGGACATCAATAGTGCATAAACTGATCCATGGCTTGCTTTCTGAGAAAACAGTGTTACATAAGAAGTCCTTACTTCTGCATTTGCCAAATATTCATATTAAATGTATTTAATGGTAACCTTGAAAGTTAATGGAAACTTGTAATACTATGGATTATTATCCTACCTATTATTTGTCCAGTGCTATTGACCTTAGAGTTTTATTTCTAACTACGCATCAAGGGTAATCCTCTTTTGGTTGCCTATTTGAGTCCCTCTGAACCCATGAGTACACTAACACATTTTAAAATTGGGTATGAATTTTTTATATCCATTTGGACTAATAATGAATTTACCTTGTTTACTTTTTGGTGGTAAAACAATTATCTTTGGATTCTGGGAATTTAAGTAAAATTCTACCATTTATTATTTTACAGTCTTTTATGCCATTCTAGTCTAGCCTTGCCCTTTAACACAGGACCAAGACTTCTCAATATGTTAATATAACTATGTTTTAGGTCTTTAATTTGCTTTTATGTCTTCTTGAGGTAGGCAAACAAAACCTAGGAACAGAAAATTCATGATTCTGTAAGAAGACTGAGTAGTATTTATTTAAATATGTCACTGCTATCCAGGAGGCTGAGACAGGAAAATTTCTAGAGCTCAGGAATTTGACACCAACCTGGGCAACAGAGTGAGACTTCAACAAATAAATAAATAAATAAATACTCTATTCCTGGCTTTTTGTTCTCTTCTTCCTCCTCTTCTTCTTTATCCTCAGCCTTCTTTCTTCTTCTCTGCTTCTCAAGTCATGATCCTATCTCAAAGAAAGAGTTTCAGGAATATCATATTTCTCACCATCTTACTTGTGCATCATATACTACCTCCCAGGCAAAAATACCAGATTAAACTTAGAAATCAGGACTTGTGCCCTCCACCTTCTTACATATTGACCTCAGAGAGCCCTGTGTCTTTCAGTGCCCTGTTACCATTTCTTGTTCATAAAATCTCATCTCCAAGGCTTAGAGAATGATTTCAATGCCTGAGAACAAGGACATTAATAGAAGGGTGTGCTCTTTTTTTAAAAAAATTTTTTTAATTTATTTATGTTTTATTTTTAATGTACAACTTAATGGGTTTCATTATGAATTTCCATACTGGAATATCATTGTACATTGCTCATGATCACTGCCACCACCACACTCTCATGACACCTCTCCCCCTATCCCCTTAATCCTCATCAGTGGTCCCCTTTCTACTTGATTTCTTGTTTGTGTGTCTCTCTCTCTTTCTCTTTCTCTCCCTCTCTCCAGATTTTGACCTAAGGGCAAAATATGTGATATTTCCTTTCCTTTCTCTCCCTACCTTTTCTTCTTGTCCCCTCCTCCTTCTCTTTAATCCATTATCTTTCCCTGCATAGGTCTCTCTTACTTTCATGGCCTATATATTTTAATATTGATTATATATTGAAATATAACATTTACATATGATGTTTGTCTTTCTGGGTATAGCTTATTTCAATTAAAATGATGATCTCTATTTTCACCCATTTTCCAGCAAAAGCCATAACTTTGTCCTTCTTGATCTAAAGGACTTAAAAATGTTCCCAGACATCTTGTTCAGAAACCCTTCTTTCAAATCTCTCAAGTTAAGACTCTCTCTAATGGAATTTTCTCTGAAATCCAGAAATCCCCTGCCCTCACATGCCCATCCAGCAACTTTCTTCCAGAGATTCTCAAGCCCCTAATAGAGGAAATCCACCAAAGTAAATAAATTCAAATTGTGATATATTGCTTAGTATTGTATTATATTGTATTCAACTCTGATTCATTGTTACATACTTACTATCAGTTGATGAGACATTACACTTCATCTATGAGTTTGCAAGCCTATCTCCACTAATAATAAGTTCATTTATATCTATTTTAATCTTTCTGTTATAAACCTTGTTCTAATATTTAATATTCATCCATATGAAATATTCATCCTTAGTAAATATTATTAAATATTACAGGACAGTGCTTTAAAATCTATTATTCTTCTCTTGAAAATAAGATCATAAGCCATAACACATCATCTTCCTTGGCAACAGTACTTCTATTGTATGGTGATGGCTTCTAACAAAGATGCTATTCCATTGAAAGGAAAATAACTATCAAGAACAGAATTAGAAGTGGGTCCCTAGAGCTGTCAGCCTGTGTGTAAATGCACTTTTGATTTTTATTATTGGTTAAGTAGAAATTATTTATAATCTAATGACAGTCCATTAATAAACTTCTATTCTTTTGAAGGTGGGGTTAATTCAATATGCTAATGATCCAAGAGTTGTGTTTAACCTGAACACTTTTAAAACCAAAGATGAAATGGTTGTAGCAACATCCCAGACATTCCAAAGTGGTGGGGACCTCACAAACACTTTCAAAGCAATTCAATTTGCAAGGTAAGTTTTGATTTTAAAATGCCATTATTTTTTCAGTACTGAGGGATTGAGGGGTCTTGGTACATGCTAGGCAAGTACTCTACCACTGAGCTGTACCCTCACCCCCTTTTGTATTTTTTTAAGACAGGGTCTCACTAAATTGTGCAGTCTGCTTCTGGCCTCAAACTTGCAGTCCTCTTGCCTTAGCCTCTTAAGAAGCTAGGATTACAGGCATGTGCCACAGTGCTCAACAAAGACAATTTTTTTTGACAATATAAAAGTGCTATCAAGTAAGAAAAAGGGAAAAAAATGCAAACGAAAAAAATAATATACCTAGAACTCACACTTAAATCAGAACTAACAGAAGATAACTATGAGCATTCTGTGACTTGAATATTTTGAGAAGGCTCTTAGGAAATGAAGTTAAAATATTTAATGCTAGGATTTTTATAAGACATGATTTTATATGATTTTATATGAATTAAATGAAACAAGATTTTAGCTTAAAATACTAGGCAGTATCATTATTTGTTAATATTTATCAGAACTTCAGGCAAATTAAACTAATGGAGTATTTCATGCAAATAAGAAGAGCCATATTATATTAAACATGAATCTTAATGAATTGAATGAGTTTTTAATACTTATTATAATCTGTAGAAGGTGTGAATTTAACAACTGCATGACATCCTCATTCTTATCTCAATTTCCCTATTTTTTCAGCTCCATGACCTTCACCTTTATTTTAACCAGATATTTTAGAAAAATGTTAAACACTCTTCTATTGTTAAAAAAATAAATAAGAACAATATACTTCCCTTCCCTTAAAACTACTTCCTGCCCTTTTCATTGTGTGCATGGCTCCTTTCCAATACTGTAAGTTCTTGAAAAAAGTGTCTATATCTTTCCTCCCCACCTCCTTAAAACCTATAGTTCAAGGTGGCCTCTGAGTTGCCCAGCCCAGGGCTCCTGCCTTGATCCTCATCCTCCTTAGCATCTGTGAACATTTGATAAGGATGAACATGCACTGCTATTCTAAACCTAGTCTTCACAGGACACTGCAAACTTCTGGGATCTAAGCCAATGTTTTGTCAACAACTTTTGCCTCTTCACTGCCTCCTTCTATTTTTTTTCTTCACTAAACAGATCCCTCTCTTCTTTGTAGCTCTTCTCTCTTAGGAATTGTGATCCCTCCCTTGGCGTCAGTATCAGCTCTGCATAGGCTGCCCAATTTGCTATGTCATCAGCCCTGAACTCTCTCCCGAAAGTAACACAAGGCATCTAACTGATGCTGAATGCCTTTGTTTTCACTGGCCTTATTCCTTTCTATACCACTCCTCATGACTTTGCCATTTTGGCTCATCCCACTGCCTTTTCTCCCAGTCATTCAGACAAACACTTGATGATTTTCTTTGTTCTGTCTGCTCATTCTTAGGTCTCACATCTGGTCACTCACCACATCCTGCCATTTCTATTTCTGCATTTCCCATTATATCCATTCCCTCTTCTTCTCTGTGTGTATGTTATGGTTGCTGCTTCCATCAACCGGTGATTCTTCTCATAGGTCTCAAAAGTAGGTTCTCCATAAGAAGAGATATAATTGGTTTAATCTTTTTTATCTCAATTGAGATGCCCTTTTGGGCCAAGCTATCTCTTAAGCTACTGGCTGTTGAATAGGTCAGCTGTCATTAAGTGAAGTGTCCTTCTTGATATAGTAAACCAGATGAAGGGGAAGATTAAGATTCAGATAGAAAATGGCCTCATTGCAGTTAGAAACTTCAGAGAGCCCTGTTGACAGCAGGGAATGTGGATAGTGCATTTTCCTGAGGAATGAGTATGGGGGCCTGGCAAACTTTCTTGTCTAAAAGAACAAGCGGTTACCATGTATTGAGATGGGATTTGTCTGCCTTTTATCATATTTTTAAACTTTGGTTTTCTCCCCTATGCCACTATGCCACTCCCCTATGCCACTATGCCCCTATGTTCCCAATCTAACAGTTAGTCCTCCCATTACTGGAAGATTCCACCAACTTTTTACTTACATCTCCCAGGAGGTAATATTCATATTTTCTCTCCCTCTTCTCTTTCTCTCATTCTCCTTTCCCTCTTCCTCTCTAACAATGAATAGAATAGAATTCTAACACTCTTTCACTAAATATAACTTTGATTTCATTTGCTTTGTTTCACTCAGTGCCTACCATTGCAACTTGTTCTAAGAGCTACTGGCAACCAAAACTAAATGAGGCATTTTCTGTCCTCAAAAATTTATAATTATACTTGAGATCTATAGTATTTCATAAAGGATATACTTCATTCAAAGAGGATCTCATATGAGTACTATGATTCAAACTTGCCTAGCTAAAAACTAAAGAATATTTTTCTACATTTCTATATTCTATAATACAAAGTACATAAAATATTTCAGAAAAGAAAATGATATATGCTCACATTTAAATACATTGACTTTGAAGTGACATCCAGTCTCTTCTGATCTTGGAAGTTAAGCAGGATTGGGCCTCATTAATACTTGGATGGGAGACTGCCAGAGAATACCTGGTGCTGTAGGCCTGGGAAAAGGACCTGGCAGCCCACTCCTGAAACAATCAGCCTCGGAAAACCCTATGAATAGCAGAGAAGTGCTGACAGTAGTGCCAGGCATGACACAGTGTCAGGTAGTGTTTTGTCTATTGTACATAGGGTCTCTATGAACCAGACTCAACTTGATGACATCTAACTACAACAATGATTAAACATTCAGGTAAAAATATCTATAAAATGTTTAATACATATATTTGAAAATAGAAGAGATGAATAGAAAACAGATATAGGTGTTAAAGTATCTTCATATAGTTGGTGCTTTGTCATATGGAATAGGTGACATTACCCAGAAGAATATGAAACCGGAAAGTCCAATAGACAGAAGGAAAATAAGTTGTTGGACACCTGGCTAGCCATCCAGAAACAAAATAAAGCTGAATACCTGCCTTGCTCCTTGTACGAAAATAGTTATTAGCTGTATAAAAAATTTAAATCTAGCCAGGCCTGGTAGTACATGCCTGTAATCCCAGCACTTGAGAGACTGAGGCAGGAGGATTGTGAGTCTGAGGCCAGCATGGGTTACATACCAAGACCCAGTCTAAGAAAAAGAAACAAAATTTAAATCTAAGAAAATGAAACCATTAAAGGATTATGAAACTTGTGTGATTTAACAAAAAGACCTTACAAATGAGAAGTCTTGGTAAAATGTGTCAAATATAAAAGACACAAAAAATGGGTTAATGGATTTGATTATATAAAAACAAACTTCTTGTACAGAAAAATACTACTAAAATCCAAAAGATGAAAAACAAACTGAAATTATTCACAGTATATAGGACAAGTAATAATTTTTTTTAAATCAACAGACATTATATTTGAGGAAAGATAGAAAAACCGAGAGAGTTCACAGAGAAAAATGTAAATGACCAATAAACATAAAAGTGTTCCTCAGTCCTTTATAATGAAAAAATGCTTCTTAAAAACAATAATTTTATGCTATCTTTCATTTATCAGAATGTCAAAAATTAAAATGTTCAATGATTTTCATTGTCATAAAAGGGCTAATTGTGTTAATGCAATTGCACTGATGTTAATAGAAATTGGTTGAAATGTTCGAAAAGCAACTGACATTATCTGACAAAATGTGAAGTATGTAAATCCTTTGTCCCAATAATTTCACTGCTAAGGTTTTATCCAACAGATAAACTAAAAAAAAAAATGACATGATCTATACACAGCAATAGTCTTTATAGCAGGCTGGAGTTCAGCTCCGTTGATAGAGTGCCACTCTGTGCTCTTGGAGGATCCAGGATCAATCCGTAGAACCATAAAAACACATGAGAAACACATGGCAATCCACTGCCAAGGCAAAACCCTATGAGGGTCACTATGATTTGGAACAGATTTTATAGCATGTAACAACAACAAGTCATTATAATATTACTAATAAAACTCAGACTAGCCTAAATTCCCAACAAGGAGGAACCAGATAAATAAACTTGTTGTTGTTGTTGTTAGGTGCCGTCAAGTCAGTATCTGACTCATAGCGACCCTCATAGGGTTTTCAATGGCTCAGTGCTTCGGGATTGCCTTGGGAGTGGATTGCCAGGCCCTTCTCCCATTTTCGTGGTGCTGGGAATTGAACTCGGGGCCTCAGAGACTGCAGCGCAGCACTCTACCAACTGAGCTAACTCCCAGCCCGATAAATAAACTAGTGCCTCCAAAAAATGAAATATTGTGCAGCCATTAAAAAAGAATGATGACCAACCATTTCAAGAAGTTGCATATGATCAGGAACCGATGGTACTCAAGGACAAAGTGGAAGCTGCCTCGAAGGAATTGATGAAACACGAGGCTCAGGAGTTGATGGAATACCAATAGAGTTGTTTCAACAAACAGATTCAGCACTGGAGGTGCTAACTTGTTTATGCCAAGAGATTTGGAAAATAGCCAGCTTGCCAACTCACTGAAAGAGATGCATATTTGTGCCTATTCCCAAGAAAGGTGATCCAACTGAAAGTGGAAACTATCAAATGATGTCATTAATATCACATGCAAGCAAAATTTTGCTAAAGATCACTTAAAAGTGACTACAGTAGAATATAGATGGGGAATTGCCAGAAATCAAGCCAGATTCAGAAGAGTATGTGAAACCTGGGACATCACTGCTGATTGTCAGATGGATATTAGCCAAAAACAGAGAATACCAAAAGGATGTCTATCTATGCTTTATTGATTATGCAAAGGCATTTGAGTGTGTGGATCATAACAAATTATGGATAACATTTCAAAGAATGGGAATACCAGAGCACTTAATTGTACTCATGAGGTATCTGGACATGGACCAAGAGGCAAGTCATTTGGACATAACAAGGAAAAACTGCCTGGTTTAAAGTTGAGATCGGTGTGCATCAGGGCTGTATCCTTTCACTGTACCTCTTCAATCTCTATGCTGAGCAAATAATCAAAGAAGCTGGGTTTTATAAAGAATGTAGCATCAGGATTGGAGGAAGACCCGCATTATGCAGATGACACAACTCTTCTTGCTGAAAGTGAAGAAGATTTGAAACATTTAGTGATGAAAATGAAGAACATAGCCTTCAATATGGATTGCAGCTAAACATCAACAAAACAAAAATCCTTACAACTGGGTCAGTAGGCAACTTCATGATAAATAGAGAAAAGATGGAAGTTTTCCAAAATTTTGCTTGGTTCTACAACCAATTCCCATGGAAGCAGGAGTCAAGAAATCAAAAGACACATTGCTTTGGTGAAAACTATTTCATAATACCTGTTTAAAGTGTTGGAAAGTAAAGATGTCACATTGAAGATGGTGCCACATGATTGATGCCATGGTATTTATAATCTCATCATAGGATTGTGAAAGCTGGACAATGGGTAAGGGAGACAAAAGAAGAATTGATGCTTTTGAATTATGGTGCTGGAGACAAATATTGAATTTACTGTGGGATGCCCAAAGATTCAACAGATCTGTCCTAGAAGAAGTGCAACCAGAATGTTCCTTGGAAGCAAGGATGGTTAGACTGCATCTGATATATTTCGGACATGTAGTCAGGAGGGACTAATTCCAGGAGAAGGACATCACATTTGGGGGACTGGCAGGTCAATGGAAAAAAAGGAAGACCCTCAACTAGATGGATTGACACAGTGTCTGCAACAATGGGTTTAAACATGAAAAAGATCATGTGCCTGGCACAGAATTGGGGATTGTTTCATTCTATTGTACATAGGGTCACTATGAGTCAGACCCGACTGGACAGGACCTAAGAACAACAATATCACATCAAAATAAAACATTTTCTAGAAGGAAATGTAAGAAACTGAGAACAGTAGTTACCTTTGGAGAAGAGGCTTAGTGTTAATTTTTTTATTCTTTTTCAAATAGTTTGAAATTTTTTACTATGTGTCTCTATTACTTTTTTAAAAATAATTAAGCATCAAAAAAGTAAACAGATCTAATGAGTAAAATTAATGCCAGGAATATCTTTGCTATACTGGTTAATATTAAATAAATTTTAATTTCTTACAAGAAGATAGTCAAATGCATCCCAGGATAAATTCACACATACATAAACACCCCCATGAGACCTCTCGAAATTATCCTCACTGTTTAGAAAGAATTATTTGTATATATCTCTCTAAAACCTACAAACAGTACAATGTTATATATGACACCATTGACAGAGAAATTCTGACTCTTGATAGGTTGTGCTTAAAGAAACTAATTTCCTATTTCTGTTTCAAACCAACAGTATACGTATTTACTTTGTCTTTTGGTAACGAATCTTAAATTTTATCTGCTACAGAGATTTCGCATATTCAGAAGCTTCTGGTGGACGACCAAGTGCTACCAAAGTAATGGTAGTTGTAACTGATGGTGAATCTCATGATGGTTCAATGTTGAAAACTGTGATTGAGCAATGTAATAATGACAATATATTCAGGTTTGGCATAGCAGTAAGTAGTTTTTCTTTTAACTTGGCATGCAGTTGGTGGGTAACTTTTATAGTATCACTCTTCAAGTTGGCTTTTTTCTTTTTTCCTTTCTCTTTTTTTAATTATTTATTTATTTATTTATTGGTCCTGGGTGGTTGAACCCAGTGCCTTGCACATACTTTGAAAGTGCTCTACCACACTGAGCTGCACCCCCAGCCTCTTTTTGAAATTTTAATTTTATTGTTGGTTTATTTATTTATTTATTTATTTATTTATTTATTGGTCTTGAGACAGGGTCTCACTAAGTTTCACAGATTTCCTCTGGCCTTAACCTTGCAATCCTCCTGCCTCTGCTTCTGAGTTTCTGGGATTATAGGCATGCACCACCGTGCCCAACTTCAAGTCTGCCCTTTCTCATTGGGTGTTTGAAGTTATTATTAAGAAGTGTTACTGTCTTCCAGCTTTGTGCTCATTTTTAGTCCTGTCGAATAAATAAATGATTGTGGAAATGTTGCTTGATTTACTCCTCTAGAGAGTCTATGGTGTTCACAAATAGACTAAAATGTGCTAATAGGACATTTGGAGTAGAGCAGGAATGACCTTTATTCCTCTTCCTCTATTTTACAGGTTCTTGGGTACTTAAACAGAAATGCCCTTGATACAAAAAATTTAATAAAAGAAATCAAAGCAATTGCTAGCATTCCAACGGAGAGATATTTTTTCAATGTGTCTGATGAAGCAGGGCTACTAGAAAAGGCAGCGACACTAGGAGAACAAATTTTCAGCATTGAAGGTAAAGGGAATCCTTTTCAGAATCTCCTCTAAAAAGCTTTTTCAGAGAATTTGTTGTTTTATTATCATATACTTGCTCTAGTGATCTTAACTTGTATAGCTTATATTTAAAAACCTATATAAATCAGTAAGAAAAATATACAAAGCATATGAGTAAGCAGTTTATAAAAGATAAAATACAAATGGCAAGTAAACATAAGAAAATATTCTCAACCTCAGTAATTATATAAAAATATGAACTCTACCACTTTTATGTTTTGCCTAAAAGATAACAAAAATCAATAATGTTTTAGAGATTATTGAGAAGCAAGGAAGCACATACGTTTTGATAAATTGATAAATTATTACTACTTTGGGAGAATAATTCAGCATTACCTATTAGGGCTGGGGTTTCGCTAAGTTGGTAGAGAGCTACTCTGCATACTCTGAGACTCTGGATTCAATCCCCAGTATCGCAAAAATGGTAGAAAAATATGGCAACCCACTCCTGAAACAATCTTGAAACAATCAGCTATTGCTATGAGTCAGACCCGATTTGGTGGCACCTAACAACAACAATACTATTTTCATAAACAGTTTTATCTTTTTACATTATGTTTTATAAATTTGGAAATTGCCAAACTTGTTTGTAGTAAGACCATATACTTTTGAAATTATAAAAATACAGCAAAGATTTTTTAATAGTTCATTTTGGGGAAAATATTTTATTAATTGGACCTACAATAATTTGTTTATGTGGCTTGGAATGTCTAGTCAGTGTAGAAATATCACACATCCTGAAACTCAGTTCAGGAAGGAGTGGAACACACTTTAAAGTTGGTAAAAAATTAAACATGATCCAAATCCTAGTTCCAGATAATTAACCCAAATAACTCATCAATAAAGAGTGTATTTTATTGAGCATCTAAGTATCAGGTATTGCCTTAGAAGTGGGGTCCAAGGGGATTGCATAAGTAATCATTGCTATCTATAGTCAGATTTTGATCTCCTGATTGTCCATTGGGAATTTCTATCCAAAAATTTTGTTTGCTTCTTAAATATACCATAGTGCTTCTAAACTGTTTAAATCATCATCAAAATTTAGTGGGAGACCGCCTGGGAACACCAGATACTGTATGCTTGGAAGAAGGACCCGGCAACCCACTCCCAAAATCAATCTGCCATTGAAAACCCTATGAACAGCAGGGAAGGACTGACAATAGTGTTTCACCTGTTGTACATAGGGTCACTATGAGTCAGACGGTGGCTCAACAGCACTTAACAACAAGAACTAACAGCCATCTATGTAAATAAATTTGTTTGTAGTAGCATAAACAAGAACAACTACAATGTAATCTAAAAGCTAAGTATAAGTGATTTTGTACATTACGTGCTGTTATTTATTTTTGAGCACTTCCCTATTTTGTTAAAAATAATCTCTACTCATCCATGTAAATTATTACATCTTCTAAACAGGATTATGTCTTATGGTACAGCTTCTTCTCTTTTTATTAAAGTGTCAAGCCATGAATACAGCTCCCTTTTTGTGATCATTAGTGATCATTAGAACCATTTTGACAGTAAGCACACTGGATGAAAAATGAGTACTAATTGAGTCTGACAGTGTTTTGACAGAGGCTAGTACATATGTGGGGGCTGGGATTTGGCTCAGTTGGTAGAGCACCGCTCTGCAGTCTCTGAGGTCCCGAATTCGATTCCCAGCACCCCAAAAATGGGAGAAGGACCTGGCAATCCCGAAACAGTCAGCCATTGAAAACCCTATGAAGGTCGCTATGAGTCAGATACCGACTCGACGGGATTGCCTTGGGAGTGGATTGCCAGGTCCTTCTCCCATTTTTGCAGTGATGGGAATTAAAATTGGGACCTCAGAGGCTGCAGCACAGTGCTCTACCAACTGAGCTAAATCCCAACCCAGGTTATACTTTAGAATTGGTGAAATTCTCATTCAGTCGTGAGTCCTGGATCCTGTTGGCTAACGTGGGTATCTCAGCATAGTCTTCACTACAGCTCAATTGCCCAGCTGTTCCAACTGCCTCTGAGATACTTGTGCATCAGTGGTATCAATATCTGAAAGCTAAAAATTCTGTTAGTTTCTTAGCTAGTAGTGATAAATTTTTTAAAAGTGCCCTCAATTTTCACCTTATCTCATACCCTTTCTTTGTTGAGGGTTCTTGGATATCGGGAACATCACAAGTATTCCATTAAATACATTAATGCTTAGTTAACTTTAAAGCCAACTTTGAACATTAACTTGCATGCTTTCTTGGTGATTTCCAATTCCCAGTTGTATATTTTTGAAAGGTAAACATCAGAACCTTGTGGGGGGGGGGTTGGTGTGGGGGATCTGTGTGTGCCTATGTTTGAAAACTTGATTTATAAGTTACTGGTAGTAATATGGCTTTTGAAACTGATATTCCCAGGTACTGTTCAAGGGGGAGACAGCTTCCAGTTGGAAATGTCACAAGTAGGATTCAGCGCAGACTACTCTCCTCAAAATGTGTGTATATCAGATAAATTGAAGCCATACTGACAGGTGACATAACACTTCCTGATGCAGTAGCTTGCACACAAAGTAGATAAAACAGCCATCTACTGACCAACAGTTCTGATTCCTAGTCATAGTCATTAGGCTTCTTGTGCTGCTGACTTCCTCACCTAAAAAAGGAAGTTTAACAACACCTTCCCTTCCCTATTTTGAATGGACTTCCTATGTGGAAAAAAAGATGATTATACAAGAAAGGCTTTGAGTACTCCAAGAACAGGCACTATATTAATTTGAAGTATCCCTGTAAGAATTTCCTCTGAATGAATTAACTACAAGAAACATTTGTCAAAGGCACAGACTCCTTTTATCACTGACATTGTTGTCTTCTGAGTTGCCATACTATCTTATTCTAAGGACAGAGACAGAAAATAATTGAAGAAGAGTTAGGAGAGATGTCCAGTGGGATTAGAGTGCACCACTGTCTTTTTAGCTCAAGAAAATCCTTTTTTTTCCTCATAAACACCCAGCTCCCCCCCAGTCCTCTGATCCTAATTCCACTGAAGATATGGATGGAGTAATGAAAGAGGCAAAAAGATGTGAGGTCTTGGGAAATATTTAGAGGAAAAAATATGAATTCAGAGGATTTGATAAGCAGATCAAAGGACCAAGAACAGTTCTTTCTCTGTGTAGAATAAAAGGCACTAGCTTTTTCTCAATCATCAATCCTTGGAGATACTCATAAAAGTTATGAATCTTTCCTGCATGAAAAGTGGAAATTAATCTATACAAGAATTTTGCCCACAATTCCATGAGGTGGTTGTACACTCCCTAAAGCCCCTTCATGCACCCTTTAATTCAGAGTCCCTGATTTTATTACAATCATTCGTTCAATTTTCAAGTTCCATTATCCTCAAAATGGGACACATTATTTCCTGATTTACAATATTTAATCCCAAATTATATCTATATTTTCTAATATCTAAGAACAAAAACTTAAAAATAGCATCTTCCATGCTTACTGGGCCTGTTTCTGCAATGAGTTTTAGCACTAGATATTCAGATAGGGTCTCAGCCAATCTAGAGCAGCCTCTCCTCCTTTACCTCCCCCAGTCCCCAGGCCTGGCCCTTGCTTGTTTTACTTTCTATAGATTGATTGCCACAGCTACATATGCTGTTATCAAATAGATAGGATATAGAGATATAGGTGCCTGAAGAACATTTGAAAAGGACTCAAAAAGAGAGAATAAAAAAGTTGAAATTATAATAGTTCAGAAGAGGGGCTCCCAAGATATGTCTGGAAGAGTAGCAGCCCTCTCTCCCTGGGAGTCAGCACTTTGTATTACTCAAGCATTTTTTATATCTTCTGTGAGCTTTTCCTATAAATATGTGGGACTGGAAGCTCACATCAGACTCATTTTTAGAGGCTTATAAGGGCTTAGCATTTGTAAGTGCATGTCTTTGAACAGAAATTTGAAGTGGGCTATGTAACCATTCTGTGCCACAGCTTATAGCAAAGATTTATCCTTATAGGATATCATTGTTAAGTATAACCCAGGATAACAGCCCATTTTAAGCTTGCTCTCCAGTACAAATTTATTAAAACAATTCCAGGATACTCAACATACATTCACGTATATTTTACTTCATTCTGCTTATTTTCATAAGCCTAGGCAACTTATTTCAATGTTTTGCCTATTCTGTAATCATATGTATTAAAAGTGATTGTCTCAATGATCTTCATTTTTCAATTATTTTAGGATATTCTGACATTAGGTGCAGTGGGAGCTTTTGACTGGAGTGGGACTATTGTCCAGGAGACGTCTCACGGACATTCTATCTTTCCTAAGCAAGCATTTGACCAAATTCTGCAGGATAGAAATCACAGTTCATATTTAGGTAAGGCATAGCAGCATCTGGCTCAGCAAACTAAAGATCCCTTCCTTTAAACCAGCTCCTTGTTGAATCTCAGGATCAGTTTGGTAAAGCCTCTTAACTGTTGTCTAATTAACAAATTCATTATGTATATTACCTGTTTGCCAGTTGGGCCTTCCCCCATAACTACTTAATGAAATACTATGCTTTGCACACTAATTTTTCATACTGTTCAACCATTTGTAATTCCTGGAATACAATTGTGTTTTTCCCAAAATGGAAGTTATTTCTAAAGGCCAATACACTAGTTGGTAATGTTCTACTAGCTTAGAGTTTTTAGTTTTCCTATTCCTATGATGAATAGCCACTGATTTTAAGAACCTCCTATGGAACATTACCTGTGCCATACATTCTATCTATGTAAACAATCCTTTTATCAGGGTTTTGAGAGACATTTTACCTTTAAGAGCCAGTAAAGTTAATAACTTGCCTAAGGTTAAACAATGTAGTATGTGAAAAATCCAGGATTTGAGCCTGGGACTGTCTAACGCTAAGACCCGAGTTCTGTCCACTGTGCAACATTGCCTTTTAAATTCATTGATTCATTCAAGAAATATTTATTGAGTGCCAAGTTCATAGGTGGCTAATGAAGACCCAGAATCAAGGGCCGGCTCTATCTGTTGAGGTCTTGCCTGCAGTGTACAATGCTACAGTGAAAGGGGAAGAACAGTTCATTTTAGAAATAGGAAGATGTGTCCTCAAGGATATATTCAGGAGCACTAGTATCTCAGCATCACATATAATGCAAGAGGAAGTCTGATCATCTCCACTAACTTTGCAAGCCTCACCCGGCTGAGACATTCTGTAGCACTCACTCTTACTCCTTCTCTCCTAGGCTACTCTGTGGCTACAATTTCTACTGAAAACAGTGTCCACTTTGTTGCTGGTGCACCTCGGGCAAATTATACTGGCCAGATAGTGCTATACAGTGTTCAAGAGAATGGCAATGTCACAATTGTTCAGGCTCACCGAGGGGACCAGGTAAATATCATGGCTTAACAAGTGAAGTTAATTTTATGGACAACTGGGGCAGGTGTATAGTTGGGTGGGTAGAAGTGGAAACTAGCATTTATTGGGTACCTCTTTGGCTTTGTAATCTAAATTTACTTGTGTTTTCCTTAAATCTTCACAGTAATACTTGAAGACCAACCATCTCCTTTTGACAGGTTATTGAGAGTTTTGCTAAATGTCTAAGATCACACAGCTTTAATGGGTTTGAACTGTCATTAAAACTCAATCCTATCTGGCCCCAACCTGCAGCTTTATCACTTTGGTGTCTGATCGCATCAGATCTCAGAAGCTAAGCAGGGTCAGGCCTGGTTAGTACTTAAATGCGAGACTGCCTGGGAACACCAGGTGCTGTACAGTTGGGAGAAGGACCTGGCAACCCACTCCCAAGAAACAATCAGCCATTGAAAAACCCTATGAATAGCAGAGAAACACAGATAATAGTGTTTCATCTGTTGTACATAGGGTCGCTATGAGTTGGACACCAACTCGATGGCACCTAACAACAATCTGGCCTCAAATTGTGTGCTATTTAGTGGCATCTTAGTCCATATTTTTGACTGCCTAGATGTTTAGCTCAGTTGGTACAGTGCTGCTGTGCACTCTCTGAGGACCTGGGTTCAATGTCCAGCACCACATAAAGAAGGGCGTGGCAGTCCACTCTCGAAACAATCCCAAAACAATCAGCCATTGAAAACCCTATGAAGGTCACTGAGTCAGATCCAACTTAATGACACCTAACAACAACAATAGATTGATAGTTCATGGACATTACTTAGTCATGATGGCAGGCACACTATTGTGTCGGCTAGCTCACACCAGGAGCCCAGGATCTAAAGGAGAAAAAATGAAAAGGAAAGAGTATAATATCATAAGAACTGAGCTGCTACATGTAGGCCTGTCAAGGTGCCCTGTTGGCTTTGATGTCTCTAAAAACCCAACAACTCTCTTCTGTCCCACATTCTACTGATGTGTGGCCATTTGATAATCAGACCCTATGACAAATCCCAGTGTGGCCCACTGCAGCAAAGGCTTGTTGTTAGAACAAAGGCCAGCTGGTTGATTCCTGTTCCTTTCTAAGCATTTCTGAGCCATGGACTTCACATATTTGACATGAATATCCCCAATTCCTGACAATCACCAGAAAGAGGTTTCCTTTCTTAAGTCAGAGAAACTTAAAACAAATTTCTTTTCTCTGAGATTATGTCTGATTTTGCTGTTGCTATAGATTTTCTCAACGTTATGAAGACCTGAGTTCTTAACTTCCTCAGCCACAAACTAGCTATGGGCACATACTTTTCCTCCTTTTTAGTATTTCAGAGAAGTGTGTTTTTATTTTGAGGAAAACAATTGACCCAATCATTTCTTATTAATTTCTAAATCCGTAAGAGGTGTTCACCTGTATTGAACATTGCTGAATAGAATGAACGTTCAGATTCCAAGCCTCTTTTCTTTTAATTTAGCTCCTTCTTCTTCTCCCATCCCAAGCTATCTGCCAACTGCTTACCTTTCCTGGACCATGCCATGGAAACTTAATGTCATTCATGGTTTCCCATTTCTCTCCACCTAGAATATTCCCTGTCCTCATTCAGAGGCAATCCAAATAATACTTTGTCTTTCCAAGCCTTCTTGACTTTGAGGTACTCTGCTCATTCAGCGTGTGGGGCTTGCCTCCATTATGATATATTTTACTATGGAAGCACTAATATATGCTCTACCTGCCTCTACCTTGCCTGCTTTCCTCTGTAAACTCACATAATTACTGAGGGTTTCTCTTCTGAATGTGCTATGTGGCCCACTGGCCTCAGAAATACCTGGAGTGCTTATTTTAAATGCCATTTTCTGGATCATACCATAGACATTGCATCACAACCTCTGAAAATGGGCCTTGGAGATCTGATTCTTTTTTTAGGGTTTTTTTATTAGAAATTTTTAATGTACATCATAATGTGATTCATTTTGACATGAGATCTGATTTTTAAGGACACATTATTTGTGATTCTTGCACACACTAAGTTTTAGGAGCCAAGTGTTAGCTGGTGATACATCCTAGGAGAAAGGACCATGTTTTTCATTTTTATGTTCCTAGAGGCTGTCAGGTAGTAAGCCTCCATTTCTGCATGTTGAATGAGTGAACAAAAGTTCAGTATGATATTATATGTATATGATCCTAGGAATCCTAAGGTTAATGTGCTTTACTACTCCAGATTGGCTCCTATTTTGGTAGTGTGCTGTGTTCAGTTGATGTGGATAAAGACACCATTACAGATGTGCTCTTGGTAGGTGCACCAATGTACATGAATGACCTCAAGAAAGAGGAGGGAAGAGTCTACCTGTTCACTATTATAAAGGTAAAAATAAACATTAAAGTAATAGTTCATTTGCTTTGGTATGAATAAATAAGTTAATTTGCAGTTTGAAGGAAACTTATTCTTCATGGATGGTAATTGGCACAATAGTATAGTTTATATTTCCTCAATTTTGAAGATGTCACTCTTAAGTGATAATTTTAAAAATCACATTAAAAGACATAATTGGAGTTTAATGTATAGCATATTGCTATTTTCCATGAGAAGTCTTTTAACAGGTATTTTCTTATACAAACAAAGCCATTATAAGTACACATCATTTTTTTTCCAGTACGTGGGGGCTGAACCCAGGGCCTTGTGCCTACTTTGCAAGTGCTATAACACTGAGTTGCACCTCTAGCCCATTTTTTATTTCTTATTTTGAGTTAAGGTCTCACTAAGTTATGCAGGCTGCCTCTGGCCTCAAACCTTCAATCTTCTTACCTCTGCCTGCCAAGTCACTGGGATTACAGGCATGTACCACCACACTCAGCTGCCACACTGTCTCTCACACACACAAACTTTTGTGCATTTTCCAAGTGTCTCATGCAATTTTTTTGTAAAAAGATAATAATATCAGGACGATGCTGTCTTGTTCTCATTTTACAGTGAAGAAATTAGGACTGACCACTTTAGAAACTTCCATTTAGTCTCAGATGCTTTCTACATTAGTTTGTCAGGAAATTCCTTTGCTTAGTGTAACATTTAGGTATATGTCCAACTCTTAGAATTTCACATCCTTGCACATAAAACTTAGCTTGCACTAGCCTAGAAGAGCACAATGTTTCTGACTCATAGACCGAACTCTCTCAATTCATGTAAATAGATTTCACTCAGTGAAATGAGGAAAGAATATTAGACAACTATAGAGGGATAATGAGAAACTAAAGTTAATAAAGATCATGTTTAGTTGTGAATTTTATCCTACCTTATTTATTTAAATTAATGTAAATATTAACCCTTTAACAGAAGCAAATAAAATAATTACTATTCTACATATAATGTTGAATTGCATGTATAATAAAGGAAGATCTTTATTTGAAATTAGAATATTGACTTATTTGAAAATTTCATAACCTCTAGTTTCTTAAATAGTTCTTGCTTATATATTCTTAACTATCATAGTTGTTGATGATGAAAATATCTCTCAATCTTTTACCAAACTCAGTGACAAATTAATTTTTATAAAATTATAACAGAGGAGAATGAGTCAATAATGACTCAGTTTCATAGTTTAGAGGCTTTTCTTTCTTGTTCACAATTAAAATATTTCCACACTAGATTAAAAAATCTGAAGGAAAACTTGTGTATTTTACAAGGAAATATCTTTTTCTTTGGAAAAAATTACTTAGTGTTTCTTATAATGGAATATTAATAGTCTCATTTTCCACATCCTACCCCATATAACTTTGCCACTGTTCAGGAATTTTTAAGTAAAATCTAAATTATCATTTTTTATTTTGTCTTATGTCTACCTTAATTTTATTCAAGATATTAGACTTTCACCAGAAAACTTTTAAATCAAAGATTTGAAAACAAGTGAAGATTCTTGTAATATTGGGGGGAAATGGAAATTAATGTTTGGATATTTTTATGCAGGGTTTTCAGATACAATAAAGATAATTATTACCACTATTCACTTTGGCTCATGAGTAGATACCTTGAGATTTTAGTTACTGAAATTTCTCTTGTTTATAATTCTCATCATAGATAGAAAATTTTGAATTCTAAGTTTAAAACCTTACCCACTTTTAAAATTTTGAAAATTGATTTAGACAACAATTGCTTTGAATTTTAATTATATACATTATGAGATTTTCTTTATTCATCCTTTTTCTTCTTTGCAAGGGCATTTTGAATCAGCACCAATTTCTCGAAGGCCCTGAGGGTATTGAAAATGCTCGATTTGGCTCCGCTATTGCAGCTCTTTCAGACATCAACATGGATGGATTTAATGATGTGATCATTGGTTCGCCTTTGGAAAATCAGAATTCTGGGGCTGTGTACATTTACAATGGTCATCAGGGCACAATTCGCACAAAGTATTCCCAGGTAATCCATGAGCTATGTGATAAGATTACAGATAGAGAGTGACCACCAGCTTATTTTATAACCTCATTTAGTAACTCAAAAAATATTTATTGAACCTTTATTATTTCCCAAGCTTTTTTCTAGGCTCTGATGTGTCCAAAAAAGAGGAGAACAGACAAAATTCTGCTTTTCATGAACCTTATGTTCTAATAGAGAGGAAAATAGAGATAACTAAAATAAAGTGTTCCAGATAGTAATAACTGCTAAGGAATAAGAACAAGAAAGCAAAAGTAAAGTGGGGGATAAAATTTCAAGGATGAGACATATCAGGCAGTTGAGAGATGAATAGGATCACTGAGAAGGTGGATTTTATGTAAAACTTGAAGAAAGCAAGCTAGGAGAGGAATTAGAATCTGAACTTGTATCAGCTTATTCCCAGTCTACTGACCTTTTCACCATTTTGTACTGGTCTATGATTTTATATTAATACACTGCTGCACTCACTTTTGAATGACTGCAGCACTATATTAAAAAGGAACTGTCAGAAAATCAAGATGGAATCAGAAGATGGCATGGAACCAGGGACATCATTGCTGATTGTCAAGTGGATATTAGCCAAGAGCAGATAATACCAGAAAGATGTCTATCTATGTTTTATTTACCATGCAAAGGCATTTGAGTGTGTGGATCACAACAAATTATGGACAACATTGTGAAGAATGGGAATAACAGAGCATTTAATTGTACTCATGTGGAAGCTGTACATGGACCAGAAAGCAGTTGTTTGAAAAGAACAAGGAAACACTGCCTGGTTTAAAGTCAGGAAAAGTGTACATCAGGGATCTATCCTTTCACTGTACCTCTTCAATCTCTATGCTGAGCAAATAATACAAGAAGCTGGACTTTATATGAAGAAGAATGCAGCATCAAGATTGGAGGAAGATTCATTAACAGCCTGCATTATGCAGATGATACAACTCTGCTTGCTGAAAGTCAAGAGCATTTGAAACATTTACTGATAAAGATCAAAGAACATAGCCTTTAATATGGATTGCGACTCAATGTCAAGAAAACAAATATCCTTACAACAGGGTTAGTAGTCAACTTCATGATAAATAGAGAAAAGATTGAGGTTATACAAGATTTTGCTTTACTTGGTTCTGCAATCAACACCCACAGAAGCAGAATTCAAGAAACCAAAAGATGCATTGCATCAGGAAAATCTTTGCAAAAGACCTCCTTAAAATGTTAAAAAGTAAAGATGTCACGTTAAAGACGAATGTGCGCCTGACTCATGCCATGGTATTTTCAGTTGAGTCATATGCTTGGGAAAGCTGGACAGTGAATAATCGAGACAAAAGTACTGATGCTTTTGAATTATGATGCTAGAGGTGAATATTGAATATACAACAGACTGCAAAAGGAACCAATATATCCATCCTAGAAGAAGTGCAAACAGAGTTGTTGTACTTGTTGAAAGCAAGGATGGCTAGATTGCATCTTATATATTTTGGACACATTATCAGGAGAGACCAATCCCTGGAGAAGGGCATCTGTTTAGGAGAGTTTTGCAGGACAGCAAAAAAAATGAAAATCAACAATTAGATGAATTGATGCTGTAGCTGCAACAATGGCCTGAAACATAAACGTGATCGTGTGCATGGCACAATGTTAGGGAATGTTTCATTCTGTTGTACACAAGGTAACTATGAGTTGGACTCAACGCCACTTAACAACAACAACAGCATGATTTTACATTAAACATTTTATATTAAAAATTTCCTTGATGAAAAATATGGCTACAAAAGTGATACAGAAATCAGGTAAGATATGATTGAAAGGCCAGTGGAGTTTTGTGGAGATAAAGATGATTTGGAAAATGGCCACATAAAGAATAAAATGGTGCAATGGACAAGCTGCCATTTTTCTGGTTTAGCTATTGTGCACTGTAATTTCGTATTGAACTTCCTTTTTCAGAAAATCTTGGGATCAGATGGAGCCTTTAGTAGCCATCTCCAGTTCTTTGGAAGATCCTTAGATGGCTATGGAGATTTAAATGGGGATTCCATCACAGATGTGTCTATTGGTGCTTTTGGACAAGTGGTTCAACTCTGGTGAGTTAGTAACACCAGGCACAAACTAGCTAACTAAAAATGTCCGGCTATGCTGGTATTCAGAAATGTTACATACATTATATAAGATTGTAGAGAATTAATATATCATAATTTGCATAAAGGAAGGGAACATAGTTTTCCTGTAGGGTTCCAAAGGTGTATATACATTTTAATATATGTTATCTGTGTGGTACGGAGAAGGACGTGGCAACCCCCACTCCCAAGGCAATCCCGAAACAATCTGCCATTGAAAACCCTATGAGGGTTGCTATGACTCGGACACGACTCGACAGCACCTAACTACAACGACAATCTATGTGATACTTTTCAAAGTTGAATTGGGGCAGCAATATGTAGTATCATGTTCCCTCAAAAAATGGTGTTAAGCAAATGATTGCTAGTGTCACCAAGCCACAGGCATGGAAAAATAAAAAGTTTCCATCCTAAGAAGTATTTGCATTTTTTGGCAACTAACAACAACAACAATAACAACAATTAAATGTATTTGCTTGCTATTAAATCAAGGTTTTCTTCCCTATGTTGTGAAAAGAAACAGTATGTAAGAAAGATATTGAAATGATATCTAGGATATTGCTAAATGTTATTTTCTTATAAATAGCCTTATCTCAGCTTACAGAAAGGGAGCCTTATGAGAGTGCACTGAAAATATTGAACACTCAGATCATGCAAGTAAAGTGAGACTTCTTCTGTCATTAAAAAGTACACTTTAAAATTGTAGTCACGAGTAAAAGCCATTGTTTAGGTTTAGCTGACTTCTCACTGACCAGTATAGAAGTAGAAGATTGGGGAAAATAGAAGAAATTCAAAGGCCATTTGATTCAAGGTCAAAATAAGTACATGAGGTAGTGAGGGAATACAGTCAGAAAGAAACTGATTATTTAAACAAGAGTACCCATTAATTCATTTGCCTCTATTGAAAAATGTGCTTTAAATGTATAAATGTATCACTAACAGAAAAACATCTAGTCAAACATTATTGACTGATGTTTTGTGATTTCTGAGTTTAACGATACTATGTACAAATTTTAGTTGTATTTTTAATGATTATTATTTTAACAGCTAATATGTATCTATCAGGCCTCCTAATAATAGTCACAACACATCCAATAACAAATGCAACATGTCCTCAAGTTTATAAAATTGAGAATGCTTAAGTAAATGTTCTCTTTAAGGTAATCTTTTTGAGAGACTGAGCAATTATTTCAATAGAGATGCCATTGACTTATATATATTGTAAACTTGCTAAAACTTTTCTTAGGGAGTTACACAGAAAAACCAGTCTCAGCACCTATAGGAATGTGGTGACAAAATGGTATTAGCCTAGCTTGACTAGTCACCTCAGTACACGGATTTGACTCCACGTGTCTAGAATTTTCTGTAAGCCATATCACTGAGTATGTAGAAAGGAGCATCACAGTATAGTAGATATAAGTATAGCCTACCAAATGTGACAACCTACCAAGAACGCTATACTGTGATGCTCACTGAGAGGTATGATTTCTTATTAAGTCATTTTAAAATCATCCATCTAATTATGTCACATCTTGTATTTATTCTCACTATGCTGCTCTTGCCTGCAGCCATAGCCCTGTGGCATATGATCCCACCAGATTTCAGAAGCTAAGCAGGGTCGGGTCTGGTTAGTACTTGGATGGGAGACTGCATGGGAACACCAGGTGCTGTAGGCTTGGAAGATGGACCCGGCAACCCACTCCCAAAAATCAATCCACTATTGAAAACCCTATGAAGAGCAGAGAAGCACTGAAGATAGTGATTTCCCTGCTGTATGTACGGTTGCTATGAGTCAGATACTGACTTGAAGGCACCTAACAACAACATGCTCCTCTTAAATGATTTTAACTAAATTTATTCCATAAATATATTTTCTGGTTTCTCATGGTCTTAAATATTATCCTTGAGTTTAGTTTCTCCCACATAATAATTTCATTCTTCAATAAAAACAATGCATTTTATTCATTAAAAGTACAACTAAAATTTGTACATTGTTGTTGTTGTTGTTAGGTGCTGTCGAGTTGGTATCCAACTCATAGCGACCCTCATGGGGTTTTCAATGGCTGTTTTGGGATTGCCTTGGGAGTGGATTGCCAGGCCCTTCTCCCATTCTTACTGTGCTGGGAATTAAACTCAGGTCCTCAGAGACTGCAGCGCAGCGCTCTACCAACTGAGCTAAATCCCAGCAAAATTTGTACATAGTATCATTAAACTCAGAAATCACAAAACATCAGTCAATAATGTTTGACTAGATTCCTTCAGGTAGTACCTGTAATTATTTTAATCAAAAGGAAATGCTTTCCATGTCTTCTTGTGGTACTTTTCAAAATAGTGCTAATAACTAGTGGTACTTTATAAATAGTTGAGGGAGTCATTATGATGAAGTACACGTTCCACTGATAGAGGAATTAGGAGATGATGAGTTTTACTTTCTCATTGGCTATCACTTAGTAAACTGACAGGCCACCAAATTGACTTTTTTATTGATAAAACAGAAATAATATTTATACCACCTATTCCACAGGTTTCTCATGGTCAGGTCCACAGGAGTGTTGTAAGGAGCAAAAGAGCCTATGTATCAGATGTGAAAAGGACTGTGCCAGAATCAGAAGTCAATAGCATCCTTCCCAAGAAAGACTCCTGAGTCATTTTCTGACACTGGGCTAGTTGTCACCATCATGGCTATATGCCACATTTTGAAGGATCACTGCCAACCACAGAGGCAGCATGGAAAGCTACAACCATACTCCTTACCTCTGCCATCTCCACCTTCCCACTTTCCCTCCCCCTACCTTTGTGAGAAGAGAGAATACCACTGCCTCTGGTTGGCAAAACACACAAGAGACTGCGACTTGGCACTTCACTTGTGAAGGCCTTGCAGACTCCCCTCCTGTGCTCATCTCATGCACATGTTCATTTCATAAAAATATTTCATCAGAAAAAAAAAGCATCATCTCCACATGCCATCTTAGAGCTTTTAGATAGAAAATACTGGCCAGAGGCTTAGTGGAAAGGAAAATCCAATAATGCTGGTATGAGGTCCTTGGGATAAAGGTCATAATACACATGCTCAGTACTAATGAACACATACTTGTTTCCATTTATGTCTTTCAGGTCACAAAGTATTGCTGATGTGGCAGTAGAAGCTTCATTCACACCAGAAAAAATCATTTTGTTTAACAAGAATGCTCAGATAACCCTCAAACTCTGCTTCAGTGCCAAGTTTAGACCAACTGGGCAAAACAATCAAGTGGGTGGGTAGACCTGAAATATTTTGTACAGAGATAGGTTTGCCTATGGAGTTTTCATCTTGAGTATAATGTATATATTTCAGTTCACAGAACAAAAGAAATAAGTATCTTTACTTGCAGATACTTAAATTGCCACATAGCTGAGTTGCCTAAGATATTCATTAGGCATGGTAGGTTGTTTAGAGCTGTGTCTCTTACCTTTAGAAAGTTACAGAATATCAAATGTCTGTAGCATAATCATGAGCTTTCCCAACTCTGTTCTTTGAGTTTCTCTTACCCACAGACCCCTTACTTACATCTTCAGACACATATACATTTCATACAACTGCTGTCAGTTTGAAATGAGTGTGCTATATATTGGCTATGCTATGAGCTACACAGAATATGTTCAGTAAAAGCATTGACTATTGTTCTTGTTCTTGAAGAATTAATGAGCATGAAATAATGAAAGAAAAAATGAAATGCAGTATATAATTTGTGCCCATTGTTTTAAATTTTCTAAATAATCCAAAGAAGTCAGTAAAACACCGAAGTGTGTCCCATCAGACAGGAGAAAGGAAGAAAAGCATTATGGGAAAATGTCATCAGAAATTGTCATCCTTTCTCTCCTGGGCTGGCCAAGTCATCTTTCAAGATCTGGCTGAAGCCCAGCATCCTCTTTGAAGCCTTTTCTAATCACTCTGCCTCATATTCAACTCCCTGCCCCAGTTTTCTCTGTCTGCAGCATACAATTCCATAGTCAATTAAAAGCTACATTCCCTCCACCCTTGCTCATATTTTATGAATTATAATCCCCCCTCTGCCTGCAGCTATACCACTGTGGCATCCAATCCCATCAGATCTTAGACGCTAAGCAGGATGTGGCCTGGTTAGTACTTGGATACGAGACTGCCAGGTGCTGTAGGCTTGGGAGAAGGACCTGGCAGCCCACTTCCAAAAAACAACCATCGAAAACCCTATGAATAGCAGAGAAGCACTGACAATAGTGTTTTCACTGTTGTACATACAGTCTCCATGCATTGGACACTGACTCAATGACACCCAACAACAACAACAATCCCCCCTCCACTAAATTTTGGCTCTAAACTTCAGAACTTTTAGTCCTTACTGGTATTTAATTAGGTTGTAAACAAACTTACTTAAAGGCTGAAAATGTTCAGGTAGGTTGTTTGCCATGATTTATACCAAGAAATATATAAAGCAAGAACACAAAGCAGAATTTAGATTTACATCTGACACAACTTCCATAGTTTCCTACTTTCACATCCATGTAGAAATTTTCTACATTTTCATCCATGTAGAAATGTTCAAACATTGACCCAACTTTGAGTAACATACCTAATAGGCCTGCCTTGGAACACACATCCATCTGAGTAACTGTGAGAGTTAAACCAAAACCCACTGCTGCATAACCATTAAGTTATTAGTCTATCTAAAAGGTTAAATTGGAAGACATATTACTTGGCAAAAATGGTGGGCTACTCAGCTGTCTTGGCCCTGAGGCACAAATGCACTTCATGTATCGTCCACATTTTGACTGTATCTCACTTCTTTTGTTGCCCCACGCTCAAAAACTGTACTTTCATAGAATGTCCTTCTCATTGGCAGGCTGCTGAGGGTCGCTGGGTTTTTTCTCTTATTATCAGGCACCTTCCCCTTTGAATCCTTTACCTTGATGCTTTTAGTTCCACACCAATAAGCCAATCATGATCATTTGTCACTTCATTCCTTAGCAATAATAGTGTGTAAGGCATGAATCCATATTCAAAGCTGTGAAAAGTGTATTTATGAAGTCTGTGGTTTCCATTATGGGAGAAGGATGTGGCAATCCACTCCTAAGGCAATTGCAGAACAACCAGCCATTGAAAACCCTATAAGGATTGCTATGAGTTGGAAATGACTCAATGGCACCTGACAACAACAACAGCATGGTTTCTAATGTCTGCAGCCACAGCACCCTAGCATCTGATCCCGCTTGATGTCAGAAACTAAGCAGCTTGATTAGTCCTTGAATGGGAGACTGCCCGGGATCACCAGGTGATACAGGCTAGGGAGAAGGACCTGGCAATCCACTCCTGAAACAATCTGCCATTGAAAACCCTCTGAATAGCAGAGAAGCACTGACAACTGTGCCAGGCATGGCACAGTGATAGAGAGGGTTTTGTTCTGTTGCACAAAGAGTCGCTATGAATTGGATCTAACTCAATGGCACCTAACAACAACAACAATAACAACATGGTTTCTATTTTTTATTGAGTTAGGTGCACACTCCAGTTTTAGGCCAACATAGAAAATTAATGTACTGCCTATGAGACTATATATCAATTTCATTAAGCTGCTTAAAAAATAATGTATTGTGAAGTGTAATAACTTTGTCCTAATTACAGAAACTACTGCACCATCGTTTTTCCCTTGCATCATTTTCACCACTTGCTTTTAGTTTGCTTATTTGATTTTTTCATGTTTTATCCATTTTTATTGGCTCCATTAAGTCATTGGAGAAAGGAAAATCATACAATATCATCTCTAAAATATATTTTAAAAGTAACATATAGAGTTAATGATTTTGGAAGTATGTTGTTGTTGTTAGGTGTTGTCGAGTTGTGTCTGACTCATTGCAACCCTTATAGGGTTTTCAATGGCTGATTGTTGCAGGATTGCCAGGAGAGTGGATTGCCATGTCCTTCTCCCATGTTTGTGGTTCTGGGAATTGAACTCAGGACCTCAGGGACTGCAGAGCAGTGCTGTACCAACTGAGCTAAATCCCAGCCCATATTCAACCTTAAAATATTGAAAATAATAAAATCTGATAGAGTAACCCCAAATAAGGCAGTGAATGCTATGAATTGCACCAGATAATCACTCTAAATTTTGGTCATCTGGCCAGTAGACTTTAGTTGAAGGTAAAAGTTCTGACAGTTTAGACATTGGTTACTGTCATCAATTTTTATCACACAATATTTTTTCATTTTTCTTCCCTGGGTTCATGTTATTATCTCTGTTTGATAGCTAAGGAAACAGAGGTTCAAAGAGGTTAATTGAATTGCCTGAAGTCACAGAGCTCATGAACTATGGAATTAGTATTCAAACCAAATATGTCTGATTCAAATCATATTGCTGCGATTTTGTACATCTTTCCCCACATAAGCATCTAGAACATTCCAGGCACTGTGCATGTTCTTTTAGATGATCTTGGTTAATCCTCACAATAACATTTAATCCTTACAATGGTATGGAAACAGAAAGAACATGGGCTTTTATATTTTATAAATGAATTTTATTTCTGACCTTGCCCTAGCTGTATGAATTTGTGAATTATTCCACCTCATTCATTCTAGTTTATTATCTCAAAAATAGGATCACAACATCCTCTTTCCAGATGTATTGTGAAGTTTGTATGAAATAGCATGAGAATGTGTTCAACTGTAGACTTTCCTTTCTGTGTCTCCATATTATGGATAATAAAACCAATGTGTGGGATATTGAGTAATTTGCCCAAGTCTATCCAGTAGATTTCCTATGGGAAAGTTCAGTTTTCTTACACTATTCCAAGTCATATTTCTCCAAATCACATTTCTTTGTATCCACAGGTACCTACATCATATCATGTGGAATTATAAATGCCATATGGTACTATGCTAGGTTCATAATCCACCGATGTAAAGATAATTTCTATATATTCTTAAAGCTAGAGACATCATCCAATAAGACTCAATAAAGCAAGGATGCTTTATCCTTAGAAATTCATTTATAATAACTTTTCCTTATGAATTCTTTATCACAGCCATTATGTACAACATCACCCTTGATGCAGATGGTTATTCATCCAGAGTAACATCCCGGGGTTTATTTAAAGAAAATAATGAAAGATGCCTACAGAAAAATATAGTAGTAGACCAAGGACAGAGATGCTCTGAGTACATCATTCAGATACAGGTAAGGCCTCAGAGTCATTTCTTTCACCCCATTTCTTCTTAAAGACCAATGAATGCTGAATGTCTGAAATGAAAACTGCATTACAAAATATTTGTTCTTCTAATTAACATCTTTCATGTTTAATTCTGTGAACAGGAAGCATATTTCCTTTATGCTAATACCATTGAAAACCCTATGAACAGCAGAGAAGCACTGACAATAGTGTTTCCCCTGTTGTACAGAGGGTCGCTATGAGTCGGATACCGACTCGACAGCACCTAACAACAACAACAACAATACTATGGTTACATTCTATTTTTGTATAGGTTAGTTTTATTGGAAATTGCAACTAAAAGAGCTAAAACATTCTTTAAAAAATCAAAAATAAGATATTTTCTTCAATGTTTAACAGGGTGAACTTTCAGTTAATAAGAAATTTTGTTTTGTTGTTTTTCCCCTATGGAAAAATTGGGGAGGGTTGTTTTGGTTTTGTTGTTGTTGTTGTTGGTTGGTTGGTTGTTTTTGACTCTTTGTTGTTCTTGTTGTTTTGAGACAAAGTCACATTATATAACCCAGGCTGGCCTCAAACTGCCTATATAGCCCCAGGCTGACTTTGAACTTGTGATTCTCTTGTGCCTCAGACTCCAGAGTGTTAGGATTACAGGTGTCATTATGTTTGGCTTTTTTCAGATTCATTTTAAGTTACTGAAAATGATAATCCCAATTGTGGTTTTCCTACTGGCTTAACAGAAGAGGATGATGGTAGATCATGAAGTAAAAATTATTTGTTTTAATCTTATACCACAATTACTATAACTATCATAGGTTTTGAAAATCTCTCATGTAGGAAAAATACTTCTCACAGGAAAATTTCTAATGGGAAATTTATTTTAAGTTATGTGAAATATCTCCCCTTAGCAACCACATAATAATATTTGAAAGTGTAATTTATTTAGGAAACCCACTTTAAAAGAACTGTTTAAGTACTTTTCTGAATATCATTCTTAAAGGTTAAGGTACATCAGAATTGCCAAGTAAACTTTTTAAAATCCTTATTTTGGGCTCCCACTATCAGAAATTTGGGCACCCCAGATATTCCTGATGTAGATGGATGATACATAGATTGCACTTCAAAAAACAATGCTAAGCCTTAACAGTTGGGAAATATCTACTTAATGTTTAGATGAATTAACATCAGTTGAGTTGTTTTTCTTATTGTTTAATTGGAAGGTTTCTTGCCTATGCAGGCCTGTACTTTTTTTGTTTTTGTTAAAGTCCCACCTATACAGATTCTTTAAAGGTAAAAATAGCTGGCTTCCATTCTTTTCTGTCTTGTACCAACCAATGTATCAAATTACACATGTAATCCATTGTGGGGAATGAAGACAGTCTGCTATTTTTCTTAAAGAATAAAAAGTCCTATTTACTATTGGACATCAATACCAGTTAAGTCCAGCTAATGTGCCAAGCCTGCAGCCAGCTGAGGAAGCATTTCCTCATAGTCAGGAAGCTGTCCTCATAGTCAGGCCCCCAAATGCTCAAAACTTCAGAGTAAGCCCCGCCAGTGAATGGACGCGATGAAGATACTGCATCTCAGGCAAAAGCAAATTCAATTTTTAGAATTACTTTTTCATTTGTACAGACATTGTTCTGTCCTGACAATAACTGAGAAGAGGTTTGTAAGATGACTTTTAGATGACTTTTGCAACCCTGTTTTGACATTTTTATAAATTTCATAACACAAAAAGCCTCAAAAATTGGAAGGAACCCATGCCTCCTGGAATGCTGCTAATCCTTTACCTTCTGAAGAGAGACAAAGTGGGGAAGTTGTACTTGTGCATGAATAGGGTTGGCTTTCATGACCGGGAGGGATGTGTGCGTCATCTTCATATGTGAGGAGCAGTGCAACAACTAACAGTCAGCCCGGGCCAGAAATTTGGGAGCATGGTTTAAGACATGGAATCACCGTGATCTAGTTTCATAGAAAGGAAACAGGTGCTGATTAAGGAAGGGAATCTTCTCATCCATTTCCGACCAGATGATCCTGGGCACCTTCCCTTCTAAATCATAATAAGCCCTTTCAGAGTTGTGGTTGAGACACCTAAAGACTCCTAAGTCTCAGCAATGGGAATTAGAAGACAGAACCAACAACCCAAGAGCTGAGTACTGACACAGGAATCTTTTTAAGATCAAAACTGGATATTTAATCTAAATAACTGTAGTTACTCATGTATAAATAATGAGATTATTGATGAGCCCCACTAAGAATTACTGCTTCAGACTTTTACTGGAATCAAGTTTCCTTAGGTTTCTTAGTAGTATAAAGGCTAACAACTGGATGAGAACAGAAGAGAGGAAGGAAGTCTTGATCATTTAAAAGAAGGATATTCTACACAGTTTTACACTGATCGTGTTCTTACTTGTGAACACACTTGAGGGCATTTTCTTGTTTCAAATTTGTCATGCTCTAATAAACTGTGTGTGTGTGTGTGTGTGTGTGTGTGTGTGTGTGTGTGTGTGTGTATTTAGAAGCCCTCTGATGTTGTCAACTCTTTGGATCTGCGTGTAGACATCAGTCTGGAAAACCCTGGCACTAGCCCTACCCTTGAAGCATATTCTGAGACTGTCAAGGTCTTCAGCGTAAGTATGACTTCGTCTTCCTGCATTTGAACTGGCTAACAAAGTTTCATAGTCACTGCAGTAGTATTAAAGATACTTATTGCACAGCTTTAGTGTCTTAATTTTCTACATGAAATTATGTGTAAAATTCACTAGAGTATAAAGAAAGGGATCTTTCTTTCTTCACTATTCTACTATTTCTAGCCCCAAGAGCACAGCCTAGCTCACCACAGATATTAGATAAATATTTGTTGAGAAATAGATAAAATGTAAGTCAAACAACTTGTGCTCACTACCGATTTAAAAAACAAGATATTACCAATACCCATGAAGTTCTGTGTATCGCCTCCGTTATATCTACTTTAATACTGCTAATCTTAATGTAACCATTGTCTTGAATTTTACATCTGCCAACACTTTTCTTTATGGTTTTTCTACACATGTGCATATTCGGAAAACATTTCTTGGGTCTCCATGGCTTTGAGCTTTATATAAGTGGAATAATACTGTATGCATTATTTGTATATTGCTTTTTTTAACCCAAGAGCAAATGTATAAATGTTTTTGTTCCTGTTTTTATTTGTTTTTGTTATAGATTCCTTTCTATAAAGACTGTGGTGATGATGGCCTTTGCATATCTGATCTGGTCCTAGATGTCCAACAGCTCCCAGCCACTCAGTATGTTTTACTTTAAAGCTCAGTGGAAAATGTGGAAATAAAAGACACATTAGCTTTCTTCCTTCAAATTGAAGTTGTGGAGATTCTTTTCTACAAAAGAACTATTTATAGTAGTAAAGACCTCTAAGAACTAAAAACCTTTAAAAACCAAATTCCAATTCTACCATCCACATAAGAGCAAAGCAATAATATAAAATTATTGATATTTGGAAGTTCTTTTCCCTGCCATTTATACAAGAAAGAAGAAAATCCAGAACATTTACTTACTTATCAGTATCATTTTAACATAAGGTAGTTTTTCATTAGTAAAAATTTTCTCAGTGTTTCAAATAGGTAGAGTTTATTTCTTAAATGGATGAAGTTTTTGAATACTGGTCTCTTTAAAAACTATAATGGTATTATTTTTTTCTCCTTTTTTTCTTTAACAGAAAACAACCCTTTATTGTCAGCAACCAAAACAAAAGGTTAACATTTTCAGTAACACTGAAAAACAAAAGAGAAAGTGCCTATAACACCGCAGTTGTTGCTGATTTTTCAGGAAATTTGTTTTTTGCTTCATTCTCCATGCCGGTATGTGAGAATTCCTTGAGCATGACACTGTTCAGGTTCCCACTTGCTGTCAATTACTGTCCTCCTTGTACTCAAACATCCATGCCCTTCAAGTCTGAAGAAGCACCTTGACCCTGGGTGGGGTCAGTGCTACCTTGTGACTGCCAGCTAGTTAAGCCACATGAGAACATAGTCTGGCTCCATATTTAGACCGATTCTGTTTCAGTTTGGGTCATTTTTTTCCTTTTCCCTACAACTTGGCCCCAGCAGCCAGACAATCCCATAACTCTTCTCGAGCGATCTGTGAGATGGGCCTGTGTGGTGCCGCACAGATGTGGTGCACTTGCTCCAAAACATTCAAATCTCCACGGCTCAGCCCGAGCTTTGCAGCCACAGGTCCTGCTGCTGCTGCCAAGATGATGCATTCCAGTAAAGGCAGGCAATCAAGCTGACCTGATCACTAAAGCAGGAATGCACTTGACCATGAGGGGCCCTCGCTCCCTCCTCTGCCTGAAAGCCATGAATAGAAAAGAGAGAGAGAGAGAAGGAAAAGCTATTTTCCAAGTGAACTACTAGATTAAAGGATTAAAAACCAGTTTGTCCCATTTAAAGTTAATGTGAATTCAATAGATTTATATATAGATATGTACCTATCCTGAACTCAGTGTTAAAACACCCTGTGCCAAATGGCAACTTCTTATTTTAAAGAGAAAAACAAACTCAGGAAAACTCAAGAAGATTCTGTAAGTTATTTAAGTTACAGGCAAGCACCAACATGATTTTTCTTCCTTTGCAAATATACATTTCAGAAGTATTAAGAGAAAGGTACACAGTAAGCTAAGGTTTCTGAATATTACATTAAAGCTATTTGTGTTTCTGAACTAGAAGATCTATGATCTCTTCTGAGGGGAAACATCCAATTTTTAATCTATTCTTTCACTTGTCAAGTGCATCATTGGAGTTAGCAGTAAAAATACTATGTTAGTTACTTGAACAGTACAAGATTATCAAGCCTTATTGAGACAATAAATTATTTCAGTGTGAACAAATCTTACTGCTAAAATGTTCCTGTGCATCTTTCAGTGTGAGTCCCCACAAACACATACATAATAAACTAATTGATTATTGTTATTTTCTTGTGCTTGTTCAGGTTGATGGAACAGAGGTAATATGCCAGGTTGGCTCATCTGAGAAGTCTGTTACCTGTGATGTGGGCTACCCTGCTTTAAAAAGGGAACAACAGGTACAATTTGCATGTATGCTAGCCACACCTCAGCTCTCATGTTAATTTACCAGTGTAACATTGTCTTTATTTGGTATCATCATTTGGTTGTTGTTGTTGTTGTTAGGTGCCATCGAGTCAGTATCCGACTCATAGCGACCCTCTGTACAACAGGGGAAACACTATTGTCAGTGCTTCTCTGCTGTTCATAGGGTTTTCAATGGCAGATTGATTTTTGGGAGGGGATTGCCAGGTCCTTCTCCCAAATCATTTGGTAGGCATTGCAAAATAACCATTTGCATACCTAGAGGAAGTTTCCTAGTAACTGATTTTTTAAAAAATTACTAATAGAAGTTGGGGGGCTGGGATTTAGCTCAGTTGGTAGAGTGCCCCTCTGCATTCTCCGAAGACCTGGGTTCGATCCCCAGCACCACAAAAATGAGAGAAGGACATGGCAATCCACTGCCAAACCAATCCCAAAGCAATCAGCCATTGAAAACCCTATGAGGGTTACTATGAGTCAGACCTGACTTGATGGCACCTAACAACAACAACAGAAGTTTGATTTCCTTCATGCAACTTATTCTCAAAAGCACACATAATAAAGTTCTTTTTGTCTGAATATGTTGACCAATACTGGTTAGATTGTGGTACACAGAGTCATAGAGATCACCTGCCAAACCCTGGTGAGCAACTCTCATCTCAGCACAAAAGCTTTGCAAGTCATTCAAGTATGTGTAGCTGGATGACTTATATGTATCCGTTGAAAGCTAAGCTCTCCTAATTATGAAGTAAGCATGCTAAAGCAAGGTGGAGAAATAAATACAGATGGTCTGCAAATTTAAAAGCTTAAGATATATAAAATTCAGAATCAAATGGGAGTGAGTTTACTTTTATGGGGAATATCCCTCCACCCCAGTAAAAAGCATCATCCACTGATGAACTTTAATTTTTTGTATAGGTGACTTTTACTATTAATTTCGACTTCAATCTTCAAAACCTTCAGAATCAGGCAACAGTCAGCTTCCATGCTTTAAGGTAAAACATGATAAAGTCATGAATCGATGATGGATGGCTTTTGGAATATTTCTCTTTAAGTGATTTCTAATATTTTTTTCAATAGTGAAAGCCAAGAAGCCAATGAAGCAGATAACTCAGTCAACCTCAAAATTCCTCTCCTGTATGATGCTGAAATTCACTTAACCAGGTAGGTGAAGCCTATTACAGGTGAGTGGACACCACTTTGATTTATAACACATATGGCTCAGTCTTAGCTGAAGGATTTTGTCTCTCCTCAAATAAAACAAAAGTACACAGATAAACTGGTGGGACTCTTTAGGTCTATTGACTTAGAGCCATACCAGAAAGGCAGAGAATAAATACTTTTGCCACATGCCATGGAGAAACTGCCTTGTGGGCCCTCAGAGACCCAAGATGTTGAAACAGACTCTTTGGGACCCTGAGAGTTACCAGCACTTTCTTCCTGCTGCCTGCTTCCTACTGTGTGCATGGGATGTCAAGTGACATCCTTATTCCTGCACTTGGAAGCCCCCAGCACTATGCTGTGTACACAGGAGATTACAACAAATATTGACTAGAGTCTCAGATTTAATAGTCAGATGTGGAAACTAGACTGAGTCTAGCTTCTGAGTGGAAAATTCCTGACATAACTGATTGAGGTTTTCTTACTACCAGGAGGAAATAAGGGATTTTCCAAAGGAAGTCATCCATGAAGAAATGCTTTATTCCTTTTTCTTGCCTCCCTGAAGCAAGGAAACCTGAGAGCAATGGTTAAAATATTACTGGTGGCTACCAGCTATCTTGAATTGCTCCAAGGGACAGGTGTCTTGGGAAGTGGGTAACATACAAATTCCACAGGTGCTAATAGGTTGGTATCCCCTCAGTTTGCACTCAAAAGTCAGGCTGGTTTGTGGTACTAACACACTGGAGCACAGCTATGTAGATACACAGGTCACAGGGGATGGTCACCTCCAAGGCTGGCAGCCAGAGTTCTCTCCCTGATGAAGCACTAAGGCAGCTTCCCTGTACAGAGCAGTGACCCCTGAAAAACATGCAGTGTTTTCCCAAGAAGTCCAGTGACAACAGAACTCCTACCTCCCTACCCCCGCCATTAAAAGCATGGAATAAGTAGATCATCTGATAAATCACTAAGCTAAAACCAAAAGGAAAATATGTCAACTTGTCTGCAGCTTGAGACACATGAGCGAAGATAAAAAGAATGCTTCTGTAGCAAGTGAGTTGCAATGGCACAACTAGAAACAAAACACAGTACAAGCCATCCATCCCTGGAAAACTAATCAGTAGCTACAGATTTCAAAGAACTCCTTCTTGGTAAAATAAGTGATGTAAGATAAATGCAGTCACAGAGATTTGTATTACGTTACCTAAATTTTTTCCTTTTCACATAAATTGACTCTTTTCCTAAACACTTTTGTTAATACAGCTTTTTTTGGCATTCTAATCTCCTGCTATGGCCTCTTTCTTTTCACATATTTTAACATGAAATAAGTATATGATTGAAAAGGGGCTTCACTTTTACTAATTGACATCTTAGCTATGTATTTTTGTAGTAATTTGGATTCTAATATATTCCATTGTTCTATATAGTTAAATTTTTAATAATGGATAATGATAAAGAACAAAAGCTAAAAGGGCTTCTAGTCCTACACCTAGATAATTCTCCTGATTCTTTTTAAAAGCAAAACACTGTGCATAGAAAGTCCAAACTTTACAAAAAGATATGCAATGAAGAGTGGGCTCAACCCTCACCACCTTCTGGGTGATGAATGGTGAGTAACGGGGCTACTTTGGAATATCTTCCAAATATAGTTTATCTACCAGGATATATACATGAACACACACACACACACACACACACACACACACACACACTCACACATAATTTTCTTTACTCAGAAGCAATGATAAAGCAATCTTCTGTGCTTTGCTTTTTATGTAATTGTGAAGAAGTTTTCATATCATGACATACATATTTGTTCTATTCCTAGTGGATCATAATTTATATAACCACTCTAATATTAATGAAATATTTGGTTTTTTTGCATTTTAACTTTGTTTAATAATCACAAGCAAGAGTGCAAAAACATATTTTAATAAACATCTTTATGAATATTTGAGAAAAAGTCATACACAATTATTGGGTATATCCCTTAGTAACCACTCTGATATTGTATAAATGTATAGTTATATTACATAAATATGCTGGGTAAAAACAGATAGTAATAATAGAATTGTTTTTGTAGCAGGATTCCCCTGAGTATAGCTAACTGCTGCTATAATACATGATCAACGCTTACATAATTTAGGGAAAACTTAAGTAACAAATGGAAAAGTGTCAGATTGCTTTAAAGTATGAAAAGCAGAACATATTAATCAATTTAGAAATTGGCCCTGTTCGGCACTCACACAAATGTCTTCTGGAAAGCAAAGAGAGTAATCCATGCCCACAGAGCCAGGCTTTCAGTTTCAAATCCTAGTCATTTCCCCATTTTCCATGTAAGCCTGACCAATCATTACTCCCTCTCATACACATAACCTTGACAATTACCAGTTGAATTTAAGTATCCTTATGACATATTTTCCTTTTGAGATACTGGAAAAGCTTTTTTAAGGTGGGGGGGGTGTTAGTACAGAAATAAAAAAAAATTAATTGTATCCCATAAAATATCCAGTCCAATTTTTCTAGGAAATAGAATCAATTTCGTATAATTAAGATAACTTGTCCAAGCCAGGCACGGTGGCACACACCTATAATCCCAGGGGCTCCGGAGGCAGGCGGAGGCAGGAGGGTCTCAAGTTCGAGACCAGAGGCAGTCTGCATAACTTAGGGAGACCCTATCTCAAAAAAAAAAAAAAAGAAAGGGCTGAGGGTACAGCTCATTGGTCCAACACTTGCAGAGCATGCAAGTGCAAGGCCCTGGGTTCAACCTCCAGTACCAAAAAAAAAAAAAAGGATAACTTGTCCATTGAGAATACAGAGAGCTTTTCAGACTCCTACTCCTACTCCGCCCTGCCCCTCCACAGTAAGCCTGAAGAAGCAGCCCTGACTGGAATCCAGCCTCCAAGCACCAGAACTGAGTGAGAAGATGGGAGATGCCCAGTTTCACTCCAGTCTGAGCACCCCTGTGGGGGGTTCCTCTCACCTAGTCAGTACTCTACTTGCAGCCATTAGTTGGCAATCCCAATCAAAGAGGTCAAGATAAGTCCAATGTCTTTGAGCCTAGTCTAATAAAATCTCTGTACCTTCCATCTTAAAGGTGGTTCCACTGATGGTGGATGATGATGTTGTCATTAGGTGCCATCCAGTTGGTGTCCGACTCAGTGACCCTATGTACAACAGGCGAAACACTATTGTCAGTGCTTCTTTGCTATTCATAGGGTTTTCAATGGTGGATTGATTTTGGGGAGAGGGTTGCCGGGTCCTTCTTCCAAGCCTATAGTATCTGGTGTTCCCAGGCAGTGTCCCATCCAAGTACTAACCAGGCCTAACCCTGCTTAGCTTCCAAGATCTGATGGGATAGGAGCCACAGGGCTACAGCTGCAGGCAACTAATGGGGAAGCAGATTTTATCAATCTTAATTTAGCCCCAAACTATTGGAATTGGTTTGGAGCTAGGCACCGTGGCACACGATGGTAACCCCAACAACTCGGGAGGTGGAGACAGGAGGATTGCAGGTTTGAGGCTAGAGGCAGCCTGGGTAACTAAGTGAAACCTTGTCTCAGGATAAAAACTAAAAAATGGGATGGGGTGCCAGCCTAGTGGCAGAGCACTTGCAAAAACTATGTGTGAGGCCCTCTGTTCAACTCCCAATTACCAAAAAGAAAATGATTTGGTCTGGAAATAGGAAGAAAGAGTAATAAAAAGAATGTATGTCCTATTTCACAGGCACCAATAATGAATGATTACAGGAGCTAATACATAATAACCAATACCCCATTATTGTATTCCAGCCATATCAAATGAAAACCATGGCTTATAAATCCATTCATCCAATCAATAAGGACTGAATATCCTCTATATTAACGTACCAGCCAATGTAATTGCAATCTTGAGAATACTTTGACTGTTGGTTCTAAAGTAATACTTTTGTAATTTTAGAAAGTTCCCAAGTGGTAAACATATAACACACAGAATCTCTGCATAAGAACCACGAAGGGATATGTATTGAAAGGAATTGGTTTCACTCTTAGAAATACACATTGCACCATAGGACTATAAAAAGCATTCATTTTCATTTAGTACTTTTGAATTTTTTATAATAATTTTGCATATTTATAGGGTAGACAATGGTAATCAATACATATGTACAATATGTAATGATAAAATCAGGGGTAGGTGGCATTTCTATTTCCACTCTTCCTAGACTTTAGTTCAACACAAAAAGATAAATACTACATGTTCTTTTTCATATATGGAAGGCTAAATAAAAAGTTGATTTGAATATAGAACAGTTATTTGGTGCTTTTATAACTAAAAATAAACTGTTTTACTTGTAATCTAAGCTAGAAGATAGTTAAAAGAAACATGAAGCTTCAAAAACAACAGGAAAACTAAAAGAAATTTGGCTTTACAAATGTCATCCAACAGATCCACCAACATAAATTTTTATGAAGTCTCCTCAGATGAGAATGTTCCTTCTATCATACATGATTTTGAAGATATTGGTCCAAAATTCATCTTCTCCCTTAAGGTTGGTAAGCTTGTCATAAGGGTGGCAAATCAGGAAAAAGGGGAAAGAAAAAAATGAGCCTGGGAAGAAAAGAAAAAAAAATGAAATATGCCAGTGGATTTTAAACTTGAGCATTCATTAATGTCATCTGAATGGCTTATTGAAACACAGATTGTTGGGCTGCATCCCCATTTTTGGATTCAGTTGGTCTGTACCAGACCTAAAATTGTGCGTTTCTAACAAGTTCCCAAGTGATAATGCTGATGCTTCAGGCCCAGGCGCCATACTTTGAGAAAGGCTGGGGTAGATAATAAATAAATATGGCTTTGTGCTTAGTTCTGTGTCCTGGATAAGAGATAAATGATACATTTTCAAGGCAGATGTTCAAGATTAATCAACAAGGCATTACTGCAATGGTATTACTGTGGGTAAATGTCTTTAGAATAGAATGATTAGGCCAATTGAATCTGTAATTTCTGTTTGAGAAGCTTACCACTTATATGATTATATATATGTATATACATACATATATAGAAATTAAATTGTGAAATAATGACTATTTTATAATATAATAAAATTATGGAATCTTTGGGAAGTAAAAAATAATATATCCATTACCCTAAGTCAATACCATTCTGTTTTTATATATTTTCTATTAGTCCATCACATAGCTGTAACCCTGCAGTTTTGTTATTTTCAAAAAGAAGTTTTATGAAAGAATCTCAATTTTTTTATCCAATTACTGGAATTAATAAAATGTGGATGGTATTTGGTAGCCACATTCTTTAACAGGACATTGAATCAATTCCTTGGAAAAGAAAATAATACTCATAGAGTATGTAATAAGTATCAGCCATTGCATCAAGTATTTTACACATATATGTTACTTCACTTAATTCCCAGATCAGTTATGAGGTTGGTGTTATTATTATCTTCAAGGATGCTATTTAAAAATTTAACAACCAGTAGAGCATCAGCACTGGCCAATTAGAACAGAAATCCCCCCAGCAAGAATAGGTAGTAACCAGTGCATACCTACGAAATTTCTGATTATTTTTATTTTACAAAGGAGAAAACGCAAAGCATAGAAAGGTCAAGTTCCTTGTCTAAGCCACACTTCTAATCAGTTGTAATTGCTACCACTTTATTGTGGAGGTAACTGACCATTTTCCTTGAATCATATGCATTGTGTGTTTCAGAATGTTTTCTTCCCTACCTAGGTAACAACAGGAAGTGTTCCAGTAAGCATGGCATCTGTAATCATACACATCCCTCAATACACCAAAGAAAAGAACCCACTAATGTATCTTACTGGGGTGAACCCAGACCCGGTAAGGATAACGAAATTGCCTAGAAAAATGTATGCTTTCAAGAAGGAAATAACCCATAAGTTTGAGGTAATTGTGTCTGACATTTTATAGTTGGGAAACGAAAGAACACCTATGCATTATGGGTGCCAATTAACTAGCATTTAATTTCATATAAGAACAAGACTATTATAAGAAAATGAATATCTGAGTCTTGGTATTTACAGATGACAGAAATTATTCCAAAATTGCTGTTTTTACCAGTTGAAGATTTGGCTTTTTTAGGGCCCTGTTTGGAGAGAAGACTGAGAATTTTGGATCTACTGTGGGTGCATAGCAGGTCTACACAGCTATAATTAGTAGCTGGTCTTCGTGGAGCCAACCTGGACTTTCTTTTACCTTGTAATAGTCAGCCTGGGTTATTGATTTTAATCACTCTGGTACTTTTTAAAGAAGAATGAGGTCCAGACAATTAAATCCAAAACCTTAAAGATAAGGCCCTAACACTGGTATTTTTCTTTGAAAGCTCCCTAGGTGGTTCTACCATGCAGCTTGGGCCAAGAGGCCTTGCTGTAGCCAAATCTCTTGACATTGGTTCCCCTTTAGTCTAGCACTTAGCTGCTCCTATATAGTATTAGAGGGCTGAGGTTTAGCTCAGTTGGTAGAATGCTGCTGTGAGCTCTCTGAGGCCCTGGGTTTTATCCCCAGCACTGCAATAATGGGAGAAGGATGTGGCAATCCATTCCAGAAGCAATCCCAAAACAATCAGCAATTGAAAACCCTATGAATAGCAGAGAAGCACTGACATAGTACCCTGTGTAAATAGCATCACTACGAGTCAGATCCAGCTTGATGGCCTCTAACAACAACAACAACAACATGTAGTATTATTCCTATAGTGTGCATAGGAGACTACAGGAAATCAAAATCCTAAAATGTTCTATAGAAAAGAACTCTGAATTAAATCACTCAGTGTATTTTTATTACAAATTTGTTTCATCACACAAAGGCTATGTATTAGAGCATTTTGCATCACCACAACAAAATAGCTGAGGCTCAGTAACTTTACAAAGAAAAGTTTTATTTAACTCACAGTTCTGGAGTTTCAAGAGTATCATATCAGTATCATTTCAGCTCTGGTGAGAGCCTCACAGTAGGTAGTATGAGCAGGGGGAGGTGAAGAAAGAAACCACATTGCCAAATAAGAACCTAGACAGGGACTAGAACCCAACAATCCGTTCTGAGGACACACCTCCAATTAACCTATAGACCTCCCACTTGGCCCCAACTCTTAAAGATCCCATTTCCTCTCACCTGGGAACTCAGCTTCCAATGTGTAAGTGTTGGGGGACAAAGAACACATAAACCATAGTGAGCTATGACAACCTGACCTGCCCTATCCATTTGAATACTTTGGGATTTACCCCAGAAAGAACAGAACTGGCCAATAAGTACTTGAAAGAAGGCTAGCAGCCCCAACCCTGCTCCAAATGTGACATTAGGATTTCCTAACAAGCTGGAAGGATTACCATAAACCTTTGCTTCCTAAACCTGATGTGGTGTTCTTCTTTGTAGGCTGGTGACATCAGTTGTAAAGCAGAAATAAACCCGCTGAAAATAGGACAGACACCTTCCTCTGTATCGTTCAAGAGTGAAAATTTTCGGCACATAAAAGAATTGGTGAGGACAGGTTAAAATGTGAAGTTTCCTTCAGTAAATCAATGTTTGTCATAGAGCTTTCTCCTTAGAATTGGGATTTAGAAAACACATTCTCAAATTTAGATTATCAGAAGTATTACTTACACTATTACTTAAAAAGGGCTAGGATTTAGCTCAGTTGGTAGAACACAGCTCTGTGATCTCTGAAGTCCCAAGTCCGATTCCCAGCGCCACAAAAATGGGAGAAGGATGTGGCAATCCACTTCTGAGGCAATCCCGAAACCATCAGCCATTGAAAACCCTATAAGGGTCGCTATGAGTTGGACACAACGCAACATCACCTAACAACAGCATTACTTAAAAAATACATCTGCAGTTCATGGCATCAGAAGGACATATATGAAACTGCTGTTTCTGCACTGTATACTTTGCAAACATTGCAAAAAGCTAGGATGGAACCAGGCATATGCTTTCAAAGTGAGGTCCTTTAAATCCCCCTTCCTCATAATCCCTGATATCTTCTTCTTAACAGCTAAACATGCTACCCCTCTAATATTTTTAAATTTTTTGTTATCTCCTTTTTCCTCCACACTTCTGATTATCTCCTGAGGCTATCTACATAAATAGGAAATGGCTGGGGCAAAGGGTGTGCACTCTTTACATTTTGAGACAGTAACAAAATCCTTTGAAGAAGAGTTATGAGTACAAATAGCTCATGAGATTGCCTGATTCCTTAGATTCTTCCAAGTACTGGGTTTCATCTATCTTTATAAAATTTTGGCTTTTTTTCTTTTTTTACAACTGTACCAACTCTCTCCTTTTACTATTGACACCAACCTAAAAGAACTGCAGAAGTGCTTCCTGTAGTAATGTCACCTGCTGGCTGAAAGACCTTCACCTGAAGAGAGAATACTTCATCAACGTGACTACCAGAATTTGGAACAGGACTTTTGCTGCAGTAAGTATCAGCTTTATTTACAGGGTTCATCAATAGCAAGGAAACATAGGCTTCATTGTCCAGAAGTTCTTACTCTTTGACAAGAGTGTTCTGGTAATGTGAGCAGTGCCCAAAAAACCCTGAGCACTTTTGCTGTGGAAGGCAGTATGCTGCCAACCCTTTTCAATCCTCACTCTATCTAGCTGTGCCTCAGAATCATCTGGGGACCTCATGAGAATGTCTGCTTCTTAGGCTCCACAGAAGCCTACCATGTCTACAGGAATAATGCCTGGTCTCCCTCCCCATGTCCACACATCCTCAATGTCCCAGTGTCTCCGACCACACCCACACAAGATGTACACATACATCTGTCTCCTTGAGCTCTAAGCTAATTGTTTGATCTCAAATCTGTTACCGAGTAGATGAGTCCAGCACAAAGGTCCATCTTCCTATATTAGAGCAAGTAACCATTCTGCTTTCCTGTTCTACTCTTTATCTGATGAAAGAGCCCAGTGTGCATACAACTTTTAGGTCATTTTGATCCCCATGAAAAGTTCAAAGAAAATGCCAAGACAATGTCAGTGTTGCTTCTTCATATGGCAGGCATGAGTCTACCATAGTAATATTTCAGCATGGATTTGGGCAGCCAGAATTTCAATCTGGCATGAAAAATACAAGTATAGACAGGACTCTTTAAAACTGACTTCTTGAGTGGGTAGCCACTCCTTTTGCTAATACTGGCTCCAATTCAGGAGGCCAGCAAAATGCAAATTAGTCAGAAGCCTGCTAGGGGCTTGAGTGGCTCTCACTTACGATATTTTTTAAACAAATAAATCAGTTCCCAACATGCTCACAATCAGACTCTTCTCCAGAGATTGTCACCATTTCATGGTCTTCAGTAATCTCCACTCTGTGCTATGGAGTTTTGAGTAAGATTAGAGAATTGAATGCCCTTCTAACTTGTCCCTGGAGTCAAAATATAAGCAATATTCTTGAATAGAGACATAATATAAAAACTAGTAGTGAAAAATTAGGGAAAAAATCAAGAAATGGGGGCAATGGGGAAATGAGGAATATAGATTCCTTTTGCAAATGCTTGCTTTCTTTTATTTGATTTCTTGTTAGTTACATTTGCTTCAAAGCCTTCTGGACAGTTCTGAGTTCTATAAGATGTGACACGTGCTGTTAGCTAGGCCACCTTCCTAACTGCTGCAGTTTGCTTCTCAGTTTTACCAATTGGTTCTTGGTTTCTTGGATTTGAGCACAAATGTTTTCATAGCAAACTCTGCCAGCTGGGAAGGAAAACTGACTTTTGCACATCAAAATGCAAACACGCCAGTTCTGTAAAAAGCATTTGGTTTTTCTTGAGTTCATTTAAAGCTGCACCATTTTAACTATAAGACTTTTGAAAGGTGCCTTCCCCACAGTTTTCAGAAGTAGCAGTTTCACTTCTGGGAACAAACTTCTTAGAAAGTGTATTATTTATCTCTTTCAACATGGTTATGATGGTTAAACTGAGAAAATACCCTTGAGAGTCACTGTGCGTCAGGTCCTACACATCTTTCTCCTTCATGAAATATCATGTTTATTCCCCACATTTTTCCAGCTATTTCAACAGTAAAGTAGATATTTCTCATACCAGCTGGGAAATCCAGTCTGCAATATGGATCTCATTTCCTCTGCTAGAGCCCATTAATATAGTGCTTTCTATTGGCACCATTTTTCTGATGTAGTGCAAATCAGCTGAACACTTCATTTCATCACGATGTGATTGCTCAGCCTTGCAAATCAATGGTGGCATTGGCTGACCTCTGTAAGCTAGGAGATATGCTACTTTGCTCTAGGATGTGTGTGCTGCCTCTACCTCTCCTAGTTAACCATGCAGGATATTGTGTATCTGTAAGAAGGGCCTGGTTTGGGAGTACAGCTACATCATGGTTGTATGAAATTTTCTCTCACCTATAGTCTACAGGTACTACAAAACTAGCATTCACTTAACTCCCACCTTTAAAAAAAAAAGCTTAAACCATTATTGATACTCTTGATGTGCTCCCACCCCCCTGCTAGGATATATGTTTAAGAGACCAGTGATCAGGGTTAATTTCTGATGCAGTCTTCCATCTTGAGAAAATTAAGAGTAACTAGAGACTGAGCCAGTGGAAAGGAAATAAATTGCTCACTTTTTGGAAATATATTCTCTTTTTGGCTCCTAGATATAGTTTAGCAAATTACTTCATGGAGTATGTTGAATCTTGTACCCTAGTAACCAGAAAAACTGAGTTCTAGTAGCCAGAGCATATGAAAACAGCTCTAAAATCTGAGTGTTGTATTCTGTCTCACAGTGGGTACCAGGCCCACAACTTTCCTTAGAAAACAATGGTGAAATATACACTAATAATGTTTCCACTGACAAAGATTATTTTTCTGTAATTACACTGAAGTGTATATGTAAACTAATGTCATATTAAGAGGTTATAAATAATGTCAAGATAAAATATATGTCCTTCGTATAATGCCTACTCCATATCCCAGTATTATTTGAAAGAAACACTTAGATTAGGAAATCTGAAATTATTCTTGATGTGATATAACATGAAGAAAGGTTCACAGTATCTGCTGCTGGCATGCATAGTCAAGTTCAAAGGTACTTTTAAACAGTATTATTTTACATACATGTACCCACAAGGAAATTTGCTTTTAAATGATGGTTTTCCATTCCATTATGTGACTCATTCACGTTAAGTATATAAAAATCCTGTTTGGAATTTTCTCTCATGTCTCCAGTTTCACTAAATATTTAAAAATTCTGGCTAGGATCTTTCTCAATTAAAAACATTCGTTTTAAACCTTTGTTTTAAGGTGGGTACCATGAGGCACACCTGTAATCCCAGCTACTTGGGAAGCAGAGGCAGGAGGACTGCAGGTTCAAGGGCAGTCCTTTTCCACACTGCTGGTTCAAGCACACACAGATTCTTGAGTCTTCAAAATTGGCATTTGCTCTGGTCATTTTGCGCCAGGAAGTCATAAACATGCTGGGATTTCTGCATTTACTGCTAGTAGGATAAACTTTTTTTTCTATGTTCCAGTCAACTTTCCAGACAGTACAGCTGACAGCAGCTGCAGAAATCGACACCTATAACCCTCAGATATATGTGATTGAAGAAAACACTGTCACGGTGAGCACATCCTCCATCCTATCCCTCGCCATGATAGGCATTGTATGTCTCATAATGTAGGATAGTCATTCTTCTCACGTGCATGTTGAGGTATCTTCCTGAAACTAAGAGAATCCGCTGTTCATTATGTTGAGCTTTGGCAAGGGTGTCCGCTACTCAGAAACTTCAGTGATACACTTGTCCTTCCCCAGGCCTCCAGGCTGGCAAAAGTGTCTTTCCTAGCAACGATGATCCAAAGAAAGGCACACAAAAAAAGGGAATCTGTCTTGTTTGGCATGCCATGGTGTCCCCTCTTCATGCCTGCCAACTCTTTCTTTCTCCTCTCCCTACACAAAACCATGTGGATCTTAGGCCATAAAATCTAAGTCGTGCTTATTTAAATCATATTTTAAAGTATATTTTTAAAAGACAAGTGCTGAAGCATGCCTAATAACTAAGGCATTTATTAAAGGTGTTTTTTTTTTAAAATAGTACTTCTTTCAACCAGACACTGACAGTATGACATGTCCATTCATGGTCTTACAGTCTAGAGAACTATAAATGCTCCCCTTGATAAAAAAGATTCTTCAGAGGAGTGCACTTTTACAGAAAACAAAGCCTCTCTGTTCCAAGGGCTGGCATGGACAATTTTCCTTAGCACTGGAACTCTGGTTAGCATATGCCATTTTTAGACATAGCAGGATTTCCATGCCCAGCTAATCTGCTGGCAGAGCCTTGAGCATTTTCCTCCCAAAGCTTTTGTTAAAAGTTGGAAGGCAGTTCATGACTCTGCCCTCAAGGCCAGCTGGGCAGTTGGCCTGTGTCCACTACTTCTGCCTACAGACTTGAGGTCCATGAACTCTGGGTCTCTCTGAATGCCTGAGAGTAGAGCTCACTGCTCTGTTCCATTCTTGTCCCAGGGAAAATGATTTGACAATAGAAGACACTTTCTCCTATGGTTTTGGAATCTTGATGAAAGCCCACACCTTCTCTTCAGTTATTGGGCATGGAAAATCAGAAACAGAGCCAAAGGAAATGTAGACTTCAGATTTGAACTGTTGTGAACTCATCTTAGGGAGAGAGTACTATAGGATTGTTTTGGTTTGCTTTTGGTTAGTATTAAAGCTCATTTTAGAAAAATGCAGTGTTCAAACAATATGTAAAGCTCTGCAGAAGTCTTTTTAGGAAGCAGTCTTATATCAATTAAAAATTCAAATTAATAATTTTCATGAATGCATTAGATTTTTCTTGGTTTTCTCTGAGCAGTAGAGATAAATAACAGAAGCCAACTTTCACTTTTGTCTATGAAATTAGTTTTGGAATTCAAACAATAATTTGGACAGTTTTTTTTTATAATGTTTTGAATCCAAACAATAAATTGACACATTCTTATAGGAAGGTAAGTGATAATTGTATTTATTTGAATCCTTGTTGTTGTTGTCACGTGCCATCCATTCAGGTCCAACTTATAGAGACCCTATGTACAACAGAATGAAAAACTACCTGACACTGTGTCATGCCTGGCACTATTGTCAGTGCTTCTGTGCTATTTATAGGATTTTCAATGGCTGATTGTTTCAGGAGTAGACTGCCAAATCCTTCTCCAAAATTTGAATCCTAAACCCACTTAAAAATTTGATGCAGAGCCAGGTGCTATAGAATACCCCTATAATCCCAGTGACTCAAGAAACGGAGGCAGATGGATTACAAGTTTGAGGCCAGAAGCAGCCTGTGTAATTTAGGGAGACCTTATCTCAAGATTAAAAAGAGAGAGAGAAGTGAAAAATGGGCTGAAGATACAGCTCAGTGGTAGAGAGCTTACAAGGAATTTGTGAAGAATGTGTGAGGCCCTGAGTTCAACCCCCAGGACCAAAAAAAATAAAATAAAATAAATAAAAAAATAACTGATACACAAAATTTTGTATTCATAGATGCACAAAGATTCATTGACCCTAGACTAGGAAGCTCTGGAATAGAGGCAAGAATATGACTGCCAGTAAGCAATAAACTACATGAATTTATAGTAACTTTATTCATAAACTTTTGAAAAAGCTTATTTTAGCTTTCGAAGATGCAAATAGAGAAATACAGTCGGCAAGACAAGCTTCCTTTTTATCTCAACTCATAAACTGTAAGACAAACAGCAGCTCCCCTGCTACTGCAAATTTAACATTAAATCAGGTAAATAAATAGGATATGGTCCTCATCTTTTGCCATAAAATATAGCTCTTTAAGAATATCTTGTGAGAGAGATGACTGAGACTCTTTTTTTTTTCAATTAAAATAATAAAGAAAAAGAATATGAAGTGTTACTGTTGAGAAACTCTTAGGGCCCCCATTCCATTACAGCCCCACAGATGGCCCGGAAGTAGGCAATCAAGAATCACAAATCTCAAGGACAGTTATATCACTGAAAAGGTCAGCTTGAACGCTGGGATAGTATTTCTAGTTTTCCAACAACTAATATCAACCCTGTATGAAGTTTAAGAGAAACCAGAGTTTTAGAAACTCAGTGCGAGGTGGATGTTGCCCAGTCACGAGGGAATTGAGTTAGGTGGTTCTGTGACTCCCCTCACCAACACTGGATGCTTTCATTTGATGGTGAAAAAGTGTGCCAGAAACTGAAGTTCATACTTCCTAATGACTAAAGCACTGACACTGTCAGGCATGACACAGCCATAAAATACTGATGGAAATTAAAGAGGAGAAACAAGAAAATTTGTATCTCTTACCTGGATTTTACAGATTTTCTCTAAAAATTGTTCTACACAATGCTTGAGGAATGCCTTTATAAGCAAGTCATGTCATCTTTGCGGAGATGCAGACCTGAATATATGGGATCAAAGAGTTGGACTAGACCATTTTTTTTTAGTGCTAAAATTAGATAACTCAATTGTAAACATATATTTACAGATTCCCCTTATGTTAATGAAACCAAATGAGAAAGCCGAAGTACCAACAGGAGTTATAGTAGGAAGTATAATTGCTGGAATCCTTTTGCTGTCAGCTCTGGTTGCAGTTTTATGGAAGGTAAGAAAGTTTCATATTTTAAAAACCAGGACTCTTGAAGACCTTTGTCTTGAATTTCCTTATAAAACAGCAACCTTAAGTATGTGGTACTTTATCTGTCATGGAGAAAAGAAATGCAAGTCTGTTTACAATTTCTCACTATGTCTTTGAAAATCAATAAGGATTTTCTTTTTTTTAAACTTCTTTTACACCCAGAAACTTTAGTGTTTTCTTCAGCTTCAAGTAAGTGGGCTCTGAGAAATTTAACTTTGTGCAATTCGGTTGAATTCTCTGGATATAAATTTCCTCAATAAATGTGTGGTAGATACCAGGTCAGCAGCCTGCACACCACACTCTCCAGAGCCTCAGAGACTCTGCAGAGGTGCTGCAGAGAAAGTGGGCAGCAGAGGGGATCAAAACCACCATACCAAATGAGCTATAGTTGTAACATTTTAAAAATTGTGGCCATGTTTATTGGGTACAGTGTGATGTTACTACCTGGGATGCATGTATTCATTGTGTAATGATCAAATAGGATCATTATCATACCCACGGGAGGGTAACATTTTTATACCATCACCTTCACAGCTTGGCTTCTTCAAAAGAAAATATGAAAAAATGACCAAAAATCCAGATGAGATTGACGAGACCACAGAACTCAACAGCTGAAATGCCCAGGAGACACTGCAGTGGGAACTGGCGGCATCCCAGCCAGGGTGTGCTGTTGCTGTGAATGGATTTCTTTTTAAATCCCAGTTTTTAAATGATAGGCAAAATAGCTGATATTTTAAGAGAAACTGCTGGTCAGTTTGCAATTAAGAAATTGTGGGTAGGGGTTAGGGGTATAAAAAGTAAAAGTCTTATTTTATACAGGGAAGGGAAATGGTCTTTAAACTGGCTGGTCCAGAGTTTACATTCAAATAGGTAGTGTGTCAGAAACACCTTCTCTGACTTGGGAGTGGGAGGACCACACTCCTTAAAAGGATTGATTTAAATAGCAACAAGAAAAGTGGAAGTATCCAGTATGTATATTATCTATAACACATATTATACATAGATTACATATATATTATCAATGTATGTAATTTTTTATTAAGGGGCTGGGGTTTAGTTCAGTTGGTAGGGTGCTGCTCCACATTCTCTGAGGCCCTGGGTTCGAAGCCCAGTACTGCAAAAATGACAAAAGGACATGGCAATCCACTCCCAAAGCAATCCTGAAAACCATCAGCCACTGAAAATACTATGATGGTAGCTATGACTCTATGACTTGACAGCACCTAACAAAATATAATACTGTTATGTAATACATATATATATATATATGTGTGTGTGTGTGTATATATATATAATGTATTATAAAATACATATTACTATACTGAGTACTTCCACAAATATATAAATATAATGAATATTAATGATAACAAGAGGGGAAAAACTAGCAGAGTTTTTTTTTTTTTAATTTATGCTGCTTATCCAAAGTTGCCACAGAGGATACTATTAAGTGATAACTTTATTTATAAACCAGGTAAAATTTGCTGCTGGTTTCTTTCGGCTTCTGGCTGCCTCTTCGGAGTCCCATCTTGCTGTATTTGTCAAAACATGCTTGAGTAACTGAGAGGAGCTTGATGTATACTTCCTACTAAGGAAATCTTCATTGAAATTGGGGGAGGGGGCAGTTTAGAAGCCAAGGCACAAAATTTTCCTTGTATCCCACAATATAATAAATTTATAGTAGAGTCCTATCTGCTGGAGGTCCAGCCTGTGTCAGAGAAAGGAGGAGGCAATGTTCATTCTTTGAGGATACACAGCAGTTCTTTTTTAAGACGTGATATACTGGCTGGCAGGGACCCAGCGAATTTTTGAAACATGAGCAATTTTGGGGGTAACCTTCCTCATCCCTTGCTGAACTACTCTCTCACCTCCTGAGGCCCACCATATGACAGAAGCCCCCAGCAGCAAACTGTCCTCTCTAGTTGTCCAGTGACCCACCTTCCTTTACCCCTCACCCAAATCTCCCATACCCAGGAGCACTGCTGTACACCAGGTGTCAGGATGAAGGGCATCTGTTTTACACACCTGTGTGAATTACTATACAAACCCTTTAACTTTAGGGAGCTATTTTGGTTTGTTGCTAAACAAGTTAAAAAAAACATAAGCCTGGGTGGTTTCTAAATGATAGAATTTCAAGCGGTATAAGCAAGGCAAAGTTAACCTCTCAGGAATTTGCAGGTCATACAAGAGGCAGTGGAAATCACTAAATTAGCAAGTGCATCCTCTATGCTTATCTTGTATCTAGAAGAGTGAGTTTCACCTGGGCAAATGAGGCCCAGTAATTATGATGTAGATGGACCACATTCTGAGGACCACCACCTTTTTCCACCTTTTCCACCTTCTTCTGTCTATTTCTGAGCCCACACATTAGAGACCTGGAGGAAAAGAGCTCAGGCAAGGGCAACAGGGACCACTTTACGGCAGACTCTACATGCCTAAAACTTTGGACAAGTCCTCAAGCTCTATGAATGCCAGTGTCCTCATTATAAAACAGGAAGACCAGGCTGGAGCTCATTAGTGATGCTTTTAGTTTTAAAAAGTCTACAGTATGGATTTCCTATAAAACAAATAGATAATCCTCCAAGAATGTGACTTGGAAGCTGTCAAAAGAAAACAGGGATTTGCCCATGTGTATATGGATGGCCTTGACTACCCTATTGTCCTGGCCCCTGGGTGGCAGTCCAGACCTATCTGGACCACTTAATGACTTACTTTGCATTTACAAAACAAAACAAATAAGAGGGAAAAATTAGCCATCAAATATCAAGGGTTTATAGCAAAAACAGCCTGGTGTTCTCTAGATAGGTGTGCCAGAGCCCAATTCTTTTAACAGCTGTGTAGACTCACTAATTCATTTCAACCAAAATTTTATTTTTTTAAAGATGTGGGGAAATTAGTCATTAGGTTAATAAATAATATTTAATAAACGATGAGACTATTGCATATACACATACTAGAGTTTTGATGTGCTTTACAAATATCTGTAACACTTCGTTCCTTTTATTTTACTGTGCCTCACGTTCCTTAGGTAGTAAACTAAGGTCACCTACTGGACACATTGAGCTTGAGAGCCTTGGCTTAGGTCATCAGCCTCAACTACACTGTTTCCAAAAATCAGTCACTTGTTGCTGAACCATTTGTCACACTAGTGGAGGGTTTTTCAACCTTGGCTATTGTCATTTTGGGCCAGATGGATTTCTTATGGGTGAATAGGGCTGTCTGATGCCTTGTAGAATGTTTAGCAGCATATCTGACTTCTACCTACTAGATTTCAGGTAACATCCTAGTCCTCTTTCCCTGCAATCATGACAATCATAAGGATGTCACCAGACACTGTCAAATGACTCCTGTTGAGTATTTCTCAAGCACTTTTAAGCAATGGTGAGTATTCACCCAAGAAATTAAGAGGGGAGAAGTGTTTGAAAAGTTATGTCTTCCATTCAGTCACACTTCTGCTTTAAAAGTATAGGGCTAAAAGATGTGATGTTAATAAAATTTCCATTTCATAAGTCGTATATAGGTGGGGCATATAAAATGTGATAAGCTTTGAGTTGCTTCATGGATGGCTGCCGCACAAGCCTTACAAAATAGTAACACAGTAAAAGAGCCTGATGAAGAAACTGCATGAGATATAAAATTGTGCAAATTTTGGCAGCAAATTGAGATCCTAACTGGATAGGAATTTTTGTAGCTAGCAATGTTATTTTTATGAAATAGTGAAAGCTACCTATTAACTGTGAAGAGTAAAGAAAACTAAAGCCAATTATAGTCACATAAGTGATTATACTAAAATTATAAAAGGTATAACTTTATACTGTATTTATCCTGATAGCTATAATCCAATACACGAAAATCTCCTAAAACATCATTAAACAGAATGCCAGATTCTTTAAACTGAGTATCTTGATTCATCTTTAATATTTCAACTTGCACACAGAAAACAATTTCACAACTTTTTTAGGACTATGCCCTTCATGTGCATTAGGGCATAGCCATTTTAATCAATTTGAAAGATTAAACATCTAGAGGCAAAAAATAAACATGAGGATAAAGTTTGAAGTAAATGGAAATATTAATTACTTCTTTGAACTTTAAAAAACTAAACTGTGCCCACTATGTAGATAAAAGATGGTATTATATGTGCTTGATTTATTTTGTTAGATTAAGTCAAAATATAAATGTATATATTGCACAACTGTGTTAGAATTGTGTATTTTTAAAGAAGAAATTGTCCTTTTCCTTGATACATGATACATAAGTCTCTAGTAAGATGTGATGTTTGCTGTTTTAAATTAAATGTGCTTTGCCTTTTTTCTTTCCACTGAAAGCATAAAAATGAATAGACCCATTTGTACATCAAATAGCATAATTTATCTGATTTCTAAGAAACAAAAATCAAATTATAGTAATCAACATTCATTACTTTTCTCATATAAAACCAACCAGGAAAGTTTTCTTTACTTATAAACCACTCTTTTTATACTACATTATAGAATATCACTATTTTGAAAATAAAAATAATTTCCTTGTGTTTTGATTTTTACAAGTTGTATATTTCACTATATTTATCTTATGGATTCTGCTTCAGAACACATTCAAGACTCAATTGAAAAAGACTGTGGATGTAACTAGACAAATTGCTGCATATGTTGCAACAGCATAGTCATAAGCATAGTTAAAAATAATAAAACTTAAATGGTAAGTGGGGCACAGCTAAATATTTTACTTCAAAAATTAAAAAAGCTGAATGAATATGCTGAAGTATTAAAACAAGATAGACACTGAGCTCAAGACTGTGTCTTTGGTATGCATCTCACATTAAAATATGGTGCTGGAGAAAAAGCATTAATTTGTTTTGGTTTTTCATACAGTAAGTTAAAAAATGCTGCTAAAGACCTATATTAAAGCTATCACTTTGTCTCATTCATAGGGAAATAATTTTATATTTACTCACATTTTTAAAGGTAACTCATTTTGTATTTACATTACCTATTAAAAACCATAAAAAAATTTTTTGAGTCCTCCCTCATCCTAACATAATCCTTTATTACTTTTAACTAGGATACCAATTAAAGATTGCATAACATCTCACACAAAACTTGGGCCTAATTTTCATTTAAGGACTACTCCAGTCTTCTTTTAAAGAATGGCTACTAAACTGAACTTTTTGGTTCTATGCAAAATAAAATCTAAGACTCAAGTTGCTTTTACTACAGCCCTGTCTCTACCACCCTCTCCTGGATGATCCAAGTAACTACAGCACACAAGTTATTTATACTTTAAGAACTCTTTAATGTACTAAGTTGCTCAATAACTAAATAAGGTGTCATAAAATGGAAGTGGGGAAAGGAGTGGAGAAGAGTTGTGCTTACCCACTCTTTCATTTAACCAGTTTTTTTTACCACATCTTTAAGCACTACACATGTCAGATATGTTTAATATGGGACATAATATGTAATACCAACAGCACTAGTATTCATTCAACAAATACCTGGGTGCATACTATAAGCTCATGGATTGGTTAGGCATTATGGTGACAAAATCTTTGATCTCATGAAGCCTACAGCATAATTGTGGTGATAAGCTCATACATGTATTACATCAAGTAGCATTAAGTACCACAACAAAATGTAAGGCAGAGTGAAAGGACAGAATTCTAGTTTAAATAAGGCAGTCAGAGAACGCTCTCTGTGAAGGTAACACTTAATCAGACACTGAAACAAAGAGAAGATGCAAGTTATGGGAATCTCTGAAGAAAGAGCAATGTAGACAGGGCAGGAAAAGGCTCCCAGGCAGGAATACCTTCCCCTCCCGCCCCCACAGCCAAGGCAAAGCAGCAAATCTGGAGTGAGACAGGAGGTGAGGGGCAGGTAGGAGCCCCACCACATGGGATTATAGGCCATGGTGAGGGCTGCTAGGTCCTGGAATATGATTAGCTATGAGAAGGTTCTGAGTAATAAGTAATAAGTAAATGATTGAAGCCAGAGAGGGCAAAGTGGTGCAGGGTTACCAGCAGGCTAAGGCAGTCACCCCTGAGAAATGGACTGGAGGCCTGGACTATGCAAGGGGCAGCGGAGTAAAGAAGCAGCGGTTGGATTCAAAATATATCCAGGAATCTTACCCTCCAACAAGTTCATTTTCAGGGACCTGAAGCCAAGACCCAAACTACTGGCTTGGTCGTCACTGCTTCTCAAGAAGTACTAAAAATATATTGTGACTCTATCATATCCATAATACAAGAATACTCACAGAACACTTCACACTCACTGATCATTTACGGTTATTTTCATTCAAAGATGATAAAATCTTTTCCATTTTGCTGCCTGTTCAAAAATATTTGAAGCATAAACACAATTTCCCATTTCTTGAGTGAACTTGCCTCACAACCAGTCACAGCTCCAAAGCAACTTTGAAATCTAGCTTGCAGGCAACCTGCTTAAAGGCTGGGGTTTTTTGGTTTTGGTTGTTTTGGGGTTTTGTTTTGTTTTTGTTTTGTTTCCTTTTGTTTTGTTTACATTAATTACTTGAGCAGCCAAACTGCAATGGCTATAGGTCAGAGAGATGCCAAACCCTCAATATCTCAACTACCAATTAACTCTCCCACTTTGAAAAGGATGAGGATTAACGATGAGCCTATTTATCTTTAGTGCAATGCACTAAAAACTTCCAAGGATATTCCATCCCAGTTCCAACATGCTCCAGCTGAAATTCTCCACCTCTGGACTGGAGACTTAAAAGCACAGCAGTCTGAGTCCCAAACTTAGAATAAAGCCTACTTAATGGGCTGGTGTTTGGCTCAGATGGTACAGTGCCACTCTACACTCTGAGGCCTCAGTTTGCTCCTCAGCACCACAAAAACAGGAGAAGGACTTGACAACCCACGCCTGAAACAATCCCAAAACAATCAGCCATTGAAAATTCTATGAATACCAGAGAAGAAGTGATATAGTACCAGGCATGGCACAGTGCTGAAGAGTGTTTTGTTCTGGTGTACGTAGGGTCACTATGAGTAGGACCTAACTCGATGGCACCTAACAACTACAATGAAGGATTGGTGCTTTAAAAACATGTTTAAAAATATTCTGTGCTCTTGAAAAATATAATTACCCTCAATAACGGCCTTTTAAAATTAGTATAAAAATCTTGAAATCTACATATATCTCATATTAACATTATATATTACATAAATAAATATATTAACAAGTATAAAATCCTAGAAATATCTATAGTTATCTACTAACTTAATGTGCTTTCAGATATAGTGCAAGTGACTATCCCATACCCAGCCCCTGGTCTCCAGTGGGTATAAAGAGAGGAAGGCACTGAATAGAGAAGAGAAGGCTAATACAAGACAGGTAACCCCACCAACCTCAGTAGCATGTAGAGGGTTTGTCTGTCTTCCTAGGGCCCTTCTCTGTGGATGGGCCAAGGAAAAGACACAAAGTAACCAGCGTATTTCTGAAGGTGACATGGCTGTTCTGCAGATGCCAGTCAGAGACAGCATGTAAACTCTCTTCCTCTATGGTATTTATGGTTTGAAGACAAGGATGGGTGTCTGGCACAAAACTGGCATTCAATAAATATTTGTTGAATAAATGAGTCCTTAAGTAAAAATGTTTTAACTAGAATAATAAATAGGACAACTAGGTTTTTTTGTTGTTTTTGTTTTCAGTGCTTGGGAGTTGATGCAGGGCCTCACACATGCTAGGCAAATGCTCCAACACTAAGCTGCACCCCCAGTCCCATTTTTAAATTTTGAGACAGGGTTTCACTAAGTTGTGCCCCAGCTGCCTCAAACTTGAGATCCTCCTACCTCAGCATCCAAGTTCCTGAGATTATAGGTGCATGCCATGGCACCTGGCTATTAGGTGTCTTATTTGTAGTGGAAAGAAAAAAAAAAAAACTTCAACTTAAGTGTCTAAAAGCATAGTTTTGGTCTGTAATATACACTGCTAATTTTATGATGATGACAACTACCTAAATTATGCCAATACTTTATTACTTTAAGAACTATAGCCAGATGTGACGGCACATGCCCATATTTCCACTAGTTTGGGAGGCAGAGGTAGCTTTCATAACTTAGCAAGACCTTGACTCAAGATAACAAATAAAAAAGGGACTGCGAGGTGCAGCTCAGTGGTAGAGCACCTGCAAAGTATGTTCCAGGCCTTGAGTTCAAACCCCCAGTAAAGTTTAAAAAACAACAAAAAAACTATATTTGTATACTTGAAATTTGCTGAGAGAATATACCTTATGTATCCTTACCTCAAAAAACATACTATCTTATATTCTCAATTCTTTCAACAGCCTCAGAGATCTTGAGAGCTCTCAGTGGCAAATCCAATCTGCATGCAATTCTAATCTTCATATGATTTTGTAGCCTACTAAAACTGATAAAAGGGTATGGATTAAATGGAGAACACATGGTATATAAAGAGAAGGATTTGTTAATTCCCTAGGTTGTGGTAATCACTTCACAACATAAGCATTTATCACAACATCATAATATATACTTTAAATATACTTGACAATTTTTATTTGTCAAGTATATCTCATTAAAACTGAAAAAAATTCCAAAAAATCATATGGGACTTATATAATCCTCTTTACCAAGATAATATAAAGGTTAACCAATCAATATTTGGATCACTGTTTAGTGTAAAAATCTTACAGAAAAATTAACTGTTTATTAATGACTTCACTAATGATAACTTTGCACAAGCACCCAGAAAGAAAACTATCTGAAAATGCTTTAATAAGTAATTACATATTATCTCTTATACATTAATTTCCTTAAACATTTGTGGGCCAAATTTTAAACATCAACTAACATTTTAACACAAACCACCTTGTTGCTAATTAGTTTTACAACCATTTTATGCTGATTTGCGTATTGATAACAATATTAACTAATAAAATATAAAAAGTATTATGGTGCAATTATAGATTCTAAAATACTAGATATCTCCACAATATAAAATATTTTAGGTATTGTCATTTTATTTTAAAAAACTGGAACTATTTTCAAGCTTTTTATATTGTGTTTATTTGGTTTATTTTTTTAAATACCTAAGTTCTAAAAATATATAATATCAAAACTATCTGCAAATGAGTTTTCAGTTCTGCTAGCACTTCCATAATGCATCCCTGATAATGACATTGTCAATGTGCTCAGCAGGGAAAGAGAGTTAAAGTTATTGAGAGGCCACAACTCAATGAGTTGTTACAATTAAAATTAGTCATGGAAGGATATGTCTATCACAGGCATCATTGCTCACATTTAAATCATCCCATTTTCCTCCCTATATAGGTCCTAAATAACCCCTCACCCTATGCCTCATTTATTTTGCTTTCCTTTTCTATTTTTATCACTGGTATAATCTTAAAGATTATGCTTCAGTAAATTAATCTGTAGAGAAAAAAAGTCAAAACATGACCAATGATAAAAGTTTACCAAACTTAAGATGTAGTGCTCTAAAAACATATGTGATTAATCATTGGTTGCCCAAAAACATTCTTTGTTTCTTTTCCAAGATGATGATGATTCTTCATATATTTCCTAAAAAAAAGGAACAATAACAGATATTCAAACTAGATCATTTTAATAAATGAAAATAAAATACATTTGAATAAATGAGATAAATCTATTTCCATCTGCTCCTCTTTTAGCAATCCAATCAACATGTGCGTTAGGCACTGAGAGCAGAAAAATGAACACACATGTCCCTTACACTGAAGGACTCCAAGTCCAATTTGGGAAATGAGAGACCAGAAGCTGTAAGGAGATAAGATGCAACTACAGAAGAGAATAAATAATTCCACTCGGGCCATGACAAGAGACATAAAGAGTTAGGTTATATAGTGGACAATGGAGTCTTTAGTTTTAAACATTTTTCTCTTGGCAAACACCTACTACTTCAACATTGCTAGTGCGGAAACGTTTTTTGGGGGAGAGGGGCAGGATGTGCTGGGGATCTAGGCGGGTCCTCTCGCACTGTTTCACTCCCAGCCCCACTCAGAAGTGCCTCAACAGGTCTTGGCTGCACCCTGGTGTGAACTGCTCTGTGAAGTGCACACCTAACAATCTACCACTTCTTTCCCTATGTCTCAGATGATCAGTCTCTTTTTTTTTCTTTTTTTTTTCCCACTATTCCAATCATTAAAATGTTTGAGTTGCTTTTCTGAGTTATCTTAGAGTTCACTGCACTTTCTCAAAATAGTCATTTTGAAAAATGCAGCCGTAGCCCTGTGGAATCTGATCCCGTCAGATCTCGGAAGCTAAGCAGGGTCGGGCCTGGTTAGTACTTAGATGGGAGACCGCCTGGGAATACCAGGTGCTGTAGGCTTGGGAGAAGGACCTGGCAACCCCCTCCCAAAAATCAATCTGCCATTGAAAACCGTATGAACAGCAGAGAAGCACTGACAATAGTGTTTCCCCTGTTGTACAGAGGGTTGCTATGAGTCGGATACCGCCTCGACGGCACCTAACAACAACAACAGTCATTTTGAATTTTGATCTGAAAGGTCGACAACTCCATCTAATGAAGATTGATCACAGTGTCTTATTTGTTCCATTTGGTGAGGTCATGGTTCCCTGTTTGCTCTTGATTCTTACAGACATACGTCTCTTGATAACCTCCACTTCCCCTACCCCTTCACAGACAGAAAAGCCAATAGAAAAACAAGCTAGTCCTCAAAGCATAAACATGAGAATATGCCTCAACTCCTTGCCCTTTTCCTTCACTTTCTGGCTCTACTCTCTCATTCGTTTTCTGTCAGCTGATTGTCCACTCTATCCTCCCTTGTAAAGAAGGCTGTGCTTGCCACCTCGGCTAGAAGCTCATTTTAGAATGTTCTTCCTACCTCTCCCTCTTCTGGGCCTGCCTCATGTTCTCTAAAATTTCCGACTGCCTTGTTCATAGCAAAATAATCAAATATCTGAAGTTTATTGGGCTTCCTTTCACATATTTTCCCATCTAATTCCAAAGTATTTCCTAAATTCTGAAACCCAACAATGAGTTTCAGATTTCATTCAGAAAATATGGCTGCGAAATTTCCTGGGCTCTGGTTTAGAGTTGCACTTGCTCAATTTTCCCACTGCCCAAGGCCAGAGACTACTAGAAGAACAGAAGGCTCAGCCTTAGTTGACCCTTAGCTCTGCCTTTCTGAGCCACTGAGATGTTCATTAATTGCTCAGCTTTACCAACAGCCACTATGCTGGAGGTAATCCTGGATCCTACTTTTAATGTTACTACATGGTGGGGGGACATTCAGGGAGTTCATCCCTTCAGACTGCTCTATTTCTACAGGGGTACTTCCTCTTGATTAGCTTCATTTACTGGAAGAAAACAACCCAGAATTTCCTGTTTGTGTTTTTAAATCCACTCACTATACATTTATCTTATAGACAGCAATATCTTATCTTTTTTCTTCTTTACTAATAAGGATTGGGAGAAGGACCTGGCAACCCCCTCCCAAAAATCAATCTGCCATTGAAAACCCTATGAACAGCAGAGAAGCACTGACAATAGTGTTCCCCTGTTGTACAGAGGGTTGCTATGAGTCGGATACCGACTCCACGGCACCTAACAATAACAACAACAACAATAAGGAGGAAACAGTGCTTTTGCCTTGAAGAATTTCTATTTTAGCCAGTAGCCAGTATCCTCACTCTCAAAAAGAGCCTCTAATTGAATGGAACTCTAATCAAGGCAAATTAGTCCATGAACCGTAGAGCAGTACAGACTAGGAATTCGAACTGCTGACAATTGGTGAGACCTACTATGTGCCAGGTATTCTTTGGGGCATAGATTTTTCATGCATAACAAACTTGGAAAGGAGATATTACATAAATGTGCTACTTCACAGACAAGGAAAACAAGATTCTATAACCAAGGAAGGCATATGAATACAAAGTCTGTATATATTCTTACTCCCCACACTTTATCTAAGAATTCCTGAGAAAAATCACATCCACATGGCAAAAAGATATTTTCTTAACTTACTTTTTTCCAGATGGGCACCTTGGCTTTTAAAGTATCAATGGCATAGCTCACTGCTTCAAGGGATGCAGCCCTGTGGGCTGAGGACACAGCAATAATTACACTTGCTTCTGACACTGGAACCAAACTTTAGCATGATAAAGAAAAAAAAAATCACCATTATATCCCAGTCTACATGGTACAGTCTGCTAGAAAAGTGAAAAAAAAATCCAGTTCCACATTAAAACTATAACTCTTATTTCATTTAAATATTTAGTTTAATCTAAAAATAGAATTCATCCCAGTTCAATTCAGCAGAGAGTGATGCAGAGGTGATGGCTGAGGTTGGTAATATAGCCAATATAAAGCATAATGCCAGGTATGCCTAGAGATACAAAGTTACCACATAAATGTAACATAGAATTAAAAATAATAGCCAGGTGCTGTGGCACTTGCTTGTAATGCCATTGACTCAGGAGATGGAGGCAGGAGGATCCCAAGTTTAAGGGCAGAGGCAGCCTGTGCAACTTAGTGAGGACTTGTCTCAAAAGATAAAAAAGAGGGTGGGGTGCAGCTCAGTACTGGAGCATCCTGGGTTCAATTCCAAAAGACTATAATGAATGAATGAGAATGAATGAATAAAAATAGCAATAAATAATAAGCAATAGAACTGACAACATTCATAAAACTACTGGCTATTAATAAAATTATACCTAATAACAAAATAATAACTAATGTGACAGATATAGTCTTAATTGCTGGCTTCTTTTGAATGTCTAGAACTCTTGCTCTTTTTAGCTGTACAAAAAAGCAAAATATATTAATGACTTCATATCCACAGCAGACAGGGTCCAGGGTAAAAAACAATTCTCAAAAGGCCTCAAGGACTATAGCTACATTCACACAGGCACTTTGGTCCAGGGTCTGAACATCTTGGCATGTTTGCACCTCAATACAGCAAAAGAGGCAACCGAATGTTCTCTCAAAGTTACGTTTGAACAAGCAGCCATGAAAGGTGCTGGGAGCTGCCTCCACTCTCCCCCAGAAACAATACATACAAACCTTCCTCTCATGGTAATGTAAGATTCCTAAGAAAGGTTCCAGAATTGTCATTAGTACAGAGATGGAAAACAGCTACACTTAACTTTCAAATTCATAAAGGAAAACATACCCAAGTCTATGGAACACTGCTATGTGTTTGACTGGCCATTTCTGCCTAATGTCACCACAAATTTTTCTGATTTCATTTTCTGCCATCGGTAGATATGCTTCATATTCTAAGCTAATGACTTTTTTGCCTTCAAAGTTATTTCTTGTAGTCCCTAAAGAAACAAAGAAGAAAAAAACCATGTTACAGATTTTATCCTACAATAGAAATAGCAATTAACAGAATAAAACAGGATTTATAAACAAGCAGCATCCTATCTGTATAAAAGTTACTTTGAAATTTTCTACAAACAAAACTTGATTAGGAAAACAAAACATAATTATTTCAAAAACAATAAGAAAATAAAATAACAATTAACCAACTTACTAAAAATATTCATATAACTAAATAGGCCACATTCCTTTTCTTAGTAACAGCATTTGATATTTAAAAGGAAAATACTTATGTTCCCAACATTATCAAGTACATTTTTCCTCAATATTTAGAAAATAAAGAACATACTCTTCTAGCAATGAAATTTATCATACTTTCCTCTGCCTTATAATTTAATGTAGGTTAATCTGTAGGTTACTAAAACAAATAAAACAAAAACTAAAAAAATTTGTACACATGTTCATGGGTAACCCATTAAGGCACAGAGTCCTATTTATAGGACAGTAACTCCCTATAAGGAAATGTTCATGACACTGTTGTTTCCATTAGACTAAACATAAAAGCAAGCCACTGGCAGAGGGTAAAGTTGAAATATAGTATAATAATCTGCACATGTGCATGATTCAGATATAAATTCTAGGAAATAACAACCAGCAAATTTGTTACTGTCTTATAAATAGGACAGTGCATGTTAACAGGTTAATTCTTTTGACTGTTAACACCAAACACTCTCACTAATTTTAATCTCTTTTACAGTCAGTCAATACTTTGGAAAATTATAGCTCACCTACAAATAGGGATATTGCACCACAAAGTGGAGAAATCACCAACTGTGAGGCTTCATCTACTGAAAGTTTCTTGGCAGTGAATTTTATTATGTCTTTTGGCTTTTCTTCAACTTCATCTATCTCTTTCCTAGAAATAAGATATTAGTAAACTTTAACACTAATACCACAGGCAAAACATTCAACTTATAAGTTGTTTTTATTTATTTTTTTCCTACTCTAGATGTGTTAAGAGGCATGACTTGATCTGAGTGATAAAAATAATTTTAGCAAAACTAACATTTATAAATGTCCCTGATGTGTCAGTCATTGTACATAAAGGAATTCAACAGGAACATGATCATGAGAACGTAATCTATCTTGTGTCAGTTTACCACAATTCTCTAATTGCTTCTTATATTCCTCATCATATCCCCACTTTCAGCTACTGCACATCCCCTCTAACCACTATGTAACCAAGCCCCACACCTAGAATTGCCTTTTCCTTTATCCAAAAAGGAGAAAGAGAGGGCAAAATAGAGGGCAGAAAGAGAGTTCCTGGCCTGCAGCTATAGCCCTGTGGCATCCGATCCCATCAGATCTCGGAAGCTAAGCAGGGTTGGGCCTGGTTAGTACCTGGATGGGAGACCGCCTGGGAACACCAGAAGCTGTAGGCTTGGGAGAAGGACCTGGCAACCCCCTCCCAGGAATCAATCTGCCATTGAAAACCCTATGAACAGCAGAGAAGCACTGACAATA